>JAYXIM010048325.1:0-119557 GCA_037575425.1 Anastrepha fraterculus | reverse complement strand
CTGACATGAAATACGAAACAATATAAGAAGTTTTTTCTAATGGCGCTCGCCCCTCAACATGAGAGAGCTCCTCATAAACTTCGTAAGCCCCTCCATTTTGCGGAAAACATTAATATGCACCCCATAAATAGGAGGAGGAGCTCGGTCAAACCGAAGCAAAGGGTATTATAAGCGCCAATTATATGTATATAGGTTAAGATTTAAAATTATATACCTACGAAAACCATAGAAAATAGCGCAAACGTGAGGAATAGGTCTTTTGAAATGGATTTGTTTATATTTTTACTATATTATACGTACATACATATGTAAATTTAGCGGAACTAAATTGTTTACATAACTTAAGTATTTTTATTCAGAATAATTGACCGTATTAAATGTCACAAGTAAATTGAAAAATCATGTACATACATACATACATACCATACATACTTATGTGCACTCATACTTTCATTCATGCCAGTTTGTTGAAAGAATTGTATAAGAAAATTAAACGCTGAATTTGTGTAGGAAATTGAAAAGCACAAAAGATAATGAAACACTGAAGACCTGCATATTCATAAATGGAGTAATCGTTATCACGAGCATTTTAAGTAAGTGTACATATGTACGAACATATATTAAAAAAAGTTTAGAATGCCGGTCAATATGTTTAATCGCTTATGCATGTGTGGAGGTTTGAAATTTAGTTGTTGTTGTTGTTGTAGCAGCAATACTTTGAAATTTAGTATACATGTCTGGTGATGCGTTAAGGGGGGACCCTCATTTAGACGGTCGAAAAATGCATCATTTTTGGGAATTTTTTTCTCAGGTAAAATAACTTCAAACGTTTTGTAATTCATAAAGTCCTTTAATAAATGTCTTGACTGTCTACAAAAATTTTCGGAGAAGAAAAAAAACATTTTAAGTATGGAAATATACACCTCGTCCATGGCACCTCATTCTATCTGTGTACATTCTAGCGCTCTGAATTTTTTTCTGAAATAAAAAAACCAAATTTTTTTAAAACTTTAGGATAATACCTTCGATGTGACATTTTGATTTAAAAAAAAATGTCGAAATTGATATTTTTTACCCAGTTTTATGTTAAAAGTGATTTTTCATGCATAAAAATTGACTTTAAAATTACAAAAAAATATGAAAATCTTTTTTTTTTAAAAACACTTAATGTCACATTGAAAACAATTTAATTATCTTTAAAATGAGCTATTGTAAAGCCTGATTGGTTCAATACAGCGTTCTCAATTGTGTACACAAAATCGAAAAATGATGTTTCGAGAAAAACGCGTTTAAAGTTTGGATACAGGCGATCAGGCCACCCGTCGCGTCCTGTTAAAAATTTTGTCACTCCTTCAAAAATACAGATATCGACTTGAAATTTTGAAAGTATATTCTTAAATAGTTGTAGAATAGATTAAAATTATTTCCAAAAAATCGATTTTTTTGACCCGATAAATGAGGGTCCCCCCTTAAGACTCTGTGGCAAACCTGAAACTGTTTCCATATTATATAAGCGCGCATCTAAAGTAAAAATATGCATAATGTATACACACATACATATGCAACTAACCATTGAAAAATGAACATTGCACTGGATAATTGTATAATGCACATTTACAGTAGTAAAATTGAGTTAAGATACGTTTTCTTACATATTTTATATAAATTGGAAATTATTTACAAATTATATACTCTAAAATGCAACTTAACTTTCCCAATCTGCTTATAAATTAAGAAAACATAAAATAACATACAAATTAAAAAAAAGTTTAATTAACCCAATGCATGTACATTCTACTCCTTATGTAGTCAGTTACTGATAATGGAATGAACAATGGAAGAATATACATATACACATATACTAAATATATTACAGAGTCTCCAACACTCATATTTGAATTACAATTAATTTACATAAATTTACTCATTATTGCTCTTCTATTTAAGTGAAACGAAATTTGTTTTACTATATTGCGTGCTACACAGAAGGAGTCCAAAGTGCAAATTGATTTGTTATTGTCAACCAGCAATATTTGGGAATCCTCATAAGAGCTAATAACATATGCATGTATGTACGTATATATGTCTGCAGATTTTTGTTGGAAGTACCTATTACGATATAACAATTTTCCTTGAGAAGCAAAATTGTAAGGACCTATGAGTAAAAATGTTTGATATTTACACGAGATCACATGGATAGTTGCTCCCATAAAAGGGGCATACATAAATTTGTTAAAACTCAAAATTCTACTCGAAAAGCTTCTAATTAGGCAATCAGTTGATTAATGCCTTTTAAAGTAGAAACCAAAATATAATTTGCATTCAGTTGTAGTGCTTTTGGTGAGCGTTTTTTCTTGCTTAATTCAGTTCCAGTTAGCATTCTGCTTTATTTGCATAATTTCAATATATGTACTTATTTCAATAAGTAAACCAATGCCCTTTAGTCTACTCTATTATACTTTCTCAATGCCTTTCGCTGTCCTAGTTTGAGTGTTCACACGAAAAGTGTCAGCATTAAAGTTACATAACCTCCAGACGTCGGCTCGAATTCCGGCCCTTCCAGTGGCCAGCCGAACCTCCCGACCTCTTTCAAATCTATACATATCATGCGTATATTAAATGATTTAGAGACCGCAGTGCGAAGCTTACCAGATTTTATGCATGCAACCGCTTCTTCCGGACACACAATATTAAGCTTCTTTTGCAATGGGTGAGTGATTTCTCTATTGGCGGTGGTGAAATGGTTAACCAAGACTGGAGCCATCTTGCATGGTCCAGGCAGGCGGTTGAATTGCTTTCCGATCATCATAGCCATATTTGTTTTTGTAATTTAGCTTTGGAAAAATGATTATTTGTTCCTTAATGCCAAAATATTTGAGTCGAATCGAAAGGCCACTATTTACTTTTTAACGAAGCCTTAAGCAATCACTGCTTTATTTTGCTGAATTTTATTAAACACTATAAATGAATTTAATCCGAATCTATAAATTTATGGACAACGTAACCACAAGCTAATCGAGCCAAAAACTTCTCCTACCAACCGAAAAAATTAACTAAATTTGTGTGAAAATGCTATAGCACAACACTGTCGGAAAGTGGAGACTTGATTCAATTGTAAATAGACTAAGGCGAATTTATAAAAAGGTGGTAGCAGTTGTACAAAAACCAAACTCGTATGTAGCGTGTTATTGCAATTTAATTGTTAGCAAATCAAAGTTAGATGATTACTTTCCATCAAATCTACGAATTTTAATCAAAATGCAAGTATAAAGATCACTTTGTCATTCAAACTATAATACCAAGAAGGCAGAAAAAAAAACAATTCAGCTGGTCTAGTTACTTCACCTTATATGAATTCGCCTTGGTAAATGGACAGCAAATGACGAAAGGGAATGATGCCACTTATTTCACATGCTAAATCAACAACCTAAATCGTTAATTAAGTGCTTTAAATTAATGAAATATGTTCAATATATTGAAAGTTCCTTAATTTATTTAAGTTATAGAAAATCTTTTCAGTTTTAAAATTAAGTGAGTGCAGCCTCTGTGGAAAATAAAAGTCAATACACATTAAAAAGTCTTTTAAAATATCAGGACTTAATCGATTGCTATATATACGTATTTTTTTGCAAAATAAAATATTTTCAAATACTTTTTTGCTATAAGCAATTAAAAAAAATTTTTTCTTATATAATTAAAAAAAAAATCGATTTTGAGCCGAAAAGCCGATAAATCTTAAAAAAAAAAAAATTTCTGGCGAACAAAAAAATACGTGTCTAATTATTTTGACCAGAGAGCAACATATTTGAGTTACATCGAAATCGAAGAACATGACCCGAATAGCCCGGTTGAATTGAAATGGAAAGCATCAGTTGCAATTTGTCAAATACTCTCATCATTGGAGTAAGTTTTGGTAAACCACATACGTGGATTCACCTATCGATATTCCTTTTCCTCACTTGTATCTTCCTCTTTGATGTTAACAATCTGAAGGTGACTGGTGCCTCAAAGCGTCATGCCACAAAATTTTCAATTCAGACTTCATCAGCATCATGGGTCCCTTTTGCTCCCACTGGAGCATAGGGCCTCAGTAAAACACCTCCATCTGATTCTATTTTTTGCGAGGAGCTTGATTTCGTTCCAAGTTTTTCCTGACTTTTCAACTTCAGTTCTCCTCCAAGATATTTTTGGACGGCCAACCTTGCGAGCACCTTGTAGATTCCAACCCAGTACTTGACGACAGATTTCATTGGCGTCCTTCGAGGCGTATGCCCAATCCACCTCCACTGTCGTAGTTTTATCATGTTAGAAACCGGCTGGGTTTTGTACCTCTCAATCGTCGTTACTTATGGGGTTGGGCCACCAGACCTTCAATATCCTGCGTAAACATCTGTTTACACAGCTTTGAATTTTGTTTTCGATCCAATTCGGACATAGAACAAATTAATCATCTGGAACAAAAAACGTAAGCGTAATGTAAAAATGGTTTGCTGCTGCTGAAATCACCTGTCCAAATTTCAAATCGCTCCATGCACAAATACACTTCATCAGTGCAATAAAATTCAAACATAATATTTTTATTTACCCCACAAGACTCCATATTTAGTTTTAAATCTATTAGAGAAAACTGGTAATTTTCCTAAATAGGATTTCCATAAATGTAAGCCGACATCTTGTCTAGGGGAGGGCAAACGCCTGATATGTATGCGTTGATAAGTTTTCATTTGAACAGTGTGCCGATTGTGGCAAGATAGACGATAGTAAAATAAGTACATGTCAGCTAAGACGGGCCTAATGTCAGTTGAGAGAATAAATAAGATTGCATATTTCTCGTACCCGCCACTCAGTTCTCAATGAATTTGTGGTACTTAGATTTCGAGCTAATGTCATTTTGAAGATATGTATGCATATACTTTTTTTGTGGTTAAACAAATTTTTTTCCTTGAATTTTTTATGCGTAATCGACCTCAAATCCACTTCAATCTTCACAATCCTGTATTCTAGGCGTCTTCGATTCGCCCCTCTCGCCCTTCTCGCCCGATTCGCTCGCTATGTTTGGGCTTTGCTCTTGACGAAAAATTTGCATGTGAAAGCACCAAAAAAGTTATGGAGCAGGGATCGCCCCTAGCGATAATGGTTATACCTCTTAAAACTGATACGACCCAGTATTTTCAATGCTTTGGCTGACTGTAAAGTAGATTTTGTGCGTTTGATGCGTTTGAGTCGAAGGCGTCACATACGTGCCGTACACCATGCCGGAATGCACAAAAGCTGACAACTTTCTACTTTTGCTGTGCTGGCAAGAGCAGCGAAAATGACAACTGTTTAAGGAAGAACAATTTTGTATCACCCAAATTTGCAACGATGGAGTTTTTTACTTTATCAAATTGAATGCAGAAAAGAAATGGAGTTCAAATTAATTGACTCAATTCAAATGCACCATTAACTTTTCAATAAAAGTTGGAAAGAGTAAAGAAAAGGCTAGGCTTTACAAAGTTGTCCCGAAAATGAATCTGCTACCCGATCTCGAAGTTATGGCCGCAACCACCATCTACGACTACCATAAATTATATTAAAACTGTAGTGTAATTACCGGTCGTCTTCGTCTAGCTCATCTAACGGTAGGCCCAGGAAACTGGCTGTTTCGACGGGTTCGGTCCAGAGGGAGAGAGGTGTTAGATGAGTGGGAGCTGCACTTTTTCCTCCAGTTCGGTATGGAAGTAAGAAATGAGGTATTCACAGTTGGTTACAAATTATTTCGCTACATAAAAATTAGTTGCTCGTCGATCTATAAATATCTGCGCATTGTTTATGGTAAAAGTCTATATGATGTCTTCCTCAATTTTCATCGTTACCTATAAAAATCATTATTGGGAACTACTCTAATACTTACTTTAATCATTCATTAATAAATCTAGCACATTATGGAAACGTAGCGCACTTAATAATTCTCCTTTTTCGATTATATTCGGCATTTTAATATTGCAATGAAAAGTAAATATTTCTTACTTCCGCAAAGTTTTCACAGCAAATGTGAAAATAAATAAAATGGCTAAATTGTTACACAGAAAAAAGATTTGCCCACGCCAGTAAAGTTTCACAACGACACCAGGAATTTATGTGAACAATCCTTTTTGTAACGAATTGTGAATACCTCAAATATTTAAATGAATTTTCATTCGGCGAATTATTCTTATCAGCAGCGTTCGTGCTGCCACTCAATTAAATTTGGACATAAGATCTCCAAGTAATTTATACTAGGGCTAGACATCTCTCCGCTTCAAAATTTAATTCGTAAAGGCAAATTAGAAGTTTTGGTGGAATTAGCACAAATTACTTTGTTTTTCGGACTTTTATAATGTATGTTAGATATCAATTCCTCAATTTTTTGTATTTTTTTAATTAGTATTTGTTCACTCGCTAATTCTCTTTTTTCTCTTTTTTAGAGGCAATCATCCTTACTCTTTCCTTTTAAATTATCAGGTCGTAAAAAATATAATTTGAAGTAACAGGTTTCAGTATACAGAGATTTTGTAGGCTAAGTTTCTTTCTTCGGATTGACAAAGTTAGTCGAAGTTTTTTTACTGATATTAGCAAAATATTGGGGCTAGTTTGAAGTGTATTATTAGATCACAATTACTGGTAAGATTAGGTCTAATGGCCTTCATCTGAATATAAGAGAGAAAAAGTCACACTGCAAAAATTATTGTGGTTCGAACTCAGAAATAAATGAAATTAGAAGTTTCAAAAAACCTCGAATAATTACGAGAGTTGCCTTTTATGTTTTGTGCCTTTGCAACACTATGTGTAACGAGCTGTAATACAATATTTTTATCGAAAAGTATCATAAACTTACTAAAAAGGGGTAGTCAGAGGCCCGAAAAAATGATGATTTTCCATAATTTTTTAGCTAGTCAATTGCTTTATTTAACAAAAATAAAAACGTAGCATTAATACATCATGTTTCGAGTTGACTTTAGCCAAAGTTAAAAAAAAAAATAATAATAATAATTGTAAAAGTTAGTTAGTTAGAAATTAGTTTTGTTAATAGATAATCTTGTGCCTGATCGAAGTTTTTTTCACTCAAGGAAATATTTTTCAGATTTTCGAGAAAAAACCGACAATTAATTGTTTAAAAAAAGTCGAAATTTTTGAAATAAGAATCCTTCGATCAGGCACCAGTTTTTTATGTTTTTCAAAAGCAATATAAGTTTTATTGAAATCTACCAAGCGGTTTTTAAGTTACAGTGATCACCAGTTCAAAAAACATAGTTTTGTGAAAAACGCATTTAAAGTTTTGCTATTCGCTCCGGAGCGCTCGAGCGCCCTTTGTTAATTGTTGAATATAAGCCATAGACGAACATCAAGTGCCTTATGCTTGGGATTGCTGTCTAGCTAGTACTGGAAATTGTCCTTAATTCCCATCTTTTCAACACTTTGGATCAAATTTTCTTCCACAATTCTTAGATATGGTTTGTGGTCCGTTAATGATGCACAAATTTCCAGTACCAGCAGCGGACATACAATACCATACCAAAACCGGCGGGTGTTACTTCTAAAAGGCAACGATCTGCAGATAAAGCGAAAGAAAAGGTCACAAAAAAACAAAAAGTAGGTGGCATTAATAACCTAATTTTAGTGAGGCCGCAAAAGGCCGCGATAAGATATTGGCCGTCATTAACAAAGGACCATTCCTACGGAAAAATGGAGGTGGATTGAGAGGGGGAGGATTTGAGAATTTGTTTCTTTGAAACGTTTTAACACATCGTATACAGTCAAACGGTGTTTATCTACTATTTCTGCGATTTCCCGAATGGTTTTACCCTTTTCATGATGACTAATAATTCAATTTCTGACTTTAATTGAGCTTTGTCCGCGCTGTCTACCCATGACTATAACTTGGACTTTTATTCAACAAAACACAACTGAAATTTTATTTTAATTTATTATGTTTAGTTCTTTCGTTGCACTGTTCTACCGAAATTAAGCTAATTATTTGTGGGATTCCCCTTTTAAAGTGCCAAACAATCGAAATAATGCCAGATGTCCTACTTCTTTTTTGGCACCAATTATGCGAATACTGCATGGGGCATTTTTCATCACAAGGAGGTAATGGATTTGTGAATTATTTAATTATTTAACCGCTTACGCGATTTTACGCCGAGTTTAACAAAGCGCGCCAATCGTTACTTTCTCGTGCTAACCGATGCCAATTGGACACACCAAGTGAAGTCAAGTCCTTCTCCACCTGATCTATCCAATGTAGAGGAGGTTTTGTTCTTCCTCTGCTACCACCAGCTGGAACCGCCTCGAATACTTTCAGAGCCGGAACGTTTGTATCCATTCGGACGGCATGACCCAGCCAACGAAGCCGCTGGATCTTTATTCGTTGCGCTATGTCTATGTCGTCGTAAAGCTCATACAACTCATCGTTCCATCGCCTGCTATACTCGCCATCGCCAACGTGCAAAGGTCCAAAAATCTTCCCGTCCGTTGTTCGTCGAGAGAGGACTTCACTACTCATTTGTCTACTTAGTCCAAAGTAGCACTTGGATTTCTAGGCTGACATTGTTATAGGTGTTAATGCTGGTTCCTAAATATACAAAGCCTTTTACAACCGCTCGCACGATCCTCTCCAACATCAGGTTAAAGAAGTCACACGACAGCGAGTCCCCCTGTCTGAAATCTCGTTTGGTATCAAACGGCTCGGAGAGGTCCTTCCCAATTCTGACGGCACTGCTGGTATTGAGCAACGTCATCCGTCACCGTATTAGTTTTGCGGGACATCGCGGCATATAGGCAACTTCTTTTCGTACTGTCGAATGCAGCTTTGAAGTCGACGAAAAGAGTTATTATTACTATTTTTAAAATCCAATAGAAAAATATAAAAATAAAAATTTTTAACTTGCATTTCTTACAAAAATTTAGAATTTGGAGCTGCATGCTACGCATGTCCGAGTTATTTATGGCGTCACTGTACATATGTGTTAAATTCGATTGAAATAACGCACTAAAAAAGGAAACAACAATTGTAATATGGTTTTAATAATTTATTTGTATTTTTGTATCGTTCTATTGCAAGCAGTACGTGATTTTTTGTACGTTTTTGCGATATAATAAACAAATTTTCATAACAATTACGGTAAAATGATAACAAATGTACATATTTAGTTTGCTTATAATATTTTCTTTATGTATAGTACAAAATATTGCGTTAGTTAATAATCCATAACAACTAAATATCGCACACGCTGATCACCTAAAACATGTTGAATATACTTATTAATTATTAATCCGACTAATTCTAAGCTAACTAACAAAAAAAATTAGTTTTAAGATATTTGTTCAAAAACAGTTTTATGCGTTTCCGTGTCTTAAAAGCACGCGACCCTTGGTGAAAGGGGTTGCATGCTGACTAGTCAAAATCCAATTTTTAAAATCGAATGCTAATTTTTGGTAAATGAGTTTGTTCGAGCTGCAAGTAATTGAAGCTAAATGAGTAGAACACCAGATTCTGTTGAAGCACCGCAAGTTAAAGCTCAGCTTGTCTAAACTTAACTTAACTGAGGAAATTGGCAACGTTACGTTTGGACTTCAAAGTTTTGTTTTTTGTATCTTCTGTTATATAGAAGGCGAATTCACTAAAGGTGGTGGCACTAGGCCAACAACAACATTTTGCACATTAGAGTGTAGCGTTAAAGTAGAGAACAAAGAAGGGATTTATTTATTTAAAACAAATTGTGCACTTCCTCATTGTTTTATTTAATTATTAATTAATTAATTAATAAAAATTAATTAATAAATAATAAATAAATAATAAATAAATACAAATAATTAATTAATAAAAAGCCATTTGAAGACAACCTTCCATTTATTTAGACAATCCTCCAAATAATTATGCGCATATCAGTTCTGGATGACTGCATCTATCGATAGCCAAGGGGCTGCTAGGGACCATTTTTTAATAAAGGAACATGTGGAAGAACTTAACATCCATTTTATAAAAACCACATATGTAGTTGAAAAAATGTACGTGGTATTAGGCGCATACCCAGCGAGCGCCTTCGTTTTTTGCAGAAGAAGTTAAAAATTCTTGGAATTAACCTTGGAACCTTTGTGTGAAGGTTGAAGGCACTGCCGCTGCTTAAAATTTTCAACTTCATCGACTACCTCACGGCCAATCAGGCCTAAGCCTGCGAACCAGCGAAAAAATTTGCACATCGATGCCCGTAAATAGCAGCCATACGGACTACTCTACATATAACATCACGATCGCGGTTGAGGTGGAAATCGCGCTTGTGAAAAGTGAACTATACACGAATTGGCATTCAACTCAAATCCCACACCTACGGAAATAGTTAAGTTCTGAAAGACTAACTAACTTTGAATCTGCACGTACCTGTAGTGACATTAAGTTGCAACCTCATGAAGCCATACGCAAGCAAATATCTTTGAATACTCTTTTAGTAAGACTAAAACGTAAACCTGTTGATACTGACTTAAGAGGAGCCGGTGGTCTAGAAATTTCAAAAAAACGATTTTTTGTTTTTTTCGATATTTCGAAAATATAGTATCTTCAGAATATACGGCGAAATTTTCATGCGGAAATTCCCAATATTATAGCTTCTACATCCCATTAAATTAGGTAGAGAGCAGTCCGCGTACTTCTGTACCGTAAACTTTAAATTGATTTATCTCGAAACGACTTTTTTCGGGCTGGTGTTATCAAAAAAAAAAAAACTATTCCACCGAATCATCTGAAATCATTAATGGTTATCGCTTGTACTAGAATCATATTATTATTTCAATTATTTCATATTTTTTTGATTAAAAAACTGGAAAAAACGAGATTTTTCGAGTGCCAAATCCAAAACCGCTCCAATTTGTGAATTTTTTTTATTCTAGTAGCGGGATGTAGCTACAGTCATACTGATTAATAACTTTTTTGGTTTTTGTGTTTTAGCACTTTCAATGGACAACACCGTCCAAGTCCAATTTTTCGGGAGGGTCAACTTCAACGCCATTTTTATAACTGATAAAATAAAAATAAAAAATTTAAGTTTTGTTTGTAAAAGAAGTTAAAAAAGCGTAAAAATTAAATTTCATTTTTCTTTTTTTTATTGTAAAAAAAATTCCTGAAAACACCCTAAATTTGCGAGCTCTAGACCACCGGGACCCCTTAAGATGTTCGTTACAGAGCATCTCACCAGTCAACAGTTCGCGTATCTATAGGGTGACTGCCACGACTGGCTTTACAGTAGGTCATTCGATCAACCCAATTTTTAAGCACACTTTCGATTGTTTGGGCTCCAATTCGTGCTCCAATTTGTGTTTTAATCGTCTCTGGATGGTTCGCATAGCATTTGTCCTTAACGGCTCCCCACAAAAAATAGTCCAACGCGCCTAAATCACAGTTTCGAGGCGGCCAATTGATATCGGAATTCAAAAACGGTAGCCAAAAGTTCGAGTTTAACTTTGGCAGTGTGACAAGTTGCACCGTCCTGTTGAAACCAAAGCAAACGCTATATGGCCCACCCGTACAATATGGATATATTTTTTGGGACAGAATGCCGAATATGTCTGGGAATTGAGACGTCTCAACGCCTTTTAAGTGAAGGACCTGTTTTGCCTGGCTTTAGATTGACCTTCTGAACCTATGACTGTTAGAAAAGCGGCTGTTAAGGACTTTTAAGGCTTTGTTGGCGGAGTTTGAGATTGCGACGAGTATTAAGGTGGCTAGATTATATTTTTAGGAACGCCAAAAAATCGTCTAGGTCGCATGGCCCCTCAATGCTGTATTACTCAATACCTTAAAATAAAAAGTAAATAACCAATTGGCGCTTACACTTCTGTTAGGTGTTGGTCGTAGGTTGGGCAAAATATTACGTTAAGTTATGCAAGACTAACTGAGCTCTAAGATGTATTTATACTTTTATCTAATTTACTTAGGCCTAGTTTTTCAGTGCGGGTTTAACTAGGGCAAATTTTAAAACTGAGTTTAACCCTTTTGCATTATTCGATGGAATAATACGCGAACAAAACTCTCTCTTATCGCCAAGAGCGGAATAAACCGCGCGAACAAAAACTCTCGATTATCCCCAAGAGCGGAAAAATCTGTAATAAATTATTTGTTTATTAAAACTTGAGGAAAATAAATAATTTTGGTAATCCTGTAACATTCTTTTCACTAGAACAAACAGCAAAAATCTTGCCGCTGCAAGGTATTTTGAGACATCGCGCATTTCGAGCGGTGATGCAAAAGGGTTAACCCTGCAAAAGCGAGCTTTTAAAGTTACATAGTTTAGCTGAAAAGCGGCCTTAAGGGTAGTCAGAATTTTCAAAAAATTGATTTGTTTTTTTTCAATTTCTGAAAATAGAATATCTAAAAAATATTGTGTGAAAATTTAAAGTGAATCCGACAAATACTTTTTGAGTTATTCAACACTTAACAAAGGGCACTCGGGCGCTTCGGAGCCTTCGAGAGCAAGTAGCGAGATGCTGCACGTATGAAAGTGGCAGATAAGCGCGCTAACGATAACACTCGAGAAGGTAGAATGCTACGTAGGCAACAGCAAATCGATATTTTGGAAGCTGCTATGACGGCTGAAGAACTATTATATGGCCCAGGAATAGATAACAGAGTGTAAGTAATTAAATAATTCGTATAACTCTACGTAAATCGATAGCAAAATTTTGAATGCGTTTTTCTCAAAACTACATTTTTTGAACTTATGATCACTGTAACTTAAAAACCGGTTAGTAGATTTCAATCAAATTTATACTACTTTTGAAAAACATAAAAAACTCCTGCCTCATCGAAAGATTTTTTTTTTTCAAAAATTTCGTTTTTTTTAATAATTAACTGTCGGTTTTTTTCTCGAAAATCTAAAAAATATTTCCTGAGGCCGCCATATTGTTAATTTAAAAAAAAAAAGCTTCGATCAGGCACAAGATTATCTATTAATGAAACTAATTTCTCTTGTCCGATTGATTTTAGATGAATCTACAAATGACTTGTGATGATCACCGCAACGGACTTCTGGAGAAACAAGTTCCACACAAACAGCGATAACTTTTTCAATTAATTTTTTTTTGAAATTTTTCTAAAGCCAAGTCTAAACCTGATGTTAAAATGGTATGTTTTTATTGTTGTTAAATAAAGCAATTGACTAGCAAAAAAAAAAAATTATTGAAAATCATAAATTTTTCAGGCCTCTGACTGCCCCCAACCCTTAAATTTGCACTGAAGAAGTGGTTTCTAGTAAAAAAATGAATGAAAAGTATCATTTGTTTGGGCCTCTGACTACTCCTAACCCCTTAAACTTGCACTGAAAAACTGGCTTCTTGTAAAAACTTAATCAATAGTTAAAGTGAGCGTAAGCAAATTTACGAAGTTAAAAGGTTAAAGGTTGTGGCAGCGCTAGGATTGTGAAAAATAAGAATTCATTAATATAGAAATGGAATTATAGAAAATTATATTGGACTATTCAGAAAGTAATTTCGTTTTTTCCCGACAGAGGATTTGATTGTATTTTTTCACAGCTAACTTCACACTGAAGTCGCAGTGTCATTTAATGTTTTTTTGACAGCTGATATGGCAAGGCTTGTGTGTGAACAAGTTAAATTGATTTTATGCAGTAGTTTTTGGCCGATGCCCTTTTAAATTTGGGGAGCAATAAGTAGCATTTTCGTCATATTTGACTTTTTTACTAAAAAAAAGGTAAAAATGCTGTTCAAGCCAGAAAGAAATTAACCGATGTGTATGGAGAAGATGTGTTGACTGACAATACGCCAGTGCCAGAACTGGTTTGCGAAATTTCGATCCGCAATTTTGATGTCGAAGATGCAACACGTTCTGGAAGGCCGGTTGAAGCTGATAAACACGCGATAAAGGTAAAGGGTGTTTTTTTTAGAGGTTAGGTTTTCAAGTTGGCACTACTTTTTTCGTAGATGGTCTTTTTGGCAGCTGTCACTTGATTTATGCACAGTTTGGTTTGCCATTTCATAATGAATAGACTTACATACACCTGAACAACGTTTGCAAATCGAGCAAATTTATTACGAAAATAATAACGAATAAGTTCGCGCGACGTATCGAAGAAAATTTTGTTCAGCGATGAAGCTCACTTTTGGTTGAATGGGTATGTCAATAAGCAAAATTGTCGCATTTGGAGTGAACATAATCCACAAGCCATTGTTGAGACGCCGTTACATCCTCAAAAAGTCACTGTTTGGTGTGCTCTATGGGCAGAGGGAATCATTGGTCCATATTTCTTTAAAAATGAAGCCGGCTATAATGTTACAGTCAATGGAGAGCGCTATAGAGCCATGATTAATGACTTTTTCGTGCCTGAATTGGACGATGTTGATGTGGACGACCTTTGGTTCCAACAAGACGGCGTTACGTGCCATACAGCCAACGCAACAATCGATTTATTGAAGGAAACTTTTGGTGAGCGCATTATCTCGCGCCGTGGACCTGTGGCGTGGCCTCCAAGATCGTGCGATATAACACCGCTGGACTATTTCTTGTGGAACTATGTGAAGTCGCTTGTCTACGCAGATAAGCCCGAGACGATTGACGTCTTGGAAGAGAATATTCGGTGCGTTATTGCTGACATACGGCCCCAATTGCTGCAAAAAGTGGTCGAAAATTGGGCCTCTCGTCTGGAATTTATTCGAGCCAGCCGCGGCGGCCACTTGCCCGAAATCATTTTTAAAACATAATGGCAAACCCTTATCTTTATAATAAAGCTAAATTCTTGGCCATAACATTAAATTATATACGTTTTATTTCATCTTGAAAACCTAACCTCTAAAAAAAACACCCTTTATTAATTTATGCAAACCGGCGAATAACAACACGTGAAATCGGTGAGAGCTTAAATTTATCGAATTAACTGCTTATGGCCACCTGAGCTGGGGCTTAAGATCATATTTCATTTTCACCACAAAAAAATGAAATTACTTTCCGAACAACCCAATAGAACAAAAATTATTTGCTTTTATCAACAAATAGTTAGGTTAGGTTAGGTTACTCAAAGGTTGAAGGTTACCTAACCTAACAAATAGTAGAAGTAACGTATTTCTGAAAGTGCTCCCGAAATTGTGTATTAAAAAATATACGTTTATTTATGCAACGCCAATTAAATCGTTCCAATTTCTTTTTTGTATTTGTTTTTCTGTTCAAAATGCAAAACGAAATTTTTGTATTTGGACGGAAACTTAATTTCTAGTGTATAGGTATTATTTTGATGTACACGCACACATACATACGCATGTATGATTATTTATTGCATTAGAATATGTGTATGTCTGTATGTCTAGTCAAATCCTTATAGTTCTCTATTTCCTACTACTAATTTATGACAATAAGATTTGGTTGGCTTAATTTTTTTTTTGTTGTACAAAAACAAAGTGTTACAGTGGCATTTTTTGTGTTTTTTTTGTGATTTATGCTACAATACATAATTAATGTTCGTTATTCTTAACAGTAAATGTTAATTAAAATATGACTAGATGTATTTTCAGTGCTATATGCATTTTGAGATTTTCCGATTTCCTTTCTCTGATTTGCAATGCGGAAAAGTTTGAAATCTTTTTTTATTTATATTGACCTGCACAATGCCATCACAAAAATGCCTGTGCATGCCGGTTAGTATTTGTTAAAGTGATAATATTTAAAATAAATATTTAAATCTGAGTTATTTTCAATGTAAAAATTCTGTACATATACACATACATATATAATTATGTACTTATATGTACATATGCACCATTTAATTTTGTCGTTTTTGTTGTTTTTTTTGTTGTAATTAACAAAAGATATTGGCATTGCTTGTGAGTAACATAGTTTTTTTTCATCTATTTATTAAAGGGGTTTCACTAATTCTTATTGCAATATTCCTATGAAACTATTCGTTTACTTTTTCGTAGTATCAGTTTTTAGCTACACGGGATTTGGATAATATTTAAATCTACTGATATTTTTATGAACCTTTATATTTATAGAATATCTAGAATTCGAATTTAAAACTTCAATAAGTGAAAAATCACATAATAGCAATTTTAACTATGAAACCTACAAAAGAAAATACAACTCTGAGATTCTCCACTCATTGCTTGATACATTTAAATGTATTTATATGATCCTATGATCAGTTGAAAACTGTTAAATGTTGTATGTATGCATATTAAATGTTTCCATCTTGTGTCTGGTACAGTTCATGGGTTCGATGTGTAGCCCCCCGCTTTTAGGTTAGGCAAAGACTAGTGCCAGTTCGGATAGTTTAGAGGCAGGCATAATCAGGCTTATTACGATTATTTATTAATCCATTTAATATAAATTTTAAATTGAAATGAAATTTTTTAATCTAATTTTTGATTAAAAAAATAAACAAATTGTGCTAAGTGCCCATTTACACAGAGAAGCATTTGGAACGGAAACATTTTGTTCGTGGGAGAAGGGCGGAAGGGGAAGAGATAGGGGAGTTTGTGCTCGTATTCGAATTTCGCTTCATTTTAATACCTGCGAAAAAATTTAGGGAAGAGAAAACCGTCTACAGCCATCCAGTGCTGTTGATGTAGTGGAGGAGAGAAAAGGGATATAGGCTGGAGAATTTCTTTAAGACATCCCCAAAGGGCACGCTAAGGAATCTCAAGCGCCTAGCTGCCAGAGCCAGACATTTGCAGAGAAAGTGCTCAACAGTCGCTTTCTCTGCAGGATCCCCACAGCTTCTGCAATAGAGGTTGTACGGAATTCCAAGCTTCTCAGCATGAGTACCGATCACCTAGTGACCAGTGGCACTGCAATGAGTTTGGAAATTGAATGGTGGCGGATTCCCATCACTTTAAGCGTTCTGGTTATATCGTATTGAGGCCATAGTGTTTTTGAAATAGCACACGATGAGACAGACCTCCATCTGTCTTGCGCTTCTTTTAGAGAAATAAATTGTGAAATTTCCCTTTAACAACGGTCAAGGGGGCAACGATGTCTGAGAAGGGGACAATTGAAACCGGTTCTGTCGACCCCTTCCTGGCAAGCACATCGGAAATTTCATTTCCTTCTATATTCCTGTGCCCAGGAGACGTTTGAGTTCCTCCTTACAGGTGTTTACGAGAAGAGAGCTGCAATACGGCGACGACAGGGCCTTGATCGTCGTTTGACTATCGGAAAAAATATTAATGTGTCCCTCCCAACAGCGATCCCTAAGCATTTTGCATGCTTGCAGGTTCGCGAAGACATCTGCTTGGAAAACGCTGCTCCTTTCCGGCAATTTAAAGGAGACCGAATATTGGCTGATTTAGAGAAAACTCCCGCTCCCACTCCAGATCCATCTTGAATCCGCCAGTGAAAACAGAAGTACCTATATCCGGCCGACTCTCCCCTCTTTTCAATCTTGCTTGTTCGGAAAGATAGCCCTAGCACAACCCTCAAAACTCAGTTTGCGGAGGTAGAGATCAGTGCGAAGTGTAGAGTAGGAAGAGGAGATCTGCTTCAAGATGCTACTATGTCCTACAGGAAGTTGCCTCCAGAGGCCAGTCTCCTTCAACCTAACAGCGCTCTAAGCAGCTGATGGGCGCTCTCCCATCGTTTTCATCGAGCCTGGCATCAAGGTAAATGCGATATATTATCGGGAAAGTATTGTGGAGATTGCATTGAAGACGTGGGCAGACAAACATTTCGGTGGCAGACCATGGACGTTTCAACAGGACTCGGCAAGAGCGTCTCACAAAGCTCGAGTGAACCAAGAATGACTAAAAATAAAGTTCCGAACTTCATAAAGTTCACACAATGGCTCTCAAATTCACCAGATGCGAATTCGATTGATTATTCTCTTTGGTCAATTTAGAGAGAAAGGTCCTAAAAAATACCTAAGACTAAATATTCCCCAGTCTCAAAGCGCTGAAAAAAGCCATTGGCCGCGAGTAGGCCAAAGTACCTGCAAGTCACATTCGAGCTTGCGATTCGTTTGTGGACCGTCTCAAGGCCATAGTCAAGCCAAAAGATGGTCATATCGCGCAAAAGTAAATTGATTCTTAATTTTGTATTATTTTCACACATTTTTTACTTTGAATTGAATAAAAGTAATTTTCCAAACTAAATGTGTGGCGTTTTTAGTTGGTTGCACTTCGAGTGCCGAACCCTGTCAAAGATTTTCTACTTGAAAAGAAATCATTTAATAACTAATTTTTTAAATCAATTTAAGGCTCTGATAGCAGTAATAGATAGCCGCTTACATCCTCAAGGTGCTTAAATCTATTTTTCTGCCAATTTGTGGTAAGCGTTTGTTGCGCTACTAATGGGGAGTCCAGTCTGTACATTTTACTCCCCCTACAAATGATAGTTGATTTTAAAAAAAATACTTTTCATGTGAAAACACTTTTAGCGACTTGGCCATTGTCTGACGAGGGGCTACCGCATTTAGAAAAAAATGTAATGTTTAATGTCTGCAGTCTACATCGAACCCATGCACAAATACACTGTCTTAGTGCTCCAAAAAAAACCTCTTAAATTATTTAGCTATAACTGTGATATTTCCTATACATACACATCCTCGTTCCGCATTGTGCACTAAATAACCTTCTAATTGATTATTATTTTTCTTGCGTATTTGTTAGTGTCTAAATTTTGCTAATTCAGTGTGTCTTTGGTGATTTGGTTTTAATTCAACTTTCATTACTCGATTTCGTCATATTCATACACAATTGATGATCGCGTCGATCGCCCCATCCACCGTTACCCTTACGCAGTTTGGTCTTCTTCACTAAACTTGCCGCTGTTAGCGATAAGCTGCGTGGAAACAGCTGTTTAGACTTACGAGCTATACGTAAGACTTGTTGCACCTTCGCTATCACTTGATTGGATTCACAGTTTTTCTTCTTGTGATGGACGCCGCTGAAAAAAAAAAAAATTGAAATTGAAATTAGTGAAAAGAAATTGCTTGTGCAGTTCATCAAGTTATTTTTCATCAGCCACTAGCTTACCATTCGCCAATATGGAAGACTCTTGGACCTTTAACGATCATTGCATGCAGCTTCTTCTGCAAGCACTGCTGGGACACATAGTGCAGCGACCAGTCCCAATTGTAATCGTCGTAAAAACAGAAATGTTGCGCGCACTTTCGGATGTTGGACCAGGTGCTGCGATTGAATGCGAAGCCCATATTATGTTTACTACTTATCCAGGGCATCACTTCGACCTTTGTGGAAAAGAAAACAAATTATGTCGTACTCTCAATCGGACTGGCATTGATTTCTCTATATTTGTTATACGCCTAGATAATATATTTGTATGTATGTAGCCAAACATTAAAAAGTTTCGAACTCTGAAGCATGTTTTTCAATATATAAATATGTACATATGTACAGTTTTGAAAATTACTCGCATTGTTATAAATTATAATTGAACCATGACATTAACTAAGCATAGAACGAAAAAAGTGAATTGGATGCAAATGGAGGAAACACCGAGGAGGAGCAGCTCGAATCATGCAATTTTAAGGCAAATATTTTAATTAATTCTTTTTTAAAGCTTAAGGCTAGCAATAATTCAATAATATAAATGTGGATAAATCACCCACCATACTAACTTTCTTTACCACAGGCAAAAACCATAAATATTTATCCCAGGACTGTGTACAGACAGACACGCGAGTTTTGGTTATTTTATGTCAGCGATTACTCTTTTGGTGCTAGCACCAGGCAACTCCGTTGGCTGTGAAACATTTGTCAAACTTAAAACTCAGTTAGTGAAGACTGAACTTAACTTCACTTAAGAAATTGGCAACGATTGCGCAATACGTCAATGTGTTTTTTCTTTTAGACTATAAAACTATAACATCTGTTCAGTCTGACTAATAAACGGTGATCAGATTGGAGGTACTTTTTCCAAAAGGGGGTTTTCGACAGACCGCGCTTGACTACTGTCATTTAGTATGCATAATTTTTTTCAGTATTCATTGACATTTCATCATGGAAAGACTTACGCCTCAACAACGTTTACAAATCATACAATTATCTTACGAAAATCGACGCTCTGTGAAAAGTGTTCATCGCGCGCTCAGGCCAACTTACGGTGTACATAACCGTCTTACCGAACGCACTATTCGGCAAACCATCGGAAAAATTGAGCATAATTTTACATTACTCGATGATACTCGACCGATTACACCACGTATAGGCCGATGTGCAGAGAATATTGCGACTGTAAATGAGAGTTTTGCCGAAGATCTGGAAGAATCGATTCGGCGCCGATCTCAAAAACTTGGCCTACTTTATGGCACTACTTGGGCGATTTTACGCAAATATCTTGGTTTGAAAGCATATAAAATACAGCTAGTCCGCGATTTGAAGCCGGCGGATCTTCCAAAGCGTCATAATTTCAGTCGATGGGCTCTTGATCCTATGATCCGCCGATGATCCGAATTTTGTTCAGCTATGAAGCCAATTTTTGGCTTAATGACTGCGCTAATAAGTAAAATTGCCATATTTGAGTTGAAGAGCAACCCGTAGCCATTCAAGAACAGCCATTACATCCATTGAAAACAACCGTTTGGTGCGGCCGATAGGTTGGAGGAATCATCGGCCCATATTTCTTCAAAGACGAGGCTGGCGTCAATGTAACAGTGAATGGCTAACACCATGATAAACGAATTTTTGATACCGGAAATTGAAGCCTGCGATCTTCACAACATTTGGTTCCAACAAGACGGTGCTATTTCCATACAGCCGGTGAAACAATGGATTTACGGCATATTCGTTTCGATGAGGAATTTAACGTGCGTATCGGACCAGTGGATTGGCTACCATGATCGCGGGATATCACACCTTTCGACCATTTTTAGTGGGGGTATGTAAAGTCTAAATGATTTGTGGATGTTCTCCAACGAGGAGATCTGTATAAAACTATATAAAACTATAGAAGATTGGGTTATTAAAGTTTTCCTTAAACTTATTTTCCAAAAATAGCCGTAAAAAGTATCAGAAATATTATTATGTTGATTCCGTTGATACAGTTTAAAAACAAATGTAGGAGTTATTTTTTTGGAGAAGGTAGGTAGGTAGGTAAAATGGTTGAAGTACCATTTGGCACTCCTGGCACTAAACCGCCGTTTTGATACTATTATGAGGACTCAACATTCAGCCGGATACCGATGATCGGGTAAGAGATCTCTGAGACCAAGTCTCCTTCAGTCTCCTTCCTGGCAACCTATGCCCTGGAACCCAGTTCAGAGCAATGTTACCTGCAAACTCAAGAGATTTAATCTCCTCCTTACAGGAGTTGACTAGTTTGGATCTGCACCGCGGCGTCGTCAAAGCCTTGATCGCGGCTTCACTATCGGATAAAATGTTAATATCTCCCTAGCTTCCGCGTTCCTTAAGCATTTTGCATGCTTGCAGGAAAAACACTAGCAGTATTCGACAATTTTAAGGGAATAGAAAAATTATATATAGGATTGAGAGAAAACTTCTGCTCCGCCTCCCGATTCCATCATGGATACGTCAGTGAAGACAGAGGTATCAGTCGGTGCAGATTTTTGGAAAAAATATTTAAAAAAATTAATTTCACTTATAAAAACTCCATTTCTGGAGTTACTTTCAAATCGGTTCATTAAATTTTTCCGAAATATTCTGGCAGAAGTATTAAAATATGGGGTATGGGAATAAGTTAGCGCCCTCGTAAAAGAGGTGTCGCTGCTGATACTATCTTTGTGTGTGCTCTAGTAATACTACAATATATACTGATGACTTGAAGGTGTATATGTGAGGTCTCGATCGCAGTAGTTGACATTATTTTGAAGCGTTGATATCCTGTTTTTATCTGACGTCAAAAATGTCAGCGTTCGTCCCGAAAAAATAGCATTTGTGGGAAGTCGTGTTTCATTATTACCTTGTAAAGAAAAGTGCAGCTGAAACATGTCGTATATTGATCAATATTTATAGTAATCACGCTCTATCTGAGTGGTTTCCACGCTTCCAAAATTGCAATTTCGACGTGAGTGATAAAGATCGCGAAGGGGCTCCAAAAAAATTCGAAGATACTTAACTAAAACAATTATTGGATGAAGATGCATGTCGAACCCTTGATGATATGTCTAAAGAGTTGGATGTTGACAGATCAACCGTCGGCAAACGTTTGCACGCGATGAACCAGATTACTGGATAATTGGGCAATCTGCCAATTGCTCAATATTGAAGGAGGCCGTTTGATGTGACAGATATTTTTTGTTTGTTTTATTTATGGCAGCTATTTAAAGCAAGCATAAACAATCGTTGACATCCTTGACAGCCTAATACGGATTGACAACTAGACTTAATTTTCATAATTTAAGCGCATTAGGGGAATGAGAATCGATGGCTACATTGCCGAAAAATGACAGTTAATATCTATTGTGAATGAAAAATAGTGAAACTTTTAAAGAGAATAGCAAGAAAGACTGGATGAAATGCGAATGCACTAACACATTCGAAATTACATTAATTGTTTTGATATTTCGGAGCAGTTGCAGAAATTGCAATTAAAGATTTTCTTTTCATTTCCTTAGTATGGGAGCAATTATTTGCCGCCTGCGGCTCATTTTTTACTGACAAAACTATTCAATAAGCAAATCAGCTGTTATCTAATCCGCGTAACAACGGTCTGTCACACTACAATTTTAACTAGAATTAATTGCCGGTAATCCCGATTAACGTCGTCTTCTGTCTAAGCTATAGCGCGCTTTGCTCTAAAGGCAGATTCGCTGCAATAATTTATAGTCCAAAAGAATTAAAGAGAAAATGGCAATCTAATCACCAAGTTGTTCGGACAGAAAGTCAGAATCAATTTGATTCGAACTAAACCATATTTTTGTTGCATTCTCAGTGAGGCAAAGTGAGAAAATTACCAACTTAAAGTTGTCCGGATAGGAGTGGTGATTTCGTCTTACAGCAAAAGACAAAAATTTTTTAAACTCTGTTCCTCAGATGCGCGATCAAACGACGGGCGTCGTAGGCAAGACATCGCGCCAGCTATTTTGAAAAATGCAGCAACAAGAAAGTCTATTTATGCATCCATCATACGAGATGACCGTTAATGCCACTTAATACTTCTATTGCCCGCGCTCTAAGAGAATTTAATGATCTCTCGAGTTCTATTCCGCTTGAATTTACGGTGTCAAAGAATGAATTTTATACATTTCTACACTTTTTTTTTAATCTATTTATTTAACTATTTGTACTAATTTAGCTGATCTTAGCTCTAAATGGTCTGTAAAAACTATAATTATGTTTTAGACTCAAAATAAACAAAAACGAAAACAAAAAAATAAACATCAACTTATTTTTAAGCATATATTTTTTACCAAAAATTACTCAATATATCCTAGCCTAAATTTTGATGGTTTAAGGGTATTTACATATATCGAGTTTCAAACAACATTCGGTAATCACTTTACTGCTTGCTGGCCACTATAGTGCTTACGATTACTGACCTCTTACGAGTACAATCACTAAGTCCACCTATTTCTTATTTAAACTATTCTCTGTACTACACTTGGAAAAGTAAATATAATGTCCTTTTCCCTAAATTAATTTTAATTTAAGCTTTCAGCAAACAAATGTGCACATAAAATACGGATTAGTAGATACCTCACGAAATTTATTTTGTGTTGGTGGCTTGGACACGTGTGATATACGGTATACAACCTAAACAATTAGAATACGTAATTTAATATTTTATCCAAAAAGTTTTTTCACACGCAGTACACAAGTACACAACACAATAGCACACACATACATATACACGTACACATACAAGTGATATAAATGATAGATTCCTTAGATCGAATTAAGCGGCGTACTAAAGTGGGTAACATGCATACATGCATACAAGCATACATATGAAGGTACTATATGAAAATAAGCGTTTCAAGTTCATACTACTGGCATAGTAATTAACTATTTTTATGGTAATGAGTTTTTATGTTAAATAATCAGAAAGTTGATATAAAACATTGAAAGGCACTTGAACTTCGAAGCTCCGCTCCTACACCCGTTAAGAGCACCTCTTACATACTCGCAGACGTATTTGTTTTGTGTTCACAAGGTGTGCACAAGGTTTCATAAAAAATGAAGTAGAATAAAAAACCGGTCGCTTTATCCTTAACGAAGGCACAAAGGGCTAAAGGACTAATAAAATGTGCCCGACGATAGAAAAAAAATTGTAATAAAATTATCATCGAGCTAGAGAATATCTATATATATAAAAATAAGTTACATCTCCTTGGTAATCTTATAACTCAAGAACCGCCTAACTGATTGACACAAACATTTTAGAGTTCTTTTCTATCTTTGAGGAGGTGGTTTGTGTGAAGTTTGATTGAAATCGGTGCAGCCGTTCCTGAGTAAAGACATTTTATGTGAGTAATGGTTTCCTCTCATACGAAATGCCTGTATGGGGAAAACAACAACAAACACACAGCCGCTTATGAGCGTTTCTGTTGTACTGTTGTGGTTGTAAGTGTATTATGTTAATATTAATTTGCTGTCGTTGGAATTCAGTTGACAGTTCTCTTATGTGCTTTGAGTTCTTTTATATCGTGCTCTCATTGCGAACAAACATACTTTTGGTGAGTGTTAACGATGTGTTTGTTTTAACCACGTACACACATTGAACTTTGAATTAAACTTATTTTTATATATTTTCGTCCAAAATGACTTGAAATAATTTTCAATGTTTTGCTTTTACATTTAATTAGTAATATACTGTACTGAAAGAATGCCACGTGCAAGACGAGCAAACACGTCAATCAAATGCTACAGCGTTAAATCGAAGATCAAAAAGTGAAAAAGATCGTGTTCGACGAAATGAAGTGGAAACACAACGACACAGATGGAGAAATCAGTCGGTTAATAGTGAAGCACCAAGAAACCGCCGTGGGCGTACGTCCTTTTATGATATATGTCAAATGGAACGCGCGGCTTTCAATTTCGATGCCACCATTGATTACAGCATGCATGCCTGCATTGGCCAAATGAATATAGAATGTATACATTGCAAAGCAATTAAATTCAGTTGTTGGATTTATCATTGGTATGTTGATATGATAGCCATCGTCCCCTCTCCAAAACAAAATGGGGTATTGCAATGCATCATAACAGCGATGGAGTTCTGAAATACGTTGTAATTGCTCATTTCTACGATACAAAACAATATTTTTATTAAAGAAAAAATATTAAAAAAAATCAGAAATACTATTGAGCAAAATATATATAATACAGGGTGCATCGGTATTTGAGGACATGGATATGTATATATGACTATTACTTCCCAAAACCATTATTTTTCTTTTTGCTCTTTTTCAGATAAGACGTGGAGGACTGCAACTTATCTCAAGAAGTGAAGAGACATTCAGTTATCGTCCCTAAATGTGCAAATTACACCGATTTAGATATCTCAAATTTTCTTAATTGCGTTCGTTTATTCGTTCACACAAAGTTTCCAGCCACTGTTATGATTTTAGGTATAGTGAGCGACAAAGGAAGTGTCGTACCACCACACTTCTTTATTCAAAGATTTCGGGCTGAAAATTTCCATGACCACAGCACATCGAACATATGACTGTCTACCTCTACAGACCTTAATCCCCTGGATTATGACATATGGGGCGTAGTTGAGCGTGAAACCAGTAAACATTCTCATAACACTATATCTTTTCTGAAGTCTGCAATTAATACCGTTATGTTTAATATGAATAAGGAAACATGAAAAGTTTCCCGCAGTGTTGCATTAAAACGACATGGTAGTCAATGTACTTTACCGCTATATCATTAGATGAACTTGTGTCTTTATTTTTACTAAAATTGGAAATTTCGAAGTCGTTTTTCTAAAACTTTTTTTTAGTTAGGACGTTCTTGCAATAAACGAGCGATACGTCTCGGGAAATATAAATTTCTCAAAGGTTGAAGAACAATGTTTTTGGTGTTTGTTCTAAGAGAAAAGGACCTTTTATAATCTGGGATTAAAACAGACATGCTAACCGCTTTTACTTGGGAACGAAATAGCTTTTAAGTGTATACATGTGGAGTTTATGTACTTTTACCGCACATGACAGATCGCGTCATGTTAGAAAGCAGTCGTGTAACCGCATATCAATACTTTCTACTAAATGCTTTTTTTTCTTCCGATTACTTCTTTGAGGATCATAGCACCTTTACAAAGCTTCTCTAACTAAATGTGTCTTAACAGCTGCAAAATTTCTGTTTTTACTTGATTCCATTTTCTCATGGGGGCACCTTCCAGTTTCTATAATTCATTTTCAAAATGGAATCAAGCAAATCGCTGATCACGACTGAGTTGCCAAACTACGAAATATAGCTCATGTTAGACAATAATGGCAAAGCTCTCACCATAGTCGGTTTAATGTTACCTGAACGGCCGTATTTATACCCAGCCAAGGACTATCACTCCAGCAGCATTCCTCGTACATGTATGAGGAATGTTAACACTACTACAACAACAATAGCAGTGATGGTAAAAATTTGGTAAGGCAGACAACAGTAAAATACGCGGTCTCTATCTGACATTTCTGTTTTAACAGAGCTTTTTTAACATCATCTGTAGAATGTGCAAATACAGTAGGTTCTGTTTTTATGCTTTTTTTTATGCGGTTTTTTTTAAATTAAAAATTGTATGTCGACCTATCGGGAATTGTACATATAAACAAGATTCTAAACCAGCTAAGCAAAAACTCATCACAGATTACTTCAGAAATGCTAACCCTACAAGTATGGAACCGCCTGCATAACCATCTAGATCAGACGTGTACATTTCCTCAAGTGACGAAAGTGATTTTACGCCAAATCCTAAACGAATGAGCAACATGTGGGTATTGTCTGATTCTATTTCTGAAAGGTTTTTTTTTTCGATTCTGACGTTTCTTAAATAAAGATATAATTTTCAAAAATACAATATTTTGTTTGTGCGATTTTATTTAATTATTTCAGATTCATGCGGTCTATGGAACGTATCTATAGTAATAATATGGGACTAGTGCCCTTTTTTATGCGATTTTATTACATTATTTCAGATTTATGCGGTTCTTAGCACTTTTGAAACGTATCTATAGTTTTACTATAGAACTGGTAGCTTTTTTTATGCTGTTTCTTGCGGAACGTATCTACCGCATAAAAACAGAATCTACTGTATATGGTATTGGTCTGCAGTCAGCTTTCGTTTGCAGCCCTCACACCATCACACACTTGACTGCCTGTCAAACTCTGGCCTGTCAAAAGCTAGGGAGAATAGTGTTTTTACTTGTATTTTTGTAGGTGAGCAACGTACAATTTTAATCAGAATTAACTGCGCCGGTAATCCCGATTAACGCCGCTGTCTGTCTAGGCTGCTTAGAACGGTGGATATAATCAGTCTCTCTTAAATTCCACCAAGTAACAGTTATTTTTACAGCAAGGTTACTTTCTAAAATTGTGCACATTTTTAAAACGCCTTTGTTCAAATCACAAAATCTAATTTTGGAGTCTATTTGAAAGTTACATAATCACAAGTATGTATGTGTGAATGTATTAATGTATGAATGTATGAATGTGTGTAGAGTTCTTGGAATGAAACGTTAAAAGGAATGACGTCAAACAGTACAATGCAAAGGTAAAGTTAATACTTTTAATTTTTAATGCGATTTCCACAAACGCAACAACTCAAAATAGCACAGCTTTACATTTTCGTGCGAATGGCGAACAAATTAAAGTGAAAGCTTGGACAGTTAGGCAGTCAGCAATAAAAATGGCGCTAAATAAAAAAGGGGGAAAGGAGAAGGCAAGAAGCAAGAAAAAAGGCATGGGATATTAACTAATAGCCTGCATGCCAACACACACATAAAAAATTCTCCACATAAAAATATACAAATAAACAAATGCATGAAGACCGCATAGCAAATGACGACAAACAGGCCATATCGATTAATGATTTAACTAATTTAGTTACTTAAATACAAAGCATACAAATATAATAAAAATAATTGTCAGGGCTATATGACAGCATGGATAGGTTACTTTGTAGCTATTTTTATTTTTATTTTTATTTTTATTTGCATTTTTTCTATTAGCCCAACTACCTTCTGATAGACAGAATACAGTGATGGTAGCACGTGATAACTCCACGATTGCTGTGCGGCGCTTTTATCTGTTGTGGTTGTGGTGGAAGTGGTTATGGTATTGTGGTTGTTAATGATGCGTGCGTTGTTGGTGTTGGTGATTGTATCACCGACATACACTTTTTCTTTATTATTTTCATTAAAATACTTTTTATTAAAACTATTCGCAGCTGATGTGGACGATGACGATGACGATGCGTGCGATGACAATTGCTGTGAGTTTCTATTTTTATTGCGATTATATCCTAATAAATTGCTGGAAGTGAGCAGCGAGGAAGCATATTGGCTGCTAAGGGATTTCTTATTAGTCTGTCGCCAATCAAAATATATATATTCACAAATGAAACGATCCATTAAATTAATAAACAAATAAATTGGGGGAAGTATTTGTAGCGCAGTGATGTATGAAGTAAAATCGAACGAAAATATATTTTTGTAATAATAAAAAAGAGAGAAAGAGAGAGAAATAGGTTAATGAGCTCAAAAGCAGTTTGAAAGCGTTAATTTTTATATGCGTTCTGTTATGTTGTTTCTTGAAAAAAATTGTTGAATATCCTTGGAAAAGAATAATTATTAAGCACCCTTAAGTTTCAAAATAATTTTAGTTTGTTTTTTGTGAAATTCAAATACTAAAACTTACTTTACTGTTATATGTATAGTAGTTGAATGTCTTTAAATATGTGCCCAGCGAGAGTATATCGCAGTGCGGGCATAGACTACCTATTGAAGACTGCATCATATCGAGGAGATAGAGAAAGTCTTCGGCTACGTAATGATCTTCCTCTAGGAACAATACCAGACCTGCAAACAGAGTTCAGTTTTCATTATTCAATACGTCACCATTTTCCATTAAAGTATATTCATAAAGTAAAGTATAAAGTATATTTTTGCATCGTAACCAACCTGTATGATAACGGGTCACATCCAATTGATCGAATACTCGATTCGCCTTCCACCACCAATGATGTTTGGTCTGTGTGAATTTCGCTTCCCTGTAATGGCCGTATAGGTCTGGGTACAGCGCATTGTTGCATTTACGTGTTATAGCTCTGTTAAAAAGAAATTGAACAAAATTGCTGAGGAAATGGTAAGGATAGATAGAAAAAGTGTGATTGTTAAAAATGTGGCACTCACTGATCCTTTTTCATGTCACGCGGACAGTCGTTCGGGTCTACGCCGGGAAACTCATTCGGATGCGTTTGTATAGAGTAGGGATAAAATATCTGCGAAAAGGAAAAAATAAATACATTTTTTTTGATCCAATAGTGGAACTTGAATGGTTTCGTTTTTTAGTTACCTGAATCACCTTACAAAAATCTATAGTTTGCACCAAATCATTGATGTCATCGTCGTAATAGTCATGCGAGAATATTAATAAAGTCTTGGAAATATCCCTGGCCTGCGCCAGGCTAACAATCAAATGGCGTAGATAGGTTATACGTGTATGCACCTGAATTAAAAAAAGAAGAAAATATATATATGTATTTATGTATTTCACCTAAAATAAAATGAAATAAAATGAAGCAAACAAAATCAAATAAAATAAAGGTATAAATTATTTTAAAATAAATATATAGAAAACTAAAAAAGAAATATATAAAAAAATGAATAAAATAACGTTAAGTACAATAAAATAATATCACATAAAACAAAAGAAAAGTACAAATGTTTTAAAAGAAATAATATTATTAGAAAATAATACTAAAAAACAAAAAAAAAACTACAATAAAACGAATTAAAAAAAAATTATACTGAATAAAAAATAGTCCTAAAAAAATTAAATTAACAAAAAAAAGAAAATCAAAGAAAGTGAGTTAAAACAGCAAACAAAATAAAGCAAAATGCGACAAAATAAAATAAAATAAAAATTCTTTATAATAGGCGTAGAAAAATTAAAACAAATTTTAAGTAAAAAAATTAAAATTAAATTAATAAAATATAATAAAATAATAAAACATGAAATAAAATGAAATAATGAAGTGAAAATAAACTAAACTAAAATAAAATTAAAAAAAAAAAATTGTTTTAAAGAAATATTGGAATATTAAGAAAAAAATTGAAATAAAATAAAATTCAAGAAAAAAATTAAATTTACTATAAATGTTTTTAAAAAATATAGAAAAATTAAAAATTAATTAAAATAAATATAAGAAAAAAACTAAAATAATATAAATAAAGTGAGTTAGGTTAGGTTAGGTTGGTATGGTTGCCCAGGGAGTGAGCACACTTGGACGAAGAAGGATTCGTCCTTTGTGATACCATTGTGAAGGAAGTGAGGTGAAGGAAAGGACCGATGAGGTGCAGGGAGAGGGCGCGGAGAGGGCGGGGAGAGGTTGGGATGAAATGGTTAGGAGCTCAGGTTAGGAGTTAAAATAATATCATATAAACTTAAATGAAATAAAATAAAATGGAGTAAAATAAAATTAATTGAAATAATACAATAATATCAAACAAAAGCAATGAAATGAAGCAAACTGGAGCAAGATAAAATAAAATAAAATTAAAAATTGTTTTAAAATATACAGAAAAATTAAAAACAATAAAAATATTATTAAAATAAAATTAATAAACTAAAGCAAAGTGAAATAAAATAATATCAAATAAAATAAAATGGAATAATATAAATTTTGTTTTAAAAAAATTTAGGAATACCAAAAGACAACAAAGTAAAAAAAAAAATTATTAAATTGAACAAAAAATGGTTTTAAAAATTAAAAAAATAAATAAATTAGAATTAAGAAAATAAATAATATAAATTGAAGTATTTAGTATAAAATAAAATAAAGTAGTGACCTAAAATAATATCAAATAAAACGAAATAAAATAATTCAAAATGGAACAGAATAAAATCAAATATAGTGAAATAAAATAAACTAAAATAAAATAGAACAAAACTTGGTTTGGAAAAAAAATTGAGTATTAAAAAAGAAAGTTAAAATGAAAGAAAATGCCAAAACAAAAATTTAATTTGATAAAAAATTATCTTAAAAAATATGGACATTTTTAAACATTTCAATAAAAAACTTAAATAAAATTAAGAAAATAAAATAATATTAATCAAAATAACGTATAACAAAAAAAAAAAAAAAAATAAATAAAAAATAAAATAAAATAGTACACATTTATTATTAGAGGCAAAATAACTTGTGGGTAAAGATCTAAAATAAGAATGTAAGTACAGTTTAACCTTTTCTAACGGACGCCTCTAACAAATGGGCATTTTCTTAGAGATGGGAACAAATAATTCATTGGGGCGAACAAAATTTTACTGACGAAGTGTTTGCCATCTCATCTTCCCTAGCCTTGGTACCAAAATTTTTATAGACTCAGCTTTTTATTTATTTTTATTTCAGCAATAATAAAATAATTACAACACCAAAAAAATGAGCAATACGTATACATATATTAAATAGTTTACCTGTATATATATACTTTCGCTAAGTTCTGGATTTGAGGGATATATACCTATATGTATATGTATATGTAAAATTGGCGCGTATATCCTTTTTGGGTGTTTGACCGAGTTCCTCCTTCAATTTGTGGTGTGCGTTTTGTGTTGTTATTCCACAAATGAAGGGACCTACAGTTTCAAGCCGACTCCGAATAGCAGATATTTTTATGAGGAGCTTTTTCATGGCAGAAATACACTCGGAGGTTTGCCATTGCCTGCCGAGGGGCGACCGCTATTAGAAAAATGTTTTTATTAATTTTGCTTTCACCGAGATTCGAACCAACGACCTCTCTGTGAATTCCGAATGGTAGTCACGCACCAACCCATTCGGCTTTGATGAATACTGGGTTTAATAATAAGTTTTTCCTAACAGCGGTCGCCACTAAGGGAAAAATTATATTTTTTTCAAAATGCTTTGTTGATGGAGCTTTCGTTTCTTCAACTGAATTATAAAAGTTTGATAGTCTACAAGGGAAGAAACGTCCCCTATTGTAAAGCGTTTTGTTTTTTTTTGGCTTTCAAAGCCAATCTATATGTATATGAATAAATATTTTGCTCAATAAATAAGTTGAAAGCGTACACGTTTTTTTTTTTTTCAAATCTAAGTATTACTTGTTTTTTCGATTCCACCACTTGAAAGGAAATAAGTTGCACATTGACCCGTATTCAGTTGCGGCTGCACTTACACTCCACTCACTGCATCTATGATGCAGATATGTATGTACTTGTGTATTGAAGCAATTTAATTCTAATTTTAATACACCCGAACACTAGCGCATTAGAGCAGTGCTTCTCAAACTGTGGTGTGCGTGGTATGCGAGCCATCTGAAGGTGAATGAAAGTGGGGAGATCAAACACAACACACTTGGAAAACTTATTGTGCCACTTCACCAGCAGAATGTGTTGCATGGGAATATGAAAAAAATTATTGTAAGGTACAGAGAAACTGGTGCCAAACAAAGCAAAGCATATAGTGGAATGTATTTTGGGTGAAACGTTTATTGAGAAATTCGATAATTAAAAAATTTGCTAACTTCGTTTGTATGTAGGAGTTTAGCAACTAAGGCAGGAGTTTAGCAACGAGGCCAGTCTTGTTTATTTTGGACTTCACTTTGTATTAGGAAAATATCAACAACAGAATCATTAACAAATTCTTTCTCATTATGAATAAATGAATTGGTTGTAATGGTCAATAGTTTGACTTTACTTGTAAAAATTTCAAGAAAAGAAAACTTCCCAAGACATGCAGATTTTTTCCTACTTTTAGATACTCCCTGAAATCCCTTCTGAAATAACCTCCTGATAACCTAATATTGTCTCATTTTTTGTTTGCAACCAAAGGGCTCTGTAAATGCGACACACAGCAACGAACAGCTGGCACAGGGCCGCATTTCTCTATCTATAGGCGCTTTCGATTCGCCACTTATCTGTTCGCTTAATGGAAAATTTGTATGTGAAAGCAACAACAGACTTATCGAGTAAGATTCGCCACTAGCGAGTATTGTTGTACCAGTAAAACTGGTATAACCAAGGATGATAGAATACAAGGTTGCGCCTTCCGAATTCGCTGTGTCGTCAGGCTCCATGAATTAACAAAAAAAAAGGAAGGGAAGAGGAAGAGTAGGCGAAAGCAATAGAAACTACCAAGCATAAGGAATGGTACACACACACGCACATTCTTGCCACGGCGCCATCCCTACAAAAACGGAAAAAATTACATTTGGAGGCCTTATATTTAACACGCGGCCCTTCGTTTTTATTAGCGGTTTAGCTTAAATCACACTGTTGTTGTCCCCCTCAGTGTAGGGTATGTCACCGGTCGTCTTCGTCTAGCTCATCTAAAGGTAGGCCCAGGAAAATTGCTGTTTCGACAGGTTCGGTCCAGATGGAGAGGGGTGTTAGGCGAGTAGGTTTAATAGGGCATGTGAAAAGGTGGTTAGTGTCGTGCGGGGCGCCTTCACATGCCGGATATATGTTTGGTAGGCCGGGGTTAATTCTGGATAAGTAGGAGTGTAACCTGCTACAATATCCAGATCGTAATTGTGCCAGCGTAATTTCTCCTCTTGTTTGCTTTGTTCTTTTGTTTGACCTGACGTCAGACTTGTCTTGACTTGCGAAAAATAAACTGTTCTGGGCAGACTCCATCTTCAGTACTAAATCAGCTTTGGTTAATATAAAATACAACTGGTATAACTCACTATTTTTAAAGCTGTAAAATTTCTATTCTGATACTAAGCAAATTTCATTAGTCCGTATTCATACCGAGCAAATTTCGTTGCTTCAACTTAGCAAATTCTCTTTTGTCGTTACGCGTTGTGTCATTGCACGAATTGGAATTCATGCTATTCGTGCACCATAAAGGGTTTATAAGGGGATATAGAGAATGCCCCTAATATTTGTACGAAATCTTACCTGTATTACAATTATCACAGAATCATTTTGCAGCGGACCATAAGTGTCCTCATTTAAAACTATTTGCAGTTCATTATACTTGGCGATTTGCTGCTTTATCTCCGAAATATTTGGTGGATGATAATAATCCGCATAGGAAGCATTATATCTACCAGCACTCGTGCTATTATGCTGCACTGCAATTAGAAAGAAGTGAAACCCTAAATTTGAGATAATTCAGACGTAGATTATTTTCTCTAACTTACTATGTGCGGCTGCTGTTTGGTTTCTAGATTTCGGCGTTAGAAACTTATGCAACACCGATGGCACCATTGAGAGCATCGCATCGATTGAATCATTTGTTGGCTCGCCAAGCATTGACAATTCACGGGAATCAGCTATATTCATGAGAGCAAGAAAATAAATATTTATAGCTTTGTTTATAATTTATAATTTATCTCTCTTTAGAAATGCTTAAGTACCCTTAATAGGCGTAACGGATCGTCTCGTACTTACTGTAATTAAATACGTGTAGCTGCATTAGGGCGAATACGATAAGCGCCACACCAATGATTCCACGTATGTAGTAGGTATTCCGTTTCCGATGCATGAATCCGGTGTTAGGCAACGGCAGGGGTATTTTGCGTACTGTGAAGTTAAGTGGGCGAAAGTAAAAAAAGAAAAATGCATTAAAAATACTCTCACGTAGCAGGCAAGGTAAGAGGGCAGCTGACTTCTGAAAAAAAAGAAAAATCATTCAAAAGAAACTTACCCCTCATGTTGGATTGTGCAGCTGTGGCTTTCGCCGCTGCCGTTGCTGCCGCTGCTGCTGCTGCTGCTTTTGCCTACGATTAATTACACCTTAATGATCAATTTGTTATGGGCTTAGCAATCACCATTCCGATGACTATAGAGTTGTTCGTTAGAGAAGAGAAGAAGAAGAAAATAAAATCGTCAAAAGTGTTTTACTTAAGTATAAGCATAAAATATTTTTGTATACACAATGGAATTTAAACGTAATGAGTGTAATAAAATTAATTTAATGTATCGCCACAACGTTGAGGCTTAGTTAAAAATGTGGTACGTTTAGGCTTTTTTATGCGCCCGGGTGGTAGATTGCGTGAAGTTCAGAAAATTTGATATTAACATCATTTGCGTGATGCTTGCGAGCTTTTTCTCAAATTTGCTTTATGCTTCCGTATTTCAATCTACAAATGGAGAAACCTAATCAGATTTAATATTTTCTCATCATAAGTCGATATTTTATAAATAAACACTTATGTAAGTAAGTTAACGGCACCAAATGCTGTATACAGGGTGTCCGATGGCTGAATTAGGTTTTAAATTACAATATTCGACTTCTACGTGATGCCCCAAGTGAAGATTCAATTCGTTCATGGGTGCGAAGCTTCCGGGAAACAAGTTCCCTGGTAAACAACCAATAACTGGGGTTCAGTCGGACATCGAGAATAAATGAAAATATTGAAATCAGTTATACAATTTTGCACGATAATCAGCGTCAATGCGTGCTTAAAAGAGCAGCTGGGACTTCCACAAACTATTGTGCTTGAAATATTGAGTATCTTAGATTTCACCCCTTCAAAATTGAAATTGGGTAAGCGCTTCGGTCTAACGATTACAATTTGTGTAAAGCGGAGTCAATACTGAAACGAATTCGTCCAGTAAACAGTTTGAAGTTATTAAGACCATTTTCATTCAATGAAATAAGTGTAAATAAGCAAAATTGGTATTATTAGTCACCACTAGTAGAACATATACAGTCACTCCATAGTCCCAAAGTGACGGTTTTCTGTGCATTGTGAAGCCGTGGAATGATTGGACCATATTTTTTTGAAAATGTCGCAGACAAGTAATTTCTGTAGACAGTGCCTTTTATTCCCGCACGTTCAACGAACTTTTTCTGCCAATAATTAGAGAACATCCTTCTCTCAATACACACACATGGTTTCAGCAAGATGGCTTCACGCCGCCTATGAAACAAACCCACGACCATCTCACACTAAAAGAAAATATCATTCGCGAGGTTAAAGGCATACCGACAACACCTCTCCAGCGAGTGGCACGGAGTACGGAGGTCAGATTTCAGGAGTGCATCCGACATAACGGTCAACATTTACAGGAAGTAATACTGGTCTTGTTGGTAATATTTATTGCAATGAGCTTTTATCATTAGTAACTCTTTTTTAAATTAGCTTTTAATTAATAATTTTGCTCGGACCCACTGTGCGTATGTATGTACATTAGGGCGGGTCGATTTAAAAATCGCTCATTGCTCTGTGAACATTATATTCTAGGGATCAAAATAAGAAACTTTGCCGAAGGTACCATACCTCTAAAACGAATTCTGATGTCCCCCAATTAGGGTCGAACGAAAAATCCCACTTTGACCCATTTAGAGTGCTCCAATCGAGTCCAAATGTATGACCGACCCTCACTAACTTTGGACGGCCGATCCACCCATGCCAGTGGCACACCCCCTGGAACTCCCCTGGGGGGTTCCTCATACAATCATTTCAAAATATCACCATTTTTGGCCTTTACATGAGAAAAGAAACTAAAAAGTTCGACCCAAATTGGGGGACATCAGAATTCGTTTTAGAGATATGGTTCCTTCGGCAAAGTTTCTTATTTTGATCCCTAGAATGTGATTTTCACAGAGCAATGGGCGACCCGGCCTAATGTGCATATATGTAGGTAAACCCTATATGTTCGGCGAAGAGATAGTGGGCGCTGGCTTTAGAGAAACTAATATTAAGATTTTGAGAAAAAGAACAAGCAGCGTCTTTGTATTACTATTGTGTAAGAAATTACTTTCTCTTGTTACGAGGAACAAGAAATCTCTCGTACCTGGGAGGCTGTTAAAGCCAATAGATAGTCACTCAAATTACCATTTTCAAGGTTAATCATAGTCCCACGATAAATCTAAGTTTAGTTATACTGAGACTTAAATATTTAAAGCTGGGCTTATCTTATTTTTAGATTTAATAATTTTAAGTTAATTTAGTACGATGTTTTAATAAGAACCAGCTTTGAGACAAATCTATTAAAGGGACAGATACCTGTAAACGGCCATATTTTTCCCGATTTTCATTAAAATTATTTAAAATGAAGAAGTCAATATATTTTTTTCAAAATTGGCATACAGTGTATTTATACATTAAAAAAATATAAAAAGTTTTTCTTTTATTTTAATCATTTAAATAGCGGATGTACACTCAATTCTTCCAGGAAGGTCGCAGCGGGGCTTCTCAATCGGCGGGCATTGTAGCATCGGCGTCAGTGACCTGAATACAAAAAACCATTTTTTTTTGTTTATTAATGTCATAATTTCTATATGCATTAAAACAATGGGGGGAAAAATTCGCGGAATAAAATGCTTCAAAAAAATAAAATGAGTTTTGGGGCAAATTTTCCTACTATTTTTGCTGCGAAAAAATTATTTTTTCGAAAAATTTTCGAAAACTTGTAAGCTCACATAGAAAGTACTATCATACAAAAAAGTGTGTAAAATTTCAGGGAGATCGGTCAATAACTTTTCGAGTTATCGTGTACGCCAATTCGAAAAATATAGTTTTGAGAAAAACGCGTCTAAAGTCGGCAACGTAACTAACTATACCTCTCCCAGCGCTCGGACGCAAAGAATAGAGTCGTCACGGTTGACGATCTATCATATAAGAAATACTTAAATTTACGTTCTAAAATTTTTTTGACATATTCTTGAAGGATTATATTAACATTTTATGAAACAAAAAAAATTTTGTTTTAAATTTACAGGTATCTGTCCCCTTAAGATTCATCAATGAATCCAAGAGATTTGTGGAAGAGTGCCCTCAAACTAATTTTTCCGTCCAACCACCCACATTTTATCTTCCTATCTCTATTCTTTCTATTGAATTCTATTCGGGTGTAGTACAATGGCCTCCTGATTGAGTGCTGGGACTTGTCCAATCTCCCACAAATCTAACCTAATTTAATCTAATCCCTCGAACTAACTCATCTGATACTTGCCGCAGAAAGAGCTCGATTCTCGACAACTCTGATGGGATATCCAACATATCATAAAACTAATATCAACAACAACAATATGCTTAAAAATATTTTACCTTTTTATTTATGTATATTTATATTTACATTTACATTTATACAAAAGCACCATTAAATTTATTGTTCTCTCACAAATCACTAAAAGGATTATATTAACATTTTAAATGTTAAATAGCACTTATAATGGCATATGCTAAATCTACATTTAAATATTTTGGTTTGTCTGCTTACTTTGAAAATTAAAATGGTACAAGCGCAAAAAATAAATAAAATACTGTTTTTATAATATAATTTATAATATATTAAGATATAAGTAACCTACATATTTAACAAATTAAGACCGGAAGCAGGAGCAAAATTGGAGTGACCGCATACGGTATTTGAGGACATGCAAATATGTGGCTATAACTTCCCGAAACTATTATTTGTCTTTTTCTTCTTTTTCAGATAAGACATGGAGGAAGAGACATGCAGTTATCGTCACTAAAGCTGCAAATCACACCGATTTAGAAATCTCCAATTTTCTTAATTGCGTTCGTTCATTCATTCCTACGGTTTGCCGTCAATTGGAAGCATCAGGCGGCGATGCAGAATCTGTTGCAAAGCCCAAAAAACTCGGGGAACGTTCTGATGCTGTCCCATCTGCAGAATTCATTAGACAAGTGCAAGCTATCATTGACAAGGACCCTTCAAAATCAATGGGGGCCCTTACGAGGGAGTTTAATGTTTCTGAGTTTCTCATCCGTCGAGTTCTCTATGAAGATCTCCGGTAGAAGCTCTACGTTAAGTGCCGAAGACAGTCGTAGTCATGTCGTAGCAAATACGAGAACATCGAGCTATCCGATCAAAATTCCTTATAAAAAAATTAAACGTTTCCGAACTTGGACGAGGAGGTCATTGCAGCTAATGGAAGTTTTAATGAATGATTTTATATATATTATATAAATAAGTTATTGTTGTTTAAAACATTCGTCAAGTTTCATTAACTTTTGTTACAAATAAAAGTAATTAATTTTACTCTCAAGTAGTCTTCAAATCCTGTACACGCCTTATACTCCAAGTGCTCTGGTTAAAGGTGCAAGAGAAAGATAAGCACATGCAGATAAATTGGGTTTTTAAATTGAAGAGCCTTTCAGGGTGCATTAAAACTAATCAGAGGCCCGAGAAGTTCAGAACAGTCAATGGAACCACTGATTGCTTCGTAAACATAATTTATTTATTCTTTCAGTATTATTCTCCTGCTTGAAGTGTCTTTAAACTAATTAACAGCGTGAACTGTGATTGCGAAGTGGCTCTTCAAATTTTATCGGTTGGAGTGCAAATCGGTTACGTTGCACCCTTTCTATTCTAGTAGCATGGCAATTATAGATCGGGTTCCACGCAAACTCAACTTTTAAACGGACTAAAGAGTTGCGGTCGCCGTAGCCGAATAGGTTGGTGCGTGACTACCACCCGAAATTCAGAAAGAACGTAGATTCGAATCTCGGTGAAAGGCCAAAATGAAGAAAAAGTTGTTTCTAATAGCGGTCGCCCCTCGGCAGGCAATGGCAAATTTCCGAGTGTATTTCTGCCATGAAAAAGCTCCGCATTAACAATCATCTGCCGTTCGAAGGCGGCATAAAACAGCAGATCCCTTCATTTGTGGAGAAACATCAAGACGCGCCCCACCAAATCTTAAGAGGAGCTCGGCCAAAACACCCAACAAAAGGGTGTAAGCTCCAATTATACAAGGTGACTACTTTGGATAAATAAACTCGAAGTTATCAGAACAAAGCTACTGATGTTTATATTTTAGCTCAGTCTTGTTTATTTTGGACTTCCCCTTGTATAAAGAGTTGTGGAGAAGCTTCTGGGTTTACGGACCTTTGAAGTCCTTTGAGTGGGACAAATAAAGGGATGCCCCTTTTTTATGCCCCCTCCGAACGGCAGATGCTTTTTTATAAGCTTTTTCATGGTGGAAATTCACTCGAAAAAACATTTTCAGTCATTTGGTGTTTTCATGCTTGTAATGGGCTTCGAACCAGGACTATACTGAATGATAGTCACCCCTAAACTACTTTGGCTAACTTATGTCATGCTAAAATAAAAGGTAATTCAAATACGAACTGATCAAGCCAGGTGGTATGTGAATACAAATCCTCATGAATCAAACAGGATAATAACTCTAACAGTTTGTCAGGCATCCATCCTGTGCTAACATTTTCAAGGACAGTGTGACGTTGGTTCTACATTGCCAGAACGACCTGGATTTATATGCGGCCAAGGACTGTCACTTCAGCAGCATTCCCCGTACATGCATGGGGAATGTTTATGCTGCTACAACAACAACAACAGTGGAACTTATATGAGCCACATATTTGACTAGTGTTATTTGCTGTGGTAAGTGAAATTGAGAACAGAGCGAGGTAGTTTTTGCAAAAAGAAGTTGTCTACTTAGGATTTATGAGTCAATAGCGTAATTTAACATAACACACACAAAATGGTGAATGCAAAACTTCTACTTTTTCAAGCACAAGTTTTAGTAATCGACACATTTCTTTGATGTCTCGATTCCTGAGGTATACAAATCTAAGGTGGGAATTACATATAAATATTACCATTATCCACTCTATTGGAATAACGATTTTGAATTTTGTAATTTGAACTTCAGATTCAACGGGTATTTGTTGAGGTTGTCTCCACTTGGTGGACTCACTTTGGCATCCACAATTTCGAAATTTGTAATTGAAACCTCTTGAAACTCTGTTTCTGTTCTCAATATTGTGTCCGCCATTTTGAATTATGAAATTCTATACTCAGATTTGAGCTCAGTCAACTACAAAAATCGCACCTGAAAGGGTTAAAGCTGTACTTGAAATGATCTTTACCTGTCTAATCAACTGTTTACATTACTAAAAATGTCACGATTTATGCCAACGATATGCTTAAGTTCGCTTAGCAAGCAATTAGTACTCCACAAGCACTCAAGTAAAGTAGATTTGTAAAGCACGTACGCTATTTGGCTATACTCGGATCTAAGTGAATGTGCAAATTTTAGAAAAGTGCTAAGACACATATAAATACTGGCACGTAAATAGATTTGCATGGAAAAATTCTTATATTTGTGTGAAGATAAATGTATACACAGTCACTCACAACTTATTCACACCAGACAAATATAAGAAAATATGACGATTCTTGAAGAGTGCAGCCAAATTAGTCCAGAATACACATCGTTGACTCCTCACTACGTGGCATATGTTGACTTCAAACTTTAATTTACAATAAAGGATACCTAACAAAGTACAAATGCCTTAAAATTTTAAAAATTGTGCAATAAGTTGTTGCACTTTTTAAGCTCTTCTTTAAGCTGCGGCGCGAATTCTCTGGCTGTTTTTCGTTATTTTATTTTTTATTTTACAATGAAATGAGTTGACACTTTTTGTATTTTATGTTGAGAAATGAAATCAAAACCATGATTCAATAATAAAAGGTTTGCTCAGTAAGCAGCTTTCTCTTTCTCTCTTGACAAATCGGCTCCCTTAGCAAGACACTGGGTTGCTAGCTCTAGAAATTTTGACTAAAAGTGGAGCAAAAGTAAAATTTGTAGAAAAAACATTTCATTTTCAAAATGGACTGCTTACGAGCAACAACTCGCTCAAGAGTTTTCATCGGTACGTTCAGGACTATGGTAGTATGACATGAAATAGATACCGCTTAAGTCAGGACATGATAGAGTATTTGACGCAATCCGAGTTCGTTATGGAGAATTTACAAAGCTTTATTTCTTATGATGTGGTGATTTAAACGAAACTCATGTTTTGCAAAGAGCTAGCGTTTGCTAAAGAGTTACAGCAGGGAGAATTATTGAATAGTCCCGACGCAATCGATTACATTGCAGACCTCATAATAAAAAGTTGGCAGAACTTGTTTCCAATGAGCCCACCTTCCTATGGATGGATGAAGTGTCCAGAGGAGGCTTAGAAAAGCACAGTACCAGTATCAAAGAGCTTCTCATAAAAAACCATCTACCGGAATCGGCTTAAAACTGTAGGGCCTTCCACTTGTGGAACGCGCGCTACAAATAGGAGGAGGATCTCGGCGAAACACCTAACAGAATTGTACGTGCCAATTATTTATTTATTTTTAACAAAATAGTTTCATATTGGCGAAACGTTGCGATTGGTTTTAAATTTAAAAATTAATTCAAAAAATAAAATCTTGGATTATGTGAAATAATTTCTTTTTATATTAGACTTGGCAATTTCCGCTAATCACTTCTATCTATACCATTATTTACATTCAAATATTAATTAAAATTAATTTTTTAAACCGTTCGCAGTTTGTTTCCATTTAAGTAACAAAATACTATTTTGCTACCATTTTTACCAAAAAGGATTTAATTTTTTCCTTTTTATGCACTTTCTTAAATACAACCTTTTGTAAGGGAGTGTCAAAATCCCAATATCACTAGTGAGCAAACCTTTAATAATTGAATCATGATCAAAACAAACAAATAAAATATCAGAGTTGGGTAGAGAATTTGTCACATAATAATTGCTGTGAGTATTTTTTTTTTATTTCGCTTTTTGTTTATGTTATTAACAATTGAATTTTTTTGCACGATATTTTTGTAAAGTCAATATCTCCGAAACTACAATTGATAATTTGATGAAATTTATTTCGGTTACCGAAAAATGTTTACTTTATCGATTTAACGTTCATAGACTGTGTATTTGTTGAAACAATAATTTTTTATAATACTTTTTTATAAACAATCACAATTATTTTTGCGTTCTTCACGCTCTAAATGGACAATATTACAGTCAGATTAAGCGCACAATGCTCACCTTTAATAATCTGTAAAAAACATTTTTTTCATCCAATCCGTTCTGAAAATATCGAAGTGGTTGTCAAACTGCGTAAAGTTCGCACTTGGCCATGCATTGACCCATGGGATCATACGCTAAAACGTATAGCACTTAAGAAAGACATAAAAACGGATTAAAGATTCAAAAATGAGGTGTTTCATTACTAGAAGTTTTATTACATACATCCATATCTACATGAAAACATACAAAATTTAATTAGTAATAATACTCTGGAAACAAGATGTGTCCTCGGAGAAGATTTTACTTCGAACCTTTTTGTTACTTGCACGTTCGAAGTGATGAAATTGCCGCGTTTTTTTTATAGCTATTGCCTTATTGAAGTGTTTGGATTTTTTTTCCTGTGCATTTTGATCTTTTTGCGAACAAAAAACGAAATCTTGCGATTTAAACGCATCTTTGGCCCACTCGAAAAGAACTTTAGCATCGCGAATATGGTTTCCAGTAACACGCTGCATACTTGCTTTTCGGGCTAGCCTTTTAACTGCTCCGCCGACCCCATCGCACGCGAAGAAATTCCATTCGGCTTCGATTCCGTAATCTTTTTTGTGGTAATAACTATAGGTTCAAAAAGTTAGATTTATTCTTGTGCTGCGATGCAGCTCCATCAGAAAAATAAGATAACTTTTTTATATTTCTGGATCCAAATTTGCTTTTAAGATATTTAACAAGTCTTGTGTTGAGTAAGTGAACCGAACTTGTATCGTGGGTTAGTTTTTCAGAAATGATAACAAAGCTTAAATGATGCTGTTTACCATCGATACAATAGTAAATTACATACGGGTGAATGGTCACTTGGGTATTTGACCAGTGAAGAGCTTGGATCGCATCTTGCACTTGAATTGTGTAGTTTTCTGCAAAATCTAACGTGACAACGAATTCCCCATCACTTGCAGTATTTTTTTTCTAACAAAGTAAGTTGCTTGGGCGCTTGATAAAAAGTCTTGCTTTAACACGGATGCTAAATCTTCGCTTAACTTTTTCAAAAACTCAGCTATCTTATCCGTCGTTTGTACTATATCACAGCTGCAAAAAAATGTACAAGAAATTGCACTGCATTTATTTAAAATTTTTTAGTTACCGATCAGTGTTGATCCATTGAGTAAACGTGACTTCTTCAACGTTATTTTCAGTCGCTATTTTTTGCAGTTCATCAATGATCGAGGCCACTCCAGGACATTTTTTACATTCCCCAAAATAACAAACTGATGTTGAATTATTGCACACAGAACGCTTTATGCAATCTCGTAAAGCAGGCTTTATATTCTCCACAAATGCTGAATTCAAAATTTTGTTTCCTTGTTGAACATTTACTCTCGCTGTATATTAATTTTTTTTTCGTTTATAATTTCTGCTATTATCTCTTTGACATTCCTATCACTTAATTTTGGAAAAAGTCTGTATCCGAGGACACATCTGGTTTCGAGAGTATTATTACTAATTAAATTTTGTATGTTTTCATGTAGATATGGATGTATGTAATAAAAATTCTAGTAATTAAACATCTCATTTTTGAGTCTTTAATCCGTTTTTATGTCTTTTTTAAGTGCTATACGTTTTAGCGTATGGTCCCATGGGACAATGCTAGGCCAACTGCGAAGCGCGGCGCGTTGCGCATCAAAACTTTACACAGTTTGACAAAAAATTCGATATCTTCAGAACGGATTGGATGAACAAAGTTTCTCTTAGAGATTATTAAAGGTGAGCATTGTGCGCTTAATCTGACTGTAATATTGTCCATTTAGAGCGTGAAGAACGCAAAAATAATTGTGATTGTTTATAAAAAAGTATTATAAAAAATTATTGTTTCAACAAATACACAGTCTATGAACGTTAAATCGATAAAGTAAACATTTTTCGGTAACCGAAATAAATTTCATCAAATTATCAATTGTAGTTTCTGAGATATTGATTTTACAAAAATATAATGCAAAAAAATTCAATTGTTAATAACATAAACAAAAAGCGAAACAAAAAAAAAACTATTCACAGCAGGTATTATGTGACTAATTCTCTATCCAAAAATGCATTTGATTTTAAAATCGGGAATTTTATGGAAAATTCGTGGCCCACTTGACGTGGTTAGACTCATCTGCATACTCAGTTTTTCCATTTTCGCAAAATTTTGTGAAATATCGACCACTTTACAAAAAAATCGTCTCTGTATCAAATACGGTGTGAGTGACTGTGTGTTTAACAGCCACTTTAGTACAATTGCACACATTTACATATATATTTACTTATTTGTCAGCATACAGTTACATATGTGTACTTAGTACATGTGTACTTATCATGTAAAAATATTATTATTTGTGCTCATCGTTAGCATCTCGCGAGAAGTGTGAATTAGAATCTCAATCTACGCGAATTCGCGTTTAAAATATGGATTGTATCGTTGCATGAAGCCTGAATGACCCAGGTATGTTTGTTAAGGCATGGCAACTCGGGAAATTTTTAAATTTTTTCGATTTTTGATTCACGGGCATTTTTTCATACCATTGCATCTAAACACTAAGAATATTTAATTTGAGGTAGATTGGTTAGGTTTAAATTGATCCCTGATCAGTTTAAAAATCAAAATCAGTGTTCATATGGTGAAGACTTTAGAAGAGGGAAGAAGGAAGAGCTTAGAAAAGTCTACAATGAACAAAACTTTTTAAAACTGGAGGAAATCATATATCGCTAACTAAGATTTAAAACTTGCTTAGTCCATTTTTTGCAAAAGAATTTATTTCAATGCAAGAAGCAAAAAACAACAAAAATGCTTCGTTTTCTTAAACATCACACTACCTGATTTATTTCTAACCATTTCTATTCAGGGATAAGCTTTTTTACTTAGTCTCAAACATTCACCGAAAATGTGACAAGTCCCAAAGAATACAAAAACTATTCATCAATGTTGAGGAAATCGCTTGGCTAAAATAACTTAGCTTGGAATATGCCAAATTTTGTGCTTGAAGAAAATTACTTTGAAATATTATACGTTCTGTATAGGTATTGTAATTGTAATCTGTATTTTATACCTTCTGTAAAATTTAAAAAAACTGGACTTCGCAACTTTTCCCTCTAAACTTCTCTTCTTCTTTATTGGCGCAATAACCGCTTACGTGAGTTTGGCCGGGTTTAACAAAGCGCGCCAGTTGTTTCTTTCTCGTGCTAGCCGGCACCAGTTGGATACACCAAGTGAAGTCAAGTCCTTCTCCACCTGATCTTTCCCACGCAGAGGAGGCCTTCCTCTTCCTCTGCTCCCATCAGCTGGTACTGCATCGAATACTTTCAGCGCAGAAGAATTTGTATCCTTTCGACATGACCCAGCCAACGTAGCCGCTGAATCTTTATTCGCTGCGCTATGTTTACGTCGTCGTAAAGCTCATACATATCCTTGTTTCATCGCCTGCGATATTCGCCGTTGCCAAATCCAAAAATCTTCCGCAGAATATTTCTCTCAAACAGTCCAAGTCACACCTCATCGGATATTGTCTTCGGCCAAGCTTCTACGCCATACGATGCGAGAGGCATGATGAGAGCCTGATAAAGCATGAGAGAAACTCTAAACTAGCGATATATTTTTCCGAAATTGTATTATTATTATTCCACTATGTGCTTAAGAATTTACGTCGTTAAGAATAAATGAAGCTACTAATGCTCCTATATTTAGAACCTTTCGGAACTTACACTTTTTTATGCATTCGGCGTCCGCATAGCTACGGCTACCATTCGGGGGAAGCCGGGTTCAAAACCACGAGCAGGAAATACAAAATGATAGTAAAAACCTTTTCTAATAGCGTATAGGTACAAGTAAAGCTAAAGTTAATAACATAGCCAATGACTAATGAAATAGATGTCTCATATTTTTATTTTATGATATTTTTTACAAATAGACAACACATAAGACTTGTCACTGCTCAGACATATACCGGTTTTTGAAGGCTAAGAGGTTATAGACTATAAGTTGATGTTGAGACTAGAGCACAGGTTATATGTTTCAGAGTTTTTAACAAATAAAGTTGACATTAGCTGAGAGAGCTCGGAACCCATTTGAGAGTACAGAAGCTCGTTAATAGCTAAGGCAAACGTTTTTTAAAAGTCATGTAGGTAATTCAGATTCATCCAGTATTTGAGGGTTTCGCTCGCGTCGTATCTTTGAAGGCATCTGAAGGCACGTTCAGGCAACCGATGTTGTTGTTGTTGTTGTTGTAGCAGCATAAACATTCCCCATACATGTACGGAGAACGCTGCCTGAGGGCAAGTCCATGCCCGGATATAAATCCGGGTAACAAAGAATTCACTGCCGTGCAAACGTTCAACACTTCCTAATCTCTAAATTGCAAAGTTGTATGATATTATAACTGGGTGTTTGGCCAAGCTCCTTATCCCATTTGTGGCGTGCGTCTTATTGTGGTTCCACAAATGGAGGGACCTACAGTTTTAAGCCGACTCCGAACGGCAAATATTTTTTATAAGGAGTTTTTTCATGGCGGAAATACTCGTAGGTTTGCCATTATCTGCCAAGGGCCGACCGCTATTAGAAGAAACCCTTTCCTTTTGGTGTTTCATGCACGAAGATTCGAACCTACGCACTTCCGAATGGTAGGCACGACCAAATCATATATTTTTGATCCGTATTTTTTACTTTTGTCAAAGGATTTTAATCATAGCGTCGGAAAAACTTTGCTTTGTCATTAGCTTTCAATCTACTACGTTAGAGGCAGATCAATATTTTCCAATGTCTTTATGCCGAATGAAATTTTTTTAAATGATTTTGGACACATATGAAAATATAATAATGATGGTCAGCTGCGTTTATAGCGGTGGGAAGACCGTCAGCCGAAGCAAGAATGTATCATTGCGTCCATACATCTCGGTGGCGCGCGGAATTTTCAATGCTTCGGCTGACGGTCTTCCCACTGCTATAAACGCAGCTGACTATCATTATTATATTTTCATATGTGTCCAAAATTATGTAAAAAAATTTCAATCGGCATAAAGTAGTTTTACTTTTTAATTTATTTTCAAAGTCCGCCTGTTCAGCTGACGTATTTTCCCCTCTCTACGCTGCAGCTGACTATTTTATTTTTATTTTACTAAATGTCAAAAATTCACAAAAAAAATTTCAGCCGGTATTAAATGAGTTGTTAAAAATTTTTTTTCGCCACGTTTCGCAGCGTCCTACGCACATACCCACCGCTACTGGACCAGCTGACGGTTGGTTTCGTCATCCATTGTGTGGCGTCTGCCTTCAGTATTAAAATCAGTCGACATGAAATGATGAGGTAAAAATGACCCCTGACTTCCGGACTATAATGGCATCGGTTCCTGTTTCTCATCATCTATTTATCTATGCACTATCAGCGATTGACCTTAAGGTGTACTTTATAATTAGAGATTTTCATCATTCCAATTTGACTATTTTTTAACTTTTTTGTAAGATCTAGATTTGATGCGCTTCCTTCATTGAGTTCAAAAAATACTCATTACTTTTTCGCTTCGTTTCTTGAATTTGAGAGAATCTTCACCGTTGTTGTTGTTGTAGTGTTGTAGTAGCTCAATTAATCCTGTCAGTGCGGTGTAGTCAACGTTCGTCTTCGCCTAACTCATCTAAAGGTAGACTCAGAAAACGTGCAGTTTCCACAGGTTGGGTCCAGAGGAAGAGAGGTGTTAAGTGAGTAGGTAGGGCATGTGAATAGGTTGTTAGTGCTATGCGGTGTGCCTTCACATGCTGGACAATGTATGTATATTGGATATGTCGTGGTCGATGTTGGAAATATTGGAGTTTAACCTGCTACAATTTCCAGAACGCAATTGAGTCGAAGTTATGCGGCTCTCGCGAGACAGCTGAAACTCTTCGCCTGCAATAGGTGGCGGTTGGACTTCGATAACAGCACACAGGTGTCGGGAGTGTGGGAAGGTTGTAAACGTCTCCCAAAGAATAACATTTATTGTTTGTCTGTATCCTGTCCGGTCCAGTAGTTGTAATTGTGTTTTGTCTTGGGTACCTTCGGTAGCACCCTAGAAGAAATTGTTTGCTGTGCATTTTGTGGTGTTCTTTAACTGGGAGCATTGATGCCTCATTGTGTAGGTGCTGCAAGAGGAAGACATCAGGAGGCATCCCGTAGCTGCCCTGATTGTAGTATTCTGACATGTCTGGAGATTTGTATACTGTGTATCAGTGGGGCCACCAGTGGGTGGCAGGTGACTAGATACCTGGTAACCGTCAAATTTGCCGTCTTATGAATCGCATTGTCAGCTAATAAATTTAAAAGCTCTCCGGATTTGCTTTTCTTTCCTGCAAATTTATAGTTCGCTTTCTGCTTAGAGTGGTTAACTGTTCTATTCTTTGAAAATATTGACTTTCAATGTTTCGATAAGCGACTGGTTATGGTGGTCGCTTACAAGTTTTTATCAACCGCTGTCTAAAGATTATATTCCGAATGTTCTGGCCAAAAATAATGCCAAATAAGCAATTGCGCGAAAAGGCCAACATCGAGCCGCTAGACATTTGGATTAGTCGACAGGAATGGAAGTGGATGGATCACAGACGGAAACAAGTCAAGAAGGCAATGGAATGGAACCCACTTCAAGTGAGAGGAAGAGCACCTGGCACGCCAAGGGAAACCTGGAAAAGAACTGTGGAGCCCGAGACGGCTTAACTCGGGTTAAGCTGGAAGCAGGTGAAAGCGTTATCCAGTAATTGGACGAGATGGCGCGTCGGTGTTGTTGGTGCCCTATGCGCCGCTAGGGATTCGCGAAAACAATGATGAGTGTTTCCATACGTAATCTGAGTTAAATGATGTTCCCACTGTCTTGTACGCTATCCGCAGCCTATTATATGACAATATCTAAATAGTATTAAGCAGTTTTGTTCAGTAACCAGTAACATTTTTTTTTATTTAGATGCATAAATAAATAAATAAATAATAAGACCTGATTACATTGGATTTCATTTAAATAATAAAAGACGCCCGCCATAATTCACATCGTTCGTGGGATTCCCAAAGTAGCAGACTTTTTTTTGTTGTCAAGACACAAAGAGCAAATTCACATGCAGTTTCGAGATTAATGTATCTACCGTATGCCCAAATGACTTTTTACATATACCGCCGTAGATGTGCATTTCTCCTTAGTGCTTCCCATCGTTTGAGTGTGAGTATTTACTTGTTCGAGTACATATATTCCCGCGGCAGTGTCTCCTAATTAGCTTCCGTAAAGCTTTCCGCACAAAATTCCAAGTACTACTGCACGTACCTACCTACTCAGAGTAAGCCTTTGGTTTCCTCAAAATAGACTTTAAGGTTTTATACTCACTTTTATGTTTCGCAATAATGCAAGATAAGATTCATTTACCCATACACATGCATCCGCAAAGAACATCTGCTGCTCATATGCACAAAGCTGTGCCAGAATGTGTGTACACTGTCCTTACTGTAGTTGTGATGAGTGGCACATTTATCAACGACATAAATATACTGAATCTCTTTGAACTATATTTACAGCCATATGAATGGATATCCACATATGTACATATATATTGCATGCACTTTAAGTGAATCTGTACGACAAATTTTTTACTTTGTATGAGTTTCCTTCTTCTACGTATGAAGGTAAAAATATTTTAAATTACTTATATGTATGTACGACTATAAAATAATCTGTTTCTAGTTTCTTGCAAAAAAGTGAAATATTAAAAAGTTTTTTTTTCAAAAACCCACTAACAGCCGTTTTACCTTTTCTAAATTTCGAAAAATATATCATTTGATAATGCTCATACTCGTATATAAATAAGTGCATATCGAGCCCTAATCGCGAAAATAATCTGAGCGACATTTCTTCCTAAATTTACTTTTTAATGCAGAATTATTCTAAAACCCATAACACGCCGGCAGGTGAAATATTAGGCCTGTTTATGAAGCAAATAATTTGTAACAGTTGTTAAAAAACTGTAAAGTTTTGGTGTTCATGTATCGAACAACCTTGCAAAGTAGGGGAAAGTGAGAAAGCAAAATGACATTTCATTTTGAGGGGAAATTGCAAGTAAGAATTTGCAACTGAGAAGAACAGCTGATCGCAAAGTAAAAATAAACACGAATTCAAATTTGCGAATTGAGGCAAAGTTCTAAATTAAAATAAAAATGGAGAATGTAAGTAAATATGTTTTAGATGAAATGCATAAAGTTTATTTGAAGTCATTAAATATTAAATAGAAATCGACCAATGATATAGAGGAATGTTGTTCTGAACCACAGCTTCCAGTCACCGTTGCTACAGTTTCCGAAATAGAAATCGAAAGTTTTGAAGGTGCATTTTGTGCTTTATGCTTGTACTCCTTGGTTATTAACTAATTTGTACGTATATATACATTCTGTCAAAAAAGTACCGGGAATTGTTCAATAAAACGCAAAATAATTGTTTAATCATCATAATTTAATTTGGTCGCCTTCAAAATAGGTTCCATTGGAAGCAATGCACATATGCCAACGATTAGTCCAGTCATCATCAATTTTAAACGCGTTTGAAGAGATCTTCTTCAGCTCCTTCAGCGAATTTTTCTTAATGGCCTCTATTGACTCAAAGCGGCGTCCGCGGAGTGGCAATTTAAGTTTTGGGAAAAGGAAATAGTCACAGGGCCTAAATTCGGTGAATACGGATGTTGTTTGATGATATTTATCGAGTTTTTGTTCAAAAAAGTGTTCATAATATGAGCCTTGTGAGACGGTGTGTTATCATGGTGCACGGTCTATGAGTTTTCTTTCCACAAATTGGTCCGCTTCCTACGCACATTCTCTCTCAAACGTTGCATAACTTCCAAATAATATTCTTTATTTACCGCAGAACCATTTGGAACGAATTCCGAGTGCACAACACCATGATAATCAAAGAAATGAGTAGCATGACTTTCACTTTTGACCGACTTTGACGTGGTTTTTTGAGTTTCGGCTCATGTGGATAGCGTCACTCAGCCACCTGTTGACTGGTTTGCATATCAAACTCATATACCCACGTCTTATGACCGGTTATGATGCGCTGGATAAACGTTGGTTCCGAATTCACTTGCTCAAGCATCTATTCATTGAGTTGTTTGAAAGAAATTAAACTCTCTTGGAACGTGTCGAGCAGACACGCGTCCCATGCCCAATTGATGGTGTAAAATGTTGCGAATTGATTCGTGAGACACGCTAAGGTCACGAAATACCTCCCTCAAACTTAAATGATGGTTTTCCAGCACCATTTCCTTGACTTTGTTGACGTTTTCATCCGTTGAAGACGTTGATGGGCGACCAGATCGGGATAAATCTTCCACGACTTCTCGGCCCCCTGCAAAAGCCTTATACCACTCGTAGACCATTGTTTTTGATAAAGCACACTCGCCATAGACTTTCTGCAACATTTTCATTGATTCGGCACACGAAATCTCGTTCAAAACACAAAATTTAAGACACATTTTTTGTTCGATATTTTATCCATAGTGAAAATCGCAGAGCACAGCTGCGGTTGACTGATATAATTAAATGCCAAAATCAAGCTAATTGACAGATGACACTGAAACTCTGCGACAGTCACAATACAATTGCTAATGGAATGCTCCTCATCTGACAGCGATGATGAAATGGAACAAATAATTGTGGACAAAAAATCATGTGATGCCCAACTCGTTATTTTCCATTTTATCATATTTGCTTTATTTATTTTTTTTATTTCATACGAGCTAGTTCATAAAAAAAATTTTTTTCTCTTTGTGAGTTGATTATTTGGTGCTGGTTGATGTATAAAAATTAATTTTAAAGTTAACAACTGAAATATCTGCAATCGTTGACAAACCTCCTGCAACGTAAATCATAAAAACATAAAGGACAAAAAAAAAAATAAGGAAGAAGACATGCGAGCAATCGAACGAATGATTAAAGCTGACCCAAAAATCGCAGCACCCAAGATTGCAGAGAGCCCTGAGGTAACTGGAAGAGCACTTGTTAATCCGAAAACCAGAAAATACCTAAAATCAAAATTATACAACGGATGTGTTTCACGAAAGAAATCATTTATATCAGCGAAGAATGCAGCGAAGCTATTGGAGTAAGCGAAAACCTACGTTGATAAATCGGATACTTTTGGAAAGATGTTTTATTTATGGATGAAAGTAATTATAATATATTTGGGTCAGATGGGAAAAGATTTGTATGGAAAAGAGCAAATTCCGCGCTGAGGAAGGAAAACCACACTTCTACGATCAAATACGCTGGTGGCTGTGTAATGGTTTGGGCCACAATGGTAGCCAACGCAGTGAGGCAATCTTGCATTTGTGGAGAGTGCTGTGCATGGATTTCAATATTTATCCGTTTTAAAAGCTAATTTACAGCCCAGTGCCGAATAACTGGGTCTCGACTCAGTTTTTAAGGTGATGCAAGGCAGTGACTCCAAACATAATTCTGAGATTATCCGAACTTATTTGCTTTATAATTGTAAATCTGTGCTCCCACATCGCTACCAGTTTCTGGATCTTAATCCGATCGAATATTTGTGGGACGAAACAAAAAAGTTGGTGCTTTCTATGAAAGGTCGACTTAAAAGTATAATTTATGGAAAAGGATACGATACATCCTATTGGCAACTTTTTATTTATGAGTAGACATGCATTTTTTCCTACTGTATTTAGAATTTTTGTGATGCAAGATATTGAATATAATTTTGTGGTATTTTTGTTATAAATAAACTAATTTATTTTGTTGGAGTTTTTTGTTATTTTTGCCACCTATATATGTAAATAAGAAATAGTTTAAAAAAACTAAAAAAACACGCTTGTATTGCGAATCGAACTAAAAAGTGTAAAATAAATTTTAATGACAAAGAGATCTATAAGGATGCTTGATATATAAATATTACAATCCTTCTATTGGCCACTACCTATGTACAGAAGGTTATGAAAGTGAAGCAAAATGCATCCCACGCTTTTAACTCTAATTTGAATTATTCTATTTGTATTTTAATTTTTGTTATAATTCTGTTCTGAGGTAGTTGACTATGACTGATCGTTCAATTTGCTATTACTTCATTATAGATCTCTTTGTCATTAAAATTTATTTTATACTTTTTAGTTCGATTGGCAATAAAAGCGTGTTTAGTTTTTTTAAACTATTTCTTATTTTCTACTTTTTAGTTCGATTAGCAAAAAAGCGTGTTTTTTAGTTTTTTTTAAACTATTTTTTATTTACATATATAGGTGGCAAAAATAACAAAAAACTATTTTTTATTATGAATGAAAATTATTGTTATCATTGCGGTCTGTGAATTAATGATTCGATATATTCGTGTTATATTTAATTCCTTTCTTATCGACTGTGAGTCTAAAGCTATGCAGTTATCGGCCGTGATAAAGAAGTAATCGGGATGAAGAACTTATTTCGTGGAGGGAGCCTGAGAAACGGCTCCCCCACTCCTTTGGCCAGTTTTTTTAGATTTTCGTGGTGTGGTGCACTATGAATTCCTTCCACCTGGCCAAACTGTTAATAAGGAATATTATTTGATTGTTATGCGTCGTTTACGTAAAGCAATTCGTCTAAAAAAACCAGAATTATGGGTCAACAACTCTTGGTTTTTGCATGACGATAATGCACCGTCTCACACTGCACTCGTTCTTCGTGACCATTTCGCCAAAAATTCCACGCATATCGTTCCGCAACCACCGTATTCGCCTGATTTGGCTCCGTGTGTACTTTTTGCCCACAGGTAAAAAAAGAAAATATTAATCCTGGCAATCCTAATAAGGATAATGGAAAACTTTTATCAAATTATTGCATTGTCATCGGTCCTTGATAGGTGTGCAAAATTCCAAGTCGATCAGATTTTTAGAAGCCAGTGAAAATTAAGCTCAAAGATTCCGTTACATACATACATACATACATACATACAACCCGACCTAATAAAAGTGTGTTAAAAAGAAATGCTAAAAAAATTATGATGGTAAACGTTTCCATACTAAAGTTGAGTTTTATTTTCTAAAGTTGCTGCTGAATTTACAATTCATTGATGCAGTGTATATGACTTTCAATTTTATCGTAAACGACACCCGATCTTTTGAGTTACCGCGAAAATAATCTAGGCGACATAGCAGTTAGTAGTGACACTAATAGGCTATTCTGGCTGTTACCGAAAATTTTAATACCTGCAAATTTTTGTATCGAAAAATTCTTACCACTTCTAATTACCACAATGCGGGTGCACTGGTAACGCTGTCGAAAGCGTGACACCAAACATATTTTTATATGGAAGCAAATCAACATGAAAATGAATCAGTAAGCAGACAATATAGTAAGCTATAGTAGCGTTCGATAACACAAAAGGTTGTAATAGTAATTCCTAATTTTTATCCATCACATAAAAAAAAGGTGGGAGTTCATTTCGAGCTGGAGAAATTTCAGCCAGTAAAAATTAGCCGTCACAAAAACACAGGATCAAACAAACAAATTTATATTTTTTGGAATTTGGTTCTTTGTACACTTCTGGCCTTGCGCTGGCCGATACCTCCAAATTGATCACCCTTTAGTTTTTTATATCTTGTTATAGTTTTTTTATGTTTATGTCACTAAATGTCTTCATTTGTTTCATTGACTTAATTGCCTTTCATCAAACAAATTTTCTTTTTTTATTTTATTATTAATTATTCGAATTGATTGCTTTTGTTTTCCTTCTATGTGCACGAAAATATGGTCATATGTATTGGGTTGGGCAATAAGTTCACAGCGTTTTTATATTTTCTTTTATTTTACAACGATTTGCTTGCTATTTGGCAAAGGATAAGCATTCATTCGATAGAACTCTTTTTGCTCTAAAAAACTATGTTTATTGTATTTTTGAGCTATTTCATTTTGTATTAGTTTTGAGGCTTTGAAATGGAATACCCAAGAGGCAAAAATCAACATTTTCGACACAAGCTCTTCTTTGTTTTTCATCGAGGTCAAAAAGCTGCCGAGGCCGAAGCAGCCCGAGACATATGCGACGGGTACAGATAAGGTGTCACAGGCGAGTCTAAAGCACGGAAATGATGTGCAAAGTTCAAAAATGGTGAATAGCGTCTTTGACGTCGCCGAAACGTTCCGCAGGGGAAGGCCTTCTGAAATCGATGAAGAACGTCTTAAGTCACTTTCGAAGGGAACGGTCGCCAAACCAGTTATGAATTGGCAGAAAAAATAAACTGTGATCATAAAACGATTCCCAATCACCTTCTTTGAATGAGATTTACCGAAAAATTGGGAGCGTCAAAAGCTCAACGAAGAAAAAAAAGAAAGTCGACTTGAAATTGCTTCTCAGCATTTCGCCCACCATCGCGCAAAACGCGCTCACAAACAGCGCTTTTTGTACCGAATCGTCACAGGAGATGAGAGATGGTGCCGAATATTTCAATATGAAGCAAAGAATGGAGTGGGTGGCTCCAGGAGATACGCCAAAGCCGAGAGTCAAGCCGGATTTTCAGGCAAAAAAGATCATGGCATGTGTTTGGTGGGGCTGGGAGGAGATGGTTGACTGGAAAATGTTCGAAAAGAATACCACGCTCAACAAGGAGCTCTACGTTGCCCAGCTACACCGCGTGAATTAGGCTATTCGACTGAAAATACCTGTTGAACAAGTTCTCAAAGCTGCACTGCTAGGGGCTCGAATGGGAGGCCCTTAAACATCCGCCGTATTCTCCGGACCTTGCACCGACCGATTACCATCTTTTCCGCTCCCTGTCAAACCTACGATAACAAAGAGGTCCTTAAAAACTGGCTCAACGACTTCTTTGGCACCAGACCAAGCGATTTTTGGCGGAACGGCATCAACAAATTGGTCGAGAGGTGGGAAGAGATTGTTAAAAGCAAAGGGAATATAGAATTGATTAAATTATTGATATAATTATTGTTTTCTGTTTAAATTACAAGTCTTCGGTAAAACGCTACGAACTTATTCCCCATCCTAATAGTTATGTATCTGCATAATGTTTCTAATTTTTTCTGACATTTTATAGATAAAATAGCGTAAGAAAGAAGGTGATTTTATACTTATATGCGTATAATCATCCTCTGACAAAAATTTTGGTTTTGTGCTGGTATGTACGTATATATACATTTTTTATGTTTTTTTATTTACTAAAAAAGTAATTCAAAAACAAAATTGATTGGTAATTAATTCTGCGCCACCTTGTACAATTTCAATTAAAATGATCTAACGATTGCATAACGGCCTGGCTTACGCCACGAGACAACAAAGATTTATATCTTGCCAAGGACTGTCACTGCATACAATAGCACTACCCTACCTACCACTATTTTTTGGAAATGTTTTATGCTGTTCCAATAAAGTAAAAAAAGGAGTGTATGAACAGTAAACAGCAAAATAAATAGTCATGAAAGTTGACTGCAGGACAGCTGACATTTGGTGTTGTTTCCCACTCTACTTTGGGGTTAGTTAGGAATGGGAACACCTTAATAGAGTGGTTGATAAGCGAGCGTTGACATTCAGCTATTAAATTATTCAGTAAGTTTAGGCTTGCCGAACGTGGGGAAATTATTAAAATATATTATCGAAACGTCAACGTAGTTGATAATACGCGGACTAAAATTTTGAGCAAATCAAAAATTTCTTGGGAGGGGCCATTTTTTCGGTTCAGTGAATATGCCAAAAGCAATACTGCCGTTATTGGAATGAACACAATTCACAAGGCAAGTTTATATAGAGTGAAGTTATGGTGAACAAAATTTAGAAGGTCAGACCGTTAACCCGATTTCAGCGAATTTGACAGAATCAGCTGATGGCTGACGTAGCCGCGGTTATGAAAACATTTTGTTTACGAAAAAACTGAGATTTTGTTGTTTATGTACGGAAAAATCAACACAATCTCACCTAATGTTGCTTCGCTGCCGTCTGAACAACAACTATTGCACAGATCAATAAAAAAAACGCGCTCAGCTAGTTGTCAAAAATGCCCCCACCCGAGATTCCAAAACGCTTTTTTCAGTAACATGGTTGCATACACATTTTTAAATTTCATAGGAAATCGTATGAAAAAGTTTAAAAAATGTCATACATACATAGTTATTTTGATATTTCTAAAAAAAAAAACGCATTATTATAGCTAAAAAATATATTAAAAATATTGGTTATTGTAAATTTTCCTAGATAAAGATTTGATTTTAATTTTTTTGCAACCCCGCCTAAAGAGATACTAGGACATATTCTCGTCTAAGGAATGGTACACACTCGTCACAAAAATGGTACACAGATGGTTCCAAAAGTCCAAGGAGTAGAAGCAAGAATAGTGGGGCCTAGAGCTCACAAATCCCTAACACTATGTATAGATACGAGTACCACAATTTTCCATGCGGAGCTCTTCGCCATAATGGAAACAGTGGAAATCAAATCTTACCAAAAAAGCCTTGAATAGCTTCACATTCAAGTCAAAAGTCCTAATACATAGAGTGTAACAATGCACTCAACAAACTGGCCACTCATAATCAGGTCTCACTGATTTGGGTGCCAGGACATGAGGGAAACGAAGGAAACGAGAAGACTGCCAAAAAAGGGGCAGAAAGAAGAGTTATTTATTGCACTAACCCCATATTTCAGCTTTAAGAAAAATAATATAAAACAGGAAACCAAAAATGGGTCCAAACTAAAATCAGGGAACACAAAAAGTTTTTGAACTTCAATGCCAAAAGACCAAAATCTGCTTAACTCTAGACAAAAAGGCCTCAGCTTACTCTGTGAAGCACTTTTAGGCCACTTTGCCTGTAATAAACACTTTAACACAATAGGATTATCTAGCACAAGATTATGCAGGTTATGCTGTGATGAAGAGGAGTCTATGGATCACTTAATCACCAACTGTGAGGCATTAGGCCACAGGAGACACAGAATCCTGGGCTCGTACCGATTTTTGCCAGTCGCTATGAATCTGATTTGGTTCCAGGATGCGATGGAAGGACTCTCGAGGGAGATTGAAAAATTTGTTAGTATACATCAATCGGCAAATATTTGCAGATAGACCATAAGATTGCAGGCTTACAAATAATTATACCAAGAACCGGAACATCCAGTTTCTATGTGAAATCGGGGGATGGATCCGAAAATTTCCATCATTTAACATAACCACAAAAATTCGTTTTATATGGAGAAAATACGCAACACCGCTAGGGGAAGAAATTAACAAAAAAACCACCATTCAGCCTCCGGTAGTGGGTAGTGTCTTGTAAAGGCCTTACATCTCTTAATTTCTGCGAAAAAAGGGTTACAACTTGAGCAAAAGTGTACCAAGAGGATGTCTTGGAAGGCGTACTGAATCATTTGAGCAGTACTCTCTTTAAATGAGAGCCCTGGATCTTCCAGTAAGATTCCGCTCTAGCCTACAAGGCAAGAACCACCCAGCAGTGGCGAAAAACAATATTCCTGGATTCATAGCCGCAGAAGATTGACTATCTGGAATTCCAGACCTGAATCCATTGAACCACAGTTTGAAGTCAGAATTGGAGAACATGGCCTATCGAAGACCTCACAGAAATTTGGTGAGTCTCAAACAATCTTCGGTTCGAGCAGCGACGTTAATATCCATGGAAACCGTGTGTGCGGCAAAGCTACATTGCCTAATCGTTTGAAGGCTTGTATAAAAGCAAATCGTGAACATTTCGAATGAAAATTAAAATTTGTTTTAGTTTTTATACCTCTATGATGAAATAAAACTAACTTCATTAAAAAAAAGAATTATAATTTAATATCTATAACAGACTTAACTTGTAATAGAATTTATGGCAGGACTAGGTACGTACATACATAAGTGTATTGAATTCAATTTTGTTTTAAATTATTGCGCCACAATCAATTATAAAATCAATTATAAAAAGTTCGGCTTTTTTTTGGAATGGAGTGTTAAATTCTTTCTACGTTGAGAAGCTCGCAAAGAAGTTGTGTAGTTTTCGACCGCTACTGCGAGTATCCAACCGGAAGTAAAATAATAACAAACTTTTTCTTGTAAATCCAAGTGTGCATAAAAATTCTGAGTATTTGAGTTACCAGCTTTTGAGCGATTTTTATCGCAAAAGTTGCTTGTGTTGCAACAATTCTTCAGAATTTAACATTGGAAGCGCGTTTTCAATGAGGCTGAAAAGTAATTATTAAAACTTCGTTTACAAAAATGGTAACCAGAAACCAAGCGTCAGAATGCCGCGTGAAGGGCGCCGGATGAGTAGAAGCCCAAACAATTTTATTTGCAGTAGTTAAAATTGAATACACTGCTAGTTTATTTTACAGTTCTACGAACACATAGTCCGACTGACCAGCTTAACCCGTTATTGCGCGATTCTTTGTGACGATTTACGGTGCCCACACTCATTTTACAAACATAACCTTATGCAAGGAGAATTGAAGACTTATCCGAGAACATAGCAAGAAAGCTTAGTGAACGCACTGCAAAATTCGCATACTGTTCTTTGGCACTTGATGAAAGTTGTGATATCAGCGATGCTCTGTTATAAAGGGTTTTCAAATTTGTTATGTTGTTTTATGTGTTATTTTGTTATTCAAAGAAAAATGCAATTTTTTAATATAAATGATCGGATGTTTATCTATATATATAAAAAGAAGTTACATTTCCTTGGTAATCTTATAACTCAAGAACGGGCTCACCTATCCAAACCAAATTTTTAGACTTTGTTTGGACTATTCAGTAGATGGTTTGTGTTTTAAAATTTTAAGAATCGGATACCAGGATCTCGAGAAATAGGCCAAAACGTGAACCCGGGTAACCCTAGGATGTGTTTGTACAATATGGGTAGCAAATGGAAGCTGTTGATGATTCTATAGTATAGAGTATTTTTGATGCCGCTCCGTGACTAGGGTCTCGAGATATCGCCCAAAATGTGGACCCCGATAAGTTAAGGATGTGTTCGAACAATATGGGTAGCAAATGGGAGCTGTTGATGATTTCTATAGTATTTTTTCATACCGTTCCGTGACTAGGGTCTCGAGATATAATCCAAAACGTGGACCCGGGTAACCCAAGGATGTGTTTGTACAATATGGGTAGCAAATGGAAGCTGCTGATGATTCTATAGTATAGATTATTTTTGATGCCGATCCGTGACTAGGGTCTCGAGATATCGCCCAAAATGTGGACCCAGATAACTTAAGGATGTGTTCGTAAAATATGGGTAGCAATTAGAAGCTGTTGATGATTTCTATAGTATAAAGTATTTTTCATACCGTTCCGTGACTAGGGTCTTGAGATATAATTCAAAACGTGGACCCGGGTAACCCTAGGATGTGTTTGTACAATATGGGTAGCAAATGGAAGCTGTTGATGATTTCTATAGTATAGAGTATTTTTCATACCGTTCCGTGACTAGGGTCTAGAGATATAATCCAAGACGTGGACCCGGGTAACCCTAGGATGTGTTTGTACAATATGGGTAGCAAATGGAAGCTGCTGATGATTCTATAGTATAGAGTATTTTTAATGCCCCTCCGTAACTAGGGTCTCGAGATATAGACCAAAACGTGGACCTGGATAGCCCTAGGATGTGTTTGAACCACATGAGTATCCATTTCGGCAAAAATGTAAAGCACTAATGGATTTAATTGTGAAATTATATGTATTTGGGAGGTGCGTTGCCATATGTACTCCATCGAATGGCAGAAAAGGGGGTGCAGCCGTTCCTGAGTTATGATATTTTATGTGAGTGATGGTTTCCTCTCATACGAAATGCCTGTATGGGAAAAACAATAACAAATACACAGCCGCTTATGAGCGTTTCTGTTGTACTGTTGTGGTTGTAAGTGTATTATGTTAATATTAATTTTGGGCGAAAATATAATAAAAACTGGAGCATTCAAGGAACTGGAAAAACATTTTTAACTTTATTTATTTTAGCATAATTTATTTAGCGTAAAAAATTGAAATGGAAACTAAAGAATCAAAGTTTAATTACAAGTTTTTATCGGCTCTTTCACCTTACCTGTATATAGGTGACCACCACAATCAAATTTTAAAAAAGTACAGAAAAGGCTATTGTGAGATCTGTAGAAAGTATGTTGAATGAAAAAAATCAACTAATTCAACTGTTTAAACATTTTACGAGTTCTATAAAGAAAACTTAATATGAAAAATTTCTTGCGATATAAAAAAAACATTTATGTATGGTGGTGCGAAGCCCACTGGGGAATGCTAGTTTCATTATAAAGAGGAAGGTATGCCGGTAATAGTGGAAATTAACATCAGGCAAATGACCACCACGGCCGCCGTAGCCGAATGGGTTGGTGCGTGATTACCATTCGGAATTCACAAATAGAACGTTGGTTCGAATCTCGGTGAAATGAATAGCGGTCGCCCCTCGGCAGGCAATGGCAACCCTCCGAGTGTATTTCTGCCATGAAAAAGCTCCTCATAAAAATATCTGCCGTTCGGAGTCGGCTTGAAACTGTAGGTCTCTCCATTTGTGGAACAACATCAAGACGCACACCACAAAGAGGAGGAGGAGCTCGGCCAAACAGCCAAAAAGGGTGTACGCGCCAATTATATATGTATATAAATGACCACTACGACCACGCTTACATGACAATATCCTTTTCATGAAATTTTCCATAACCGAATTGCAAAGTGGCTGCGCTATGCCCTCGATAGCCTCACCAATTCCATCTTTGAAGTCTTGAATCGACCTTGAGCTGTTGGCGTATACCCTCTTTTTCACGTGGCCCCAAAGAAAAAAGTCACAAGGCGTTAAATCACAAGATCTCGGTGGCCAATTGTGATCACCTCTTCGAGAGATAACAAGGGCCGGAAACTTTTCCCCTAAAAGATCAACGGTTGCGTTGCTTGTGTGGCACGTAGCGCCGTCTTGTTGAAAATAAACGTTGTCCAGATCAATACCATCCAATTCCGGCCATAAAAAATTGTTACTCACCTCTCGATAGCGCAATCCTATTCGAAATAACACCTGTTATTGGAAAACCTTTTATTTTTACGTGGTATTGACACCATATTTAATATTACGAGGAATTGTGTTCACTGAGATCAATGCAAGGGCTGCAACAGGCGAAGACATGTACGATGAATTATAGACTGAGTTGAACAATTTTTCAATTTTATTAGAAAATATTGTTTTTATGTAGGTGTTTTCCAATTATAGGTATTAGGTATTAAACAGGAGAGATGATTAACCTGATCCTACAAAGATGGGCCTCGAGTTAACTCAGCGAGTGCTGGGCTAGTGCGCAAACGTGCAAGGACGCGCGATCCTTCTGGCCACGGGTGGATCGGGGACGCTCGAGGGAACTCCTAAGGCTAACAAAGCCCCAGCTCTCGAATTTGGTGGGTATCCCTACCGGACATTGTCCGTTAGGTATCCATGTCGTGATACTTGGAATTGTCTGAAGTCCGTTTTGCAGAAGCCCTCTTGAGGACGAGGTGGAATCATCTCAACAGCTTCTTCTCAGCTGCACTGCCTTCGTCTGGCAAAGATTTAGTCATCTGGGCTCTCATTTTTCGCTAAGCCTGCGGATATTGCGGGCTTAAACATGATCAGAAAGCACCGGGAATGTTTAAATAAAACAAAACAGCGTTAAATTTCAGGCAAATTTATTTTATCTCTTTCAATATATGACCCGTCTGAAGCAACACGCATGTGCCAATGTTTAACCCAGTCCTCCATGCACCCCTGGTAGGGCGAGGAAGGGATGGCCTTCAGCTCATTCAGCTTCGTCGCATTATCTTTGATCTCCTCTATCGACTGAAATCTCCTTCTTCGAAGTGGTAACTTCAACTTGGGAAACAATAAAAAGTTGCACGGGTCATATCAGGTGAATACGGTGCTTGCACGATGGTATTTACTTGGTGTTTGGTCAAATAATCCAGCACAATTTGGACTCGGTTTTGCCCACATTTCCGGCCGTTTGCGACGTACAGCATATCTCAAATGCTTCAAAACGGATAAGTAATATTCTTTATTGACTGTCTGGCTCGATGGAAGGTACTCATGGTGCACTACGCCTTGGCAATCGAAGACAACAGTCAGCATTACCTTCCCGGTACTTTTTGATCATAGGGTACATCTGGTGAAGTTCATCAGTAGCTTTATGCGGCTAATTACAAACGTGAATTAGCTACCGTCGGTGTCGTCGTTAGTGCATGGCCATCATCCTCTTATCTCAAGGCTCCTTCTTCCTTCCCTTCTCCTTTCTCCTTTCCCCTGTATGGCATCACAACGGACGAGTTTTGAGTATTTGTCCAAATGGGCTCCAAGCTAGGGCAGCCATTTAACATAACCTAATCTAACCTGCATATGAAATTTTTACTTTTTTTTAATTCTATTTTTTTTTCTCTTATGTTTATTATAAAAAACAAAAATTTTAAAATTTAAATTGGCCCGTTGATCCCTAATGCCTTATGTCATTGATAGATATTTGTGATCGATTTTTTGTTGAAATGTCACATTTTAACTAACAACTCACAGTATTCGCATGATTTGTATTTTTGCAAAAATGGGTTCACCTTTGAAAAGAAAGCGTTTTGGAGATGTAGCAGCAAAAATTCCAGAGCTAATTCCGGAGTACAGTTTAAAACAATAATTTTTCAAGCTTTCCCACCATGAAAATCATGAAAATAGCTACACTGAGTTGGACTCAAAAAAACAAACAAAAAAGTGTTCTGGTCTAATTGTTGTTATTATTTAAAAAAACCCGCTATTTACCTTGGAATGCACCTAGTGTAAAAATAAATCGCTCTTTCTCTTGTGTAACTCTCGCCCAACAGAGTAAATAATTTTGCAAAAATGCAAATGTGTATGGCTGAATCATGACTAATGCCATGTATGTACACACGGTGAGTGTAACTAAGGCTGTGCGAGTGTGACAAAGCTGAAATTAACAGCTTGTTAACTAATTGTAATGCAAGGTGAATAAAATAATAAAAATCTAGAAGTCTACTTTTCTATGGAATTTAATGCATTTCGTCGAGACAATTCACGTCGTCCACGGTCGATAGCAGCCAGCACAGCTGCGGCGAAAACAGCGGGAAGCACAGGCGAGCTGTAGGTCGGATTGGCTGCGGATTCGATGGTCACAGTGGATATAAAATATCAATTGATAGAAAAAGTTTTCTTCAAAAGCGCTCGCATCTCGGCAGGCAATGGCAAACTTTCCAGTGTAGTTCTGGCATGAATAAGTAAAAATTTATGTATCCAATTGGCGCGCACAACTTTTATTAGGTATTGGGGAAAAGTATCTCACTCAGTTAACAAAAGGAAGAACCTATAGTTTTAAGTCGCTTCTATAGAGGAGATAGTTTTTATTAGAAATTTTTCTTTAATCTACACTAAACATCTACCTCCGACCCAGCTTCGTGGGTGGTCATGCAGCCAAGGTAGCAAAATTTGTCTAGGTAGCAGATGTGACCTCATTGAGATGCTTTCGTTTTTTTACCGTTGATCTTGAGCCCGGTACCTTCAAGCTTTTCCCGCATGGCTTGAGTAAACAGTTTCAGTTCGCAAAGTTTATAAGGTAGCAAACAAATTTCATCCACGTATGCCTGGCTCCTGAGAAATTAATTCTGATTCTCATTACGGAAATCAGCGCACTTAACGTCCTCGATGTAGTCGAGTGTTTGCCTTTGCTTTCCGAGGAGCATGACAAAGCTAATCATAGAGGGAAGAAGAGAGGGTCGAAGGGTGTGGGGTGGCTCTCATCCAATAGACTTAGTAGCTAAAAGTTCTGCAAAGACGTTTGCACTTAGGCTATTGACAACAGTACAACTATTTCAAAGGCCAGATGGCCACAGGCGGCTATGCAGAGATTTGAACGCTAACTCAGACTACGTTATGATTCTTCTTGATTGGGGCGATAACCGCTTACGCGATTTTAGCCCAGTTTAAGAAAGCGCGCCAGTCGTTTTTTTGTCGTGCTAACCAAGTCCTTCTCCACCTCATCTTTCCAGTGTACAGGAGGCATTCCTCTTCTTCTGCTACCACCAGCTGGCTCCGCATCGAATATTTTCAGAGCCAGAGCGTTTGTATCTATTCGGGCGACATGACCCTGCCAACGTAGCCGCTGGATCTTTATTCGCTGTGCTATATCTGTGTCATCATAAAGCTCTTACAGCTCATCGTTCCATCGCCTGCGATATTCGCCGTTGCCAACGTGCAAAGATCCAAAAATCTTCCGCAGAATCATTCTCTGGAACACTTCAAGAGACACCACATCGGACATTGTCATCGTCCAAGCTTCTGCGTCATTCGTTGGGACGGGCATGATGAGAGCCTTGAGAGTGTTCGTTTTGTTCATCGGACCATGTTATTCCTCAAGCTAATTTCAACAGGGAACCAAAGGCAATATTAGAAAAGGACGGATGGCGGAATGGAGAACTTTCAACGCGCCACACCTTTAATATATACATAGATGGTTCCAAAGTGGAAGAGGGTGTCGTAGCCGCAGTATACTGCTTGGAGTTAGGCTATGAACAAGTCATACAAATTACCGGACTGCTGCAGTGCGTTCCAAGCAGAGATGTACGCAGCAACGAAAGCAGTAGCCTTACTCATAGAGCGCACTGTTCCGAACTCTCCAATAAACTTTTACATTGACAGCCAAGCAGGCATAAAAGCAATAGCAGCTGTAATGACAAACCCCCACTGCGTGAGACAATGCCGGAACAGGATGAGGATGAGCTAAGAACTGAGAAACAAGCCACCATCTACTGCGTCCCAGTGCTCAAGGGAATTGAAGGAAACGAAAGAGTTTATATACTAGTCAAAGCTGGTGCGGATATACTAGTTAGCGCGGTCGGTATACAACTACCTCCCTGCAAACAACGACTGGATATAGACGCAGCATTGATTCAAGAAGCAAACTCAAGAGGGGAAAGAACCAGCTCATGCAGCATCGCGAAAATCATACTACGCAAGCACAAGGCTAGGTCTATAAACTCTATTTCATCTCTTACCAGGAAAAATTGTAACCCTCTAGTCGGGATACTGACTCAACACTGTTTCGTGGAATTTTTTTCGCATTTCTAATGTTGGCAATGGTGACAGAAGGCAAACAATAAGGGCAACGAAGAGAATGAATGGCTCATCTAGTGAAACACTTCCGAAGCTTCTCAATTCTTTAAGATGACACCATACAGAATGGATCCCAGATAATGCCGCAATATTCGAGATTTGATCTAACAAGAGAAAAATACAAATTTCCTTTAAATTCCTTACCAAAAAACCCGCGCACAGATCTAGACTTGGCAATCATAAAGTCTATAAGTTTAGAAAACGACATTTTCTATGAAAATATGACCCCTATGTCTTTCTTTTCACAAAGTCTTGTGAGGAGCTGTGCATATTCCGAGCTCTCTGGTCGTCGAGCAACCTCAGCGTACATATAAAATTACGGATCTTTAAGGCAAAGGTACTATCAGTACTCTTGTATGGAGGAGAACTGTCCAGAAGGAAATTGAAACGCCAGGAAAAACTTGGAATCAAATCAAGCTTCTTGTAAGTGCAGGTGTTTTATTGAGGCCCCAATGCTCCAGTGGGAGAAACAGGAACCGATGATGGTAGTACCTAACTTCTAATCGAAATCAATCGGAACTTTGAGTCTACTGAAGGGCAAGTACCAGCATTAAGAGGTAAGAAGTTATCATCACACCAAGCTTCCAATTTTGTTAAGACCTCTTGAAATCATATAGGTACAGTCAGCTACGTCCCCTATACGACAGTACATTTGCAAGTCATTTGCTTACACCAGACAACGGGATCCCACAAAAAGTATGAAATATCATTAACAAAAATGAAGAACAATAGTGGCCTGAGATGGCTACCAACAGGTACACCTGAGGTAATTTTCATGGCATCAGATTTTATATTGTTTGTACGAACGAATTGAGTTCTATCTGCGAGATAAGATGCAGCTGTGCTTACCGGTCATTGGACGGAAGGTTTACCATTTAACCCGTCATTGCAGACGTTTGGGGAACCTTTCAGGGAAGAAGACTGTTGAACACTTTCTCTGTAAATGTTCGGGTTTGGCAGCTAGACGATTAAGGTCAGTGGATGCTCCTGTCTTCGACAGTCTTTGGCAGTGCATCAGCCTAAATGCGGCTGGCTGTAGACATCTGCCTGTTGGAGGTCTCATAATGGTATCAAAACGGCGCTCTAGTGCTACTTGGGGACTGCCAGATTGGTACTTTAACTATTTCACTTACCCACCTACCCATCGACGTAAATATGTGATAAGAACTGGGATATGAAGGGTAAGTGCTACAATGAGGTACTTGACGTCAAAGAATTTTGAAAAAAAAAACGTGGCTTTTTGAGACATAAATAAATACCATAAAACGCCACCTCTGTATTTTTTTTTTTTTTGAAATTGGTACCTACTTCTACTGAAATAATTGAAATACTTTCTTAGCAAAAGTTTAATGATTTGTGGCGAGCTTGATTTACTGCCATTAATGTGGTACGTTCCGGCAGCTTTCTTGGCTGGGTCACGTTGCCCGAATGGATGCAAACGCTACGGTTCTGAAAGTATTCGTTGTGGTACCAGCTGGTGGTAGCAGAGGAAGAGGAAGGCCTCCTCTGGGCTGGAAAGATCAGGACTAGACTTCACTGGGTGTTTCCAACTGCCGCCGGTTAGCACGAGAAAGAAACGTTTGACGCGCTTTGTTAAACTGGGCCAAAATCGCGTAAGCGGTTATCGCGCAAAGCAAAAAGAAGAAGATTGTACGTTAGGGTGGTAGGAGCTGAGATTTAGTGGGTAAGCACTAGAACGGGCTACTTGAACCAAATACCCTTGAAATAAAAAAAGTTGCCCTTTTGAGACAAAAATATCGATATATCAAAATCTAAGATTTAACTATAAACGTCGAAAATGTGACAATAAATGTTTGTTTTTTAAATACTTCTGCTGGAATAATCGAAATACTTCCTAGCAAAAGCGCAATGATTTTTGCCGAGTATTAGTTTACTCGCATTGGGGCGGTACGTTAAAGTGGTAGGAGCTGAAATCTAGTGGGCAAGTAGTAGAATAGGGTATTTTAAGTTTAAGAACTGTTTGACGGGATTTTACATCCACAAAACGCCAGGGCATACTGGTGCGTCAAAGTTGTGAAAATGACATTATTTAAAAGGAAAATGGTGGCAACACAATACACAAATATGTCGCAACCGGAAGTGATACCGTATTTTTCCCAAAATAAGACATCCTCCGAAAATAAGCCCTAGTTAAAATAATGTGACAAAAATAATTCGTTAAAAATGAATACAAAACGAAAGAGCTATTCTGTCAAGTACAAAAAGAGAATCGTGGAAGACTCCAGGGGTGTAAATCTTGTAGCATTCTGTAAAGAGAAGATGCTGAATCTCCCTATGGTTCAGAAATAGCGTGTAGCCTACGATTACCTGTGCCAACTGGTGGACCAAGGAAATGAGAAAAAACGCAGAGTTGGATCTGGTCGGCAGCCGTTAGTTTCTGAATTGGAAGATGGCATCTGGTAATGGATTGCAGGAAGGAGAGCAATGGCTTTGGTTGTGCGCAGGACTGATATTCAAATATTTGCCCTTGAAACAACAATTGAATTTGATATATCCATAGAAGAACTTAAAGCATCGTCACACTGGTTGGATATCTTCCTTAAACGATATGAACTGTCTCTAAGGAGATCAACAACATTGTTTAAGCTGGAAGATAATGAAGTCGTTAAGCGTGCACTTGCATCTAAGTTTTTTGTTGATAGCATCGATTTTTCGAAATACCAACTCTCCAACATGATTGCTATAGATGAGAGCGCGGTATTCCTAGGCCAAGGAGCTCAAACGACAGTTTACCAAAAGATTTCTTCGTCAATTCACGTCCCTTCTACCATTTTAATCACTAAAGGTAAAAAATACCAGATTCAACGTGTTTCAGGTACTTATGTCATTGAAAGTGAAAAAGTCTGGTGCACCCAAGCAGTTATAAGAAAGTGGCTTGATTTTATGCTGCCAGCACTGTTGAGGGGTCAGAATGGAGGTTTACTAGTTTGGGATTCAGCCAGTACTCACCGCGCTAAAGACATGAAAAACTTTCTTGCTGAGAGGAAGATGGATCAAATAATGATTCTGACAGGAATGACTGGTTACCTCCAGACACTTGACATTGCAATAAACAAGCCATTCAAAGATCATTTGCGGATGCAAATCAATGAATATAGTGAAAACAGAATGGTGAGAAATTATCGAGATAATTTTGTAAATTCAGGCTTACAAGTAGTTGTGGATGAGGTAAAAAATTCATGGAACAAAATAACTGATAATGATGTTTCCAATGCACTACGAACAGGCTACTTAGGCATGAAGTATTCATTTAACAGCAGCTACATCACAAGACATGAGAGATTTGGAGCAAGGATTCAATAGGATATGGATTTGGAAGAAAATCAGAACATAATTCAGAATTTTATTTATGACGATGCTCAAGAAGGTTACATGACTGTAATTGAATAAATTTAAATTTCTGTCTTCTATGTAAAATAAATATTTAATAAAAATATATACAGGGTTGCCCATATTCGACGGACCCATGTGCCCTTTGGGCCCATTCCAATCGACGAGGCTTGTCCGCAGCAGGCAACAATCTTATACGGGAATAAATGCAAATCAATGCGGATAATTCGTTGTAAAGTGGTCCGAGCAATGCCCAACTGCTGAGAACGGCGACTTTGGGATGTTTTTGGCGACGTCTCAACACTGGCCCGTACAAGAGCAATATTCTCATCCGATCGTCTTGGGCGGTTTTGATTTGGCCTCTTTGGATTAGAAAGAGCATCACCAGTCGAAAACGTACGCTTAATGGTGTTCTTTGAAGGCGCACTTTTCACATTATTTAATTTTTTATACGAACGACCAATCAAGTGAATATTTCCAGAATAGTGCATTGTTCAAGAAAAATTGTATACAATGCCATCAGAGATGTCAAGTCGGATGCTAATTTATTAAAACAAAAAAAAAAATTCGTACAGCTCCGCCACGTAAAAGTTCCTCCCGTGAGGATCAAATAATTGTAAGGAAAAGTCGATCGGATCCTTTTATGTCTTCACGAACGATAGCGGCTGAAGTAAGGGCAGAATTAGGCTTAGTTGTGTCCAGTAAGCTCGTGCGGAGGCGTCTGAATGAAAATAAAATATTTGGTCGCATAAGCAGAAAAAAACCGCTCCTATCAAAAAAGAATATTAAAGCGCGTTTGTCATTCGCGCGTAGGCACCTCTTCGAAAAGACAGAGTTTTGGAAACGAGTACTTTTTACGGATGAAACTAAAATAAACCGCATCGGTCCTGATGGAAAAACGTATGTATGTACATCGTGAAAAAAATCAGGAAACCAATCCACGGTACACAAAAAAGACGGTGAAGCATGGCGCTGGGTGGTTTAAAAGTTTGGGGGTCTTTTTCGTGGCGCGGGATTGGGCCGCTGGTCAAGATAGAAGGAAATATGGATAAGCATATGTATCTGAATATACTTAGAAATAATATGGAGCCATATTATTTCGAGTTTATGCCAGTAAATTGGATATTTATGCACGACAACGATCCCAAACATCAAAAACTGGCTTTCGCAGGAAAATATTACCCAGCTCGATTGGCCAGCACAAAGTCCGGATTTAAATCCAATCGAAAACTTGTGGAATGATGTGAAGACGATGTTTGGACAAAAATTTTTTTAAATATCGATGAACTTTGGGAAGGTGTACAGGAAGCATGGAACTATATTCCTTTGGACAGGTGCCAAAAGTTAATAGAGAGTTTACCACGCAGGTGTGAAGCAGTTATACAGAATAACGGCTATTCTGCCAAATATTGATATGGTAAATAATAATAGTCAACAATCTTGTCTCAATTCTTACAAATATTTCATATTTTTTACAGAAATCAAAACTGCGCTAAGTCTTTGTCCAAATCCCACTATGACCAAATAAGAATTACTTCTATTTTATCATATTTTTACTAGGGAAAACTGTCTACTTTAAGTTATTTTGTCTTACAATAAAGTTTTAAATATATTTAGTTAAAAAAACTGGATTTAATTTGGTTTCATATCATTTAATCGAGCATTATATTGAACTTTTTTTAAGTGCGCTAAACGTTTGACCATAGCTGTATAAGTCATCTATTCTTCTTCTTCTTCTTTAAAACTGTAATATGTTGATTAAAATTGGGAATAAAACTTCAGGCAAAAAAATGTGCCTTCTTGAGTCAAAAATATCGACATATCAAACTCTAGGATTTGACTATAAACGCCGAAGTTATGACGAAAAAGGTAAAAAGGTGAACCATACGTTTGACAAAACAACAATTTGTCTTCTAAGTTACCAGGCAAAACTACTTTAAACTCAGCGGCGTAAGGCGAACTATTTTGCACCCCCTTGTAAAATGATAGGGTCTAATTTACACACATATATGTGTATATGTATAAATGTATAGGTGAGTGGCGCTTCCGTATGCTACAGATTACCAGTAATTATGCGCTTAACACGTTTTCCCCACAGCTCCCCCCGCCACCTGGTGTGATTAGCATTTTGTGTGTAAACTGAATTTTTAAATTTTGAATGAATATTAAATACATTTTGGATATTGCATACATATATCCCCTATAAATAATAATAATAAATATATTTTTTTTACCTGCGTTTTTGGCCGTATATACTTTTTGCCGAATTCGGTTGCGTCGAAATGTCAAGCCTATGTGATTTTCGTGAGCACATCCCCATCATTTTGACTGCTTTTCTTTCGTTGTTTTTGTTGTTGTTGTCGCTGTTGTTGATGGCATGCCACCACCAGCAATGAGAAATCGATTTTCCCGAATTTCCCTTTTCCTTTAACCGTTGCGTGTTAGCCCACTTCCGTCGGCTGCTAATGCAGCGCGTTTCTTTTACTTTTTTTTTTTTTATCAACGCGTGAAACACTTGAGACGACTAAATAGGCGCTCCTTTAGCGCTCCACCAGCAAACTCCAATTTGAGCAGCGCTCTTCAGCTTTATCCACAAGCTTTGCTATTACATTTATGGAAGTTCGTACGCTATTTGTGTCGACACTTTTTACTGGAGCAAAGCGGCCTGCTTTTCGAGCCTGCTTGCTACATATTTTACTGGCTGCGTTGACACACGACTCACTTATTTGAGTTGCCGCAATCTTTGTTGCGGATTTGATTGCTAGCGAATGCGTTCAATTTGTTATTGTACTGGTCAATTTATTCAATTAGTTGCGAAATTAGATAATGGCTTGAGATTTTTTTCAGCTCCGCTTTGTATGTATGATTTTGTAAACTGTAGCACTTTGTTATTGCACATGGAAGACCGATCAACCGACCGACCGACCGTGCCTAGTTGCCAAAGATCACAACTCAACGAATCGCAATGAATATTTAATTTTTTGTTTTCCACTTTGCTTATGATTTAGTGGCTGACTATGCATGCACTGCCGAAGCTTTTGGCTCGCGGCCATATATGTACGTATGTATGTAAATATGTAAATACGTAGTACATAGCACACTTGTACGCACATTCATCCCACTGGCCATGCCCCGTTACTTCTGCTCATCTCGCCACATAATCGCTGCAAATTCCTTAAATTCACTACAACTTTACAATTAGGCACAGCTTTGATTTTCAATTAAAATTTCACTTATTTATTCCATGCATCCGCCCAGCACAATACGAGTGTCCGGTGAAAATTGGGCGGTCATTTCTCCGCGTATTCGCAGCAAAGCAAATACCGTACGAATGCGAATTTTTTGTTGAAATTTTTTATAAATACTCAAACGCGCGAATTTATTGCTCCAATTTCAGTAGCTCTACTTTTACTAGAAATATTTAGCACCACCACTGCACCACGGCAGCATTGCACCACTGCATCAATGAAACCACCCCGTTTTTCCTTGACTTTTAGTTTAATTTTTTAATGTTTGTTTTTGTGACTGGGAGTAGCGCGCACCGCGGAACGCCACACTCGTTCAACTCGGCTTTCGTGGACAAACTGACTGCGAGAATCTCAGCGCGGCGACGAATGCGAAAATGCGAGACTGCCTTTTTATTTTGTATCTGTGAGATACATACCCGCTCGTGGCGGCACTGACGTATCTGTTGACTTCGTTGTCATGGCGCTTCCACTCCTCCTTGGCTGTTCGTTGTGTGTATGACATTTAGCGTTGCTATGTTTGCTTTCCCCATTTGCATCTTTGTTTTGTTTATTTTACACCGCATTGTTTTTAAAAGTTTTATGAATGAATCTCTCTCTCTTCTTGCTGTTGTGTGTGCACGTTGAGCAGATGAAAGCAAGTTGGGCACCTAAGCGATTCGATAATCGCGCTACCAAAACAAATGCCTTAGCTTTCGGCTTGTTGTTGTGCGAGCTTTAAAAGAAAAACTACACAAAATGTGCTTTTCGACATTTGTGCACGCATACACACATACAAACGTATTTCTATATTAGACAGAACTTTGAAAATTAAAAGCCAGTTAAAATTCAAACAATTTCGTAAAGGTATGCCTGCTCCAAAGTGAAATCGCTTTGTGAAAATAAGAAAAACACAAACTTGTCTAAGAAAAACTTGTTTTTTGCAATAAAATTCATTTGGCAAAAGTATTTTTGTTTTTAGATTTTGGGACTAAGTTTTTTTCTTGCAAAAATATTAGGTTGCGGAATAAGTTTGTAGCGTTTTTACCGAATACTTTTATTTAAGGGGACATATACCTGTGAAGGCCATATTTTTCATTAAAATTATTTAAAATGAAGAAGTCAATTCATTAAAATTTTCGAAAATTTGTAAATTCACATAGAAAGTAATATCATAAAAAAGATGTGTGCAAAATTTCAGGGAGATCGCTCAATAACTTTTCGAGTTATCGTGTACGCCAATTCGAAAAATATAGTTTTGAAAAAAAAAAACGCGTTTAAAGTTTGAATACATGAAAATTCCTCTCCCAGCGCTCGAACGCAAAGAATAGAGTCGTCACGGTTGACGATCTAACTGTGGGCAGAAAGTAAGGTTAATTTGGTTGTAAAATGAAAAATCTTTATTTATTCTTGTAAATCAATTTCATCCCCTTCAAAATAGTCCCCTCTCGATGAAATACACTTATGCCAACGATTTTTCCAATCCCCGAAACTAGCCATCAGCACCTTCTTCGATTCAGTTTTTATCTCCTCAATCGACTCGAAACGCGTTCCCCGGAGTGGTGTCTTGAGTTTTGGGAATAGCCAGAAGTCACACGGAGCCAAATCAGGCGAATACGGGGGTTGTTGAACGATATGCGTGGAATTTTTGGCGAAATGGTCACGAAGCACGAGTGCAGTGTGAGACGGTGCATTATCGTGATGCAAAAACCAAGAGTTGTTGGCCCATAATTCTGGTCTTTTTAGACGAATTGCTTCACGTAAACGACGCATAACGCTCAAATAATATTCCTTATTAACAGTTTGGCCAGGTGGAGGGAATTCATAGTGCACCACACCACGAAAATCGAAAAAAAAGTCATCATGACCTTTATTTTTGAACGACTTTGACGTGCTCTTTTCGGTCTGGCCTCGCCTTTAGCACGATATTCGCTTGATTGGTCGGTTGTTTCAGTGTCGTAAGCATAAACCCAAGTCTCATCTCCCGTAATGATGCATTTGAGCTTGTCCTTATAGTATGAAAGCATTGTTTCACACACATTAAGGCGACGACTTTTTTCCAAGAAATTGAGAGTTTTCGGTACCAAACGAGATTTGACTTTTCGTAGGCCCAAATGGTCTTTCAAAATGGTTTTCACAGATCCTTCTGATATTCCGATCATATCAGTAAGGTCTTTAGCAGTCAAATGACGATTTTTGAGCACTAACTCCTTCACTTTATTGACGTGTTGGTCATGTGTTGACGTCGATGGTCGTGCGGAGTGCTCCAAGTCATCAACATGTTCTCGACCCTCTTTGAAGTCTTTGTACCACTTATAAACATTTTTCTGCGACATGGTCGAATCACCAAATGCCTTCTGCCAACTCATGAAAAAAATAACTAGAGCGAAGTTTGACAAATAAATTCATCTTACTTTTTGCCCACAGTAGTATAATAGAAGAAATACTTAAATTTACATTCTAAAATTTTTTGACATATTCTTAAAGAATTATATTAACATTTTATGAACAAATTTTTTTTTTTGGAATTTTACAGGTATCTGTCCCCTTAAACCAAAAAATAATATTCATATCAATAAGTTAATAAATTCTATATTCGCCTTTGTTTACAATCTCTTTCCACCTCTCGACCAATTTGTTGATGCCGTTCCGCCAAAAATCGCATGGTCTGGTGTCAAAGAAGTTGTTGAGCCAGTTTTTAAGGACCTCTTTGTTATCGAAGGTTTGACAGGGAGCGGAAAAGATGTTAGTCCGTCGGTGCAAGGCCTGGAGAATACGATGTATGCTGAAGGACCTCTTTTTGTTGTTGTTGCTGTAGCATTAACTTTGCCCTGCCAGTGTCGAGTAATCACCGTTCGTCTTCGTCTAACTCATCTAACGGTTGACTAAGGAAACTTGCTGTTTCGACAGGTTGGGTCCAGAGGGAAAGGGGTGTTAGATGAGTGGGTTGGATGGGGCATGTGAAAAGATGGTTAGTATCGTGCAGGCTGCCTTCACATGCCGTACATACGTTTGGTATGGCGGGGTGAATTCTGGATAGGTAGAATATCCAGAACGTAATTGTGCCTCTGTTACGCGTGTCTCACGGGGAAGTTGGAGCTCTTCGCCTGCTTTAGGTGGTGGTTGAACTTCGATCACGGCATTCGGTGGTCGGGAGCTTAAGAAGGTGGTAACGGTCCCCCGATGAATGTCGTTTATTGTCTGCCTAAACACTGTCTGGTCCAGTAAATGTCTGCTAGTATTGTCCTGGATCTCGTCGGCATAATTTAATAGGTGTCTCCTCACGTACCTAGGAGGCGGTTCTGGCACGAGCAGGTGTCTGCAAGGATGAAACCAGCGGTAGCACCCTAACAGGAACTGCTTGCTGAACAGTTTGTTGTGCTCCATTATAGGGAGCGTCTGTGCCTCATTGTGAAGGTGTTGAAGGGGGGACATTAGGAGGCAACCGGTCGCTGTTCGAATGGCAGTATTTTGGCATGTCTGTAGCTTTATCCACTGCGTGTCACTGGTTCCAGGCGACCAGACAGAACCGGTCGGCCTATTGCCTTAAATGTCGATAGCAACAATTCTTTATCTTTGCCCCAAGTGCTGCCGGCAAGCAATTGATGCGATTTTGGACTTTAGTGGCAATTGCGGTTGTGTGCGCAGAGAAGGAGAGCAAACTGTTACACCCAAAATTTTGGGATTTTTAACAGCCGGAATTGGTGTGTCATCCACTTTTACCTTGAGTTGGGGTTTGACCTCCTTTTTCCAGGTGGTCGCCGTGAACCTAGTGGAACCACCCTCTGGTGGTTGGGGGAACTTCGATAGGTAGAAGATGAACAGCAAAGCTGAAAGGACCCCACCCTGTGGACCACCTTGCCGTCGTCTTTGACGACTTGTGTAACATGGGATCTGGCGTTGTGGTGAAGGAGTATGGTTTGACCATGTCGATCAGGCATTTTCCGTCGAATAGTCTCATTCACGAGGTGCAGCTGGGCAATGTAGAGCTCCTTCTTTCCTTGTTAACCTTGGTACTCTTTTTTTGAGCATTTCCCAGTGCACCATACCCTCCCAGTCCCACCAAACACATATCATGATCTTTTGATGAAAATCCGGCTTGGCATATCTCCTGGAGCACCCACTCCAATCTTTGCTTCATATTGATGTATAGGTACCCTTTCTCATTTCCCGTGACGATTCGGCACAAAAAAAGCTGTTTATGCGCGCGTGTTACGCGATGGCGGGAGAGATACGAGAAACAATTTGAAGGCGACTTTCTTTGATTTTTTCGATGAGCTCGTGCCAATTCTTCGGCAAATACCATTGAATGAAGGCAATTGAGAGTAGTTTTATGATCGAAGTGAACTTTTTTCGCCAACTCACTACTGGTTTGGCTACCGTTCTGCTTCAAATGTGATTTGAGACGTTCTTCATCGATTTCAGAAGAACTTGCACTACGGGCCGTTTCGGCGAAGCCAAAAGCTCCATTTTTGAACTTTGCAAATCATTTCCGTTCTGTAGACTGGCCTATGACACCTTCTCCGTGCACGTTACAAATGGCACGGGCTGCTTCGGCTTCGGCAGCTTTTTGACCTCGATGAAAAGTAAAGAAGAGCAATTGTCGAAAATGTTAATTTTTGCTTCCTGGGTATTCCAATTCTAAGCTCCAAACTAAAAAAAGCGGCAACACTGCTGCACTGATGACAATTTGCAACACTGTTGCAATTGCTCAACTGATACTTTTCTGATGTTCGGCGTTTATTTTGCATAGATTGATAGTTGTTGATAAAAAAATAATAAGTAATATTTTGCTGGATAGTTTCGAAACGGAGGGAAATTTTCTAATGATAATGACAAAGAGAAGAATGAAGCGCACAAAGAAAACAATTGGGATGTGGAAAGAATTGTATAGGAGAAGAAACATGACAAAAATGGCTAGCTTTTTTAAAACTGTTGAATTATACCCAGAAGACGTTTATTTTACACATTTCCGGTTGTCCCGTGAACCATTTTGGGTAAATTTGGTGGCTTCGATTTGAATATAAAAATTACAATAAAGGTTTTTATAGAAATTGAAGACTGAACTAGAACCATTTTTTCCGAAACTACCTGGGGAGTGCTCATTAGAGCAGAGCTTGCGTGCAACATTATGGTAATAGCATTGTTTTCCATTTGTAGTAGGGTGCCTTGATGGAACCCATTTTAACATAAACACCCCGAGAGCAGTGCGTGACGTCACGTTTTTCCGAGTTGTGCAGTATTGCCAACCATTTGCTCTTCGCAATAAATTTAGTGCTTTTTTATACCGAAAGTGCGAAAAGTTTCAAGTTTCGTGTTTGTTTCTTTTTTTTTTAATTTAAAGCTACCGAAACTTTAAGTTAAAAAACTAGGGTCTGTCAGACTCTCGCACGGTAGAAGTGAAACTTCTAAGTTGGTTGTTCCATGCATGGGAGCCCGGGTTTAGATCTCTCCCCCTATCTCTTGTTAAATTGAGGTTTTCATATTTTTTTTTCTATATCACTCCACATAAATTTGTACTATTTATTTTTGTCCTTATTAGCTTCAAATTTGACACTTGGGTGCAGTGTTGCACTTGACGCTGACATTTCTTTGCACTTCCAATGGTATTTTTTGCCTACTTTTGGCGCGTTAATCAATTTGCTTTGATCACCGAAACGGTTGAAATGTCATTTTACAACCTTCTACTTCAACTATCGTCACTCGTTTGGCAAACGCACTCATTGTATCGCTTCGTCTCCTCCATACCTACCATCTATTTACTTCACAGCAGTTTCTTATTGCTTACACACATTCAATGGGCGCTTTATCTGATACTCACACACAGCACTCATTTGCACGGGCTATTGCTATCTATAATACCCGTTGTCGGTTGTCGATTGTCGGTTGCCTGCATCTTCTACTTCAATGCCTGCGATGCGAGAGAGCGACAGAGAGAGCGAATAGGCGAGAGTGGGAAGGAGCAGCTGCTCCTTGGCCCCGCCCATTTGACGGATTTCGGTAACGCTCCGAACTTACCGTTTCACTCGCCTATTTTCAATCTGCCTTGGGGCCCCCGACGCGCCTAAAGAAGTTTCACTTCAAAAAAAACTGTATTTTTATACAAAAGAAGGTTAAAAAAGGCCACGCCGAGAAGAGTTTAGTGCTAATGAAAATTTGTTAGTTATCATACAATTTGATATTTTGAAAGTGTAAATTTAATTTTTTGCTCCTTTTAAGGTTATGCAAAAATATTAAATGCCTCTCAACTCTTCTTAAGATTGAAAACCTTTTTACACATTTTAATAAGCGTTTGAATTTACTGAATGCCAATTAAAACCATGGAGGTGTAATCGTTTCGTCCGGTTCTCAATCCTTAGTGGGACATAGGGCATCAAGAGGTGTACGAGTATTCACAGTAAAAATAAGCAACAAAATACTAGAAAATACTTAAGAACATTTTTACAAAAAGAGTACCTTATCTTGTTACATAACCTCAAATATATAAAAAAAAGTCGCTCCCTTAACAAAAGAGTTTCGCTTAACAAAAAAAAAAACAAAAAAAAAAACTCACAAATTAAACTGTACCTACATATCCGTAGCACATTTATTAAAAAAAACGCACATTTTGAAGACAATTTTCACGCATTCAAAGTTCTGTACTTAATTTAATAAAAAATTGGTATTATATTTTCCTTAAATGGGCATTTTAGTGCATTTTTATAATCAAAGCTAGGCAACAATGCAGTAGCTAGAGAGAGATTTGACTGCTGAAAGGAGAAGAACACCAACAACACCTTTTTTTTTATTTTACAAAATTATGAACGTTGCATTTTAATTAGAACAGGCTAGAAAAATGTCATGAAGAAAGAACTAAAACTCCGAACCTAAATAACAAAAAAATGCTAAATCAAGTTACGAAAATGGTAATCTGGCCATACTGGTGCTAAAATCACGTAACTCGTTGTCAAATTCGCTGAGAGAGAGAGAGTAACAGGACCACGATAGGCGCCACCTCACTATTCTTTCCATCATGCCTTAAGCTATTATGCTCGGAAAGGAAGTTATTCTATTATTATGCAGGTATGCGTTTCATATACATATTAGTTTGAAACTTTATATAAGTTTGTACCAAATTTTACCCTATGCGACAGCACTTATCGCTTTCTGGATGTGTTTATCGGCTTTCCTATATTTTACTATAAACAAATATTTTACTCAATTTTCCTCTTCCATTGTAAACGTGCAAACAAAAAATGTTTAATGCCAATTTATTTGTATTCGCGCACAACATTTGCCGAATTTTTGACACTTCGAACGTGATGCTTTTGACAATGTTGCTAGAATTTTACATCGAACGTGATACTTTCACAAATCATGCAACAATGTGGTTGTGATTGAAGCTCGAACAAGCCCATAATTTTCTAGAGCATAAAGAACTCTACCGAACGCATACTTACCCTTTGGCAAACAGCAAACAAATCGTTGTAAAATATTCGAAAATATTAAAACGCTGTTAACTTATTCGCCAGCTCAATATAAGCATGCACTCAAATTACACAACAACCGTAGAAAAATTTTTGCAAAAATATTTAAACTCAAATTACACAACAACCGGAGCAAAATTGTGTAAAAATATTTAAAAATATTTAAACTTAAATAAACCCCATAAGTAACGTTACATAATCCAGCGTAGAAAAATAATATGCCGCGGTTGATGTTGGCATGTACAATAAAATTTAACGTCAGTTATTGTTTTCTGTTTCCGACAAAAAAAGAAGAATACAAGTGTCAGCAAGATGTGGACTGTAAAACACGAGCGGCGCTGTAGGGGAGGTGTTTCAAGCGGAGATGTATGCTATTCAAGATGCAATGAACTTCGTTGTGGAAAACATATGGAGAGGCAGATCTGTATGTGTCTGCAGCAACAGCAAATCTGCGCTCATGGCCTTAGACAGCCCTCCAACCACTTCAAGGGTAGTTGGATCTAGGCTGCTTAGTATGTTGGTAGGCATGATATCTTGATGTTAAAAACAAAATCTCATTCCTCAAAGCCAAAAAAAAAATATTATCCTTTTCATCCTTACTTCCGCACAATAGTCAGCGCATTATTTGCACTGTGGCTGCTAAAACACACAGTGGGACGACACGTAACTTGCGTGAGTCGTAAGTGGAGAGGCTCGTTACTTGATGTCAGGAACAGACGAGGAGCCAACATAGACAGCGACCACGAGCTAATTACCGGTGAAGTCAAGATCAAGCTGAAATGCAGTAAGATAAACTACACACCACGCAGGCATAAGCGACTCAACGTCCAGCTGCTGCGCCATCCCGCGACCAAAAAAAGAAACAACTAGCGCCTTTCGCGAGAAGCTACTGATTGGGAAGCTACAAATGCCACGCTCTGGCAGATCGCTCAGGACAACTTGGCACAATAAAGACCACCAGCGGGAAGCCACTGATCTCTGAAACCACTTGTGGCATCATTCAGAACAGAAACGAAAGCGAGACCCTCTCAGCCTGTAGATGGACTAAAATTGATGTTACGTTTCTATTTTCTACTTTTTTTGAGCGAAAAACATTGAAAAGGTAGGCATCTCCGACAGTACACTCTGTCCAGCATGTGGAGAGGAGGAGGAGATGACGGACCACTTTCGATGCATCTGCCAGCCCTTCGTTCGACTCAGGCATGAAGTCTTTGCCACTGATGCGTTAAGAAGCGACCTCCTTGGCACCGCAAGATCCACTCAGATTTCTTCGAAGAACGAGTAGATATAAAGAAAATTAAAAAGGGCACCCGAGTGCATTACAATGAACTTAAAATTGCCTGAGCACTGTACTTGCTAGTTTGTGGCAACAAATAAAAAAAATAAGGCAAAAGGTTCACTTGTTAAATAGTAAAACAGTCCATTTGTCACTTGTTTGAACTTACGTGTTTATGTCTGTCTGACGCACTTGCGAAGGAAGTGTCGCTTTACTGAGCAGGAAAAGGCTTCAAATCAGCATGAAAGTAATCTAATCAATTTAAAATTTTAATGTATTTATGAAATAATTCGAATTTATTAAAATACTTACTCAAATTCACGAATTCAGAAATTCATTCAAAAAATCAAAAAAATAAAATAGCAATGATGTCAACGGGTATGTTTGTTCTACACATTTTACTTTTCCTCCACTTTTACTTAAAATTTTTAGCGTTAGCGACACAGTTTCTCGTTAAGGGAGCCGATTTGTCAAGAGGGAACGAGAAAGCAGCTTACTGAGCAAACCCTTAGTAATTGAATTATGGACAATTATGAACTATTTTCGTTATTTTTTTTTTTTTTGTTGTTAACAGGGAATTATTTAGATTCGATTGATTTGAGGTTTGCTCTTCCTCCTCAGGGTCTTTTGTGCCCTCTCCTCATCAATGTACATCATCCAGACCCAGTTCCTTTATTAAACTCAGGAAAGAGCTAGATTAGACTGAGCATATACGCTTTTCTTATGGCTGTAATTGGCAGAGATATCTCAATCTTACCCCCGCTATAGCGCTGCATCCATGGAGAATGTGCATTGGAGTCTCCTGGAATTGGTGGCAGAAACGGCAAGAATCAGCGGACTATATCCTCACCATGTACAGTTGACTGCGCAGTCTGCAATTCCTTAGGAGCATTCAAAGTTTATCTTTGGGGAGGGTTATAAGTTTTCTAAAACTCTTCTGGTTGTACCCTCTTAGTAAGGTTTTTGCCTGGCATAGCTTCATAGTTTGTTGCGAGATAGAGATCAACGGTTATGTTCCGAGAACCTATTAACGGGATATCAGCACACCTTCTACACCGCCGGTTTAAAACCAGTGACGGTAGCGGATCTGGATAGTACTTAGACAAATACACCAAGTACTCCTATTCCACAGGACAGATGGCCACGGTATTCTTTACGGAAGTCTATGCCATCTTGAATGTGGCATACTGAATAATTGAGAAAAATGGCGGGATAGCAGTATTGGAATTTGTAGTGACAGTCAAGTTGCACTGAAAGCCCTTGCTAATCCACACTGCTCTTCGAAGTTAGTCGGTGAATGTAAGACAAAACTGAACAGTGTTGCAAAACACAACAAAGTTAGTCGTATTTGGGTGCCTGGAGGATTGTGTTATCATAGGGAAGGAGTTAGCTGATAAACTGGCTAATGAAGGCTCTGCAAGTATGCCACTTCATGAGGTCTACCCACAGAGGTCGTTGGTCTGAGTTGAACTCGTGCAGAGTAGCCAAGTGCTTTGTGAATGAACCAAAAACGAAAATAGCGACCTTTCTCTTAAAACTCAGCAGAAGGAACATGCGAGTACTGGTGGGTGTAATCACAGGGCTTAACGCCTGTGGTCAACATATGGCTGGATATTGGGCTGCGATATACTGAGTTTGGATAAAGTTCATACTCTTCCTCTTCCGGATCTCTTAAGGGGACAGATACCTGTAAGCGGCCATATTTTCCCTGATTTTCAATAATATTATTTAAGGTAGTAGTCTGGTAGCTTACACGTTTTTTGAGGTCATGTTTGGGACATTTTTTGGAAGGGAAAATAAAATTCAATCGGTTTGATTTTCTGATATGTTATTAAAGGTATCAGAAGCTGTACAAAAAAATTTTTTTTTCTTTTTTTAATGTTTTGATACTATTTTTGTACACTGCAGCAAGCGGAAAAAAAGAGGTAGAGTGGCTGGCCGGCGTGATTTCGTCACTTGTGGTCATCTGAAACAGAAAAAACAAATTGCGTATTAATCAGTGTGCTTGTCGTTGGCAAAAAATATCAAAATGGCGGACTTCGTAAAAAAATTGCCTTTTTGTAAAGTGGAAATCGGACTAAAAAATGGAAAGTTAGGGACGAAATAAATTAAATCTACTACCCGCCAGAACTATTCATGTGTAGAAAAACATATCTAAATTTCAGCTCAATCCGTTAGATAGAAAATTTGTTTGCACGGCGGCCATCCGGAAAAACGTTGTTTTGAGAAAAACGCGTTTAAAGTTTTAGCGGCTTAGCGTGCGCAAGTACAAGCCGCTCTCATGTATGTGCTATAATTTCGTCAATATTTCGAATTTCGGTCTAAAATTTGTACAGTATATTACCAATATATCGCACTTTCAAAATATGTAAAAAACCGAAATTCGAAATTTTTAAAATAAGTTACCAGACTACTACCTTAAAATGAAGAAGTCAATATATTTTTATCAAAATGTGCATACAATTTATTTATACATTAAAATAATATACTTTTTTTTTATTTTAATCATTTAAAATGGCGGATGTCCACTCAATTCTTCCAGGAAGGTCGCAGCGGAGCTTCTCATTCGGCGGGCATTGTAGCATCAGCGTCAGTGACCTGAATACAAAAAACCAAACATTTTTTTGTTTATAAATGTCATAATTTCTAAATGAATTTAAAAAAAAAATTTAAGCATAAAATGCTTCAAAAAAAAAAATGAATTTTGGCTCGAATTTTCCTACTATTTTTGCTTCGAAAAATTTTCGCAAACTTGTAAATTCACAAAGAAAGCGATATCATAAAAAATACAATATGTGTGCAAAATTTCAGGGAGATCGGTCAAAAACTTTTCGAGTTATCGTGTACTCCAATTCGAAAAATATAGTTTTGTGAAAAACGCGTGTAAAGTTTGAGTACATATGTACGTAATTATACCTCTCCCAGCGCTCGAATGCAAAGAAAAGCGTCGTCACGGTTGACGATCTTCAAGGTGGGCCATATAGCGTTTGCTTTTTGAACCACCTATTTTTTTGAGAATGGTAACACAAATGTTATGCCAAATGTGTTCATAATTTACTTAAAGGTTTGACATTTACGAAATGGGACGCTATACGCTTGAACAAAATTGGGAAATATTGAAAACCTTTTTCCAAATTGGTGAGTCTTCTTCTTCTTTTCTGATTTTCACATCGGTGGCTACGTCAATAAGCAAAATTGTCGGATTTGGGGCTCAGAAAATCCGCACGTTACTGTAGAGAAGCAAATGCATCCACAACGAGTTACTGTTTGGTGCGGTTTTTGGTCTGGCGCCATCATCGGGCCTTTTTTTTCGAAAATGAGCGAGGAACCGCGGTTACAGTAAATGGGGAGCGTTACCGTGACATGCTCAACGAGTTGTTTCCAAAACTCGAAGAGGATGACATGGACGACATTTGGTTTCAACAGGACGGTGCAACTTGTCACACTGCCAAAGTTACATTCGAGCTTTTGGCTACCGTTTTTGAAAACCGAATAATCAGCCGAAATTCCGATATCAATTGGCCGCCTCGGAGCTGTGAGCCGTTAAGGACAAATGCTATGCGAACCATCCAGAGATTGATGCTTTAAAACACGAAATCGAAGTTGTCATTCATCAAATTGGAGCCCAAACAATCGAAAATGTGCTTAAAAATTGGGTTGATCGAATGGCCTACTGTAAAGCTAGTCGTGGCAGTCATTTGAACGATATTATTTTTCATTCATAAATGACAAGGTTCAATCTTCAAAATAAAAAAAAGTTTGAAAAAATATTTATCAGTTTTTTTTTTATAGCCGATTCAAAAAGCAAATTTGACATGGCCCACACTATATAATATAAGAAATACTTAAATTTACTTTCTAAAATTTTTTTGACATATTTTTAAAGGATTATATTGTATTAACATTTTATGAAAAAAAAATCTTTTTCGAAGTTTACAGGTATCTGCCCCTTTAAGATTCATCAATGAATCCAAGCGATTTGTGGAAGACTAATTTTTCCGTCTGACCACTCACATTTTATCTTTCCTATTTCTATTCTTTTTACTGAATTCTATTCGGGTGTAGTACAATGGTCTCCTGACTGAGTGCTGGGACTTGTCCAACCCCCACAAATCTAACCTAATTTAATCTAATCTAATTCCTCGAACTAACTCATCTAATACTTGCCGCAGAAAGAGCTCCTTCCTAGATAACTCTCGGATATTCCAACATATCATAAAAGTAGTATCAACAACAACGATATGCTTAAAAATATTTTACCTTTTTATTTATATATATATTTACATTTACATTTAAATTTAAATTTACATTTATACAAAAGCATGATAAAATTTATTGTTCTCTCACAAATCACTAAAATTTACACAATTAAACATCCAATGCAAGTTATACTACACACATTCACATTTACATGTATATACAATATATTTAGGTAAATATCATACACAAACAGTTACGATTATATTACAGTTTAATTTTACATTAACTTAAAAGTCTCTTTTCGCAATTTTTTACATAAATATATAATTTGTGTGCCTAACAGTTTTTTACATAAAATATAATTTGTACTCTAATCTATTTCATATTTGATTGTCCAATTGATGCGGTCTTCTGTATTTGTTCGTTTAAGAAATTTTCATCTGCCAAAAATGTTGTTTTACCGACTTTTTCGCCGCTCTCCATATTGAATTCAAATACGCAAGGGATGCTATTCGGCACATTCACGGTGGATATATTTTCATCAGATACTTCTGCAAAGGTAAAATCAATAGATATATTAGAAGTTTATATATTATTCAAATATATATTTATATGACACTTGACATATGCCGGAGAACTAACTGAAGAAGTAACGCCACACTGTATTAGTCTCTACGGATACACCTCAGAAAAAAAAAAAAAAAATAAATAAATACAGCGTTTAATCACTGTTTTAGAACAGCAGCTGGATTACTAATGTCAACACAAACAGAAGCTGTAAGAGTCGAACAACGGCGCTACAACGATTTTCAATGGCTACTCCGAAGTCGATCCGCAAAGCAGACGGCAAAATCAATCACACGGTGTGGCATCCTCTACATAATGACTTTTGGAAACGCATAACTTGCCGAAACCCGGTCAGTGAAAACTATAGAAACACCTGCAGCATTGCGGCTATATCTAAATACCTACTGGACACGCATACGCCAATACCACCTAAAGCACCAGACACATTTAGAACAAACAAAAACACTTCAATAGATATCTCACTAAATACTTTCCACAAAAATAACACCCCATGAGAAGTTTACAACAAAAAATTCCTAACATATAAAGCAAACTGTACAGCTCATATTTTTTAATCTTTATTCGAATAATCCCCGTCTGTTGTAGAACAACGCATGGAGGGAATCCTTCAAACAAGCCATCAAGCTCTTCTTCCACTAAATGCTGGTATCAGGTCAGTCCATAAGTTCGTGCGTATTTTATCCATAATTTCACTTTTGTACGATTTTTGCATACAAAAAATTATTCGCGGAATATAACGGAACGGAATTTATATTTTCTTTGATATATTGTGCATTCAACAAGTGATTTTAATCGCGGATAGAAGCACGTGTTGTTAAAAAATGAAATGGAATCTTCGAACGCGTATAAGAGGCATATTTTGTATTTTTGTATAAAAGTGGTAAAAATGCAACAACTGCTGCTGCAGAAATAAACACTGTTCGCGGAGAGGATACCGTGAGTGTAAGGACCGCGCGAAAGTGGTTTTCAAAATTCCGAAGTGGTAAATGCGACGTGGAGGATGCCCCGCAAGCTGGTCGTCCTGAAGCCTTTAACTCCGACGCCTTGCTCGAACTCGTGGAAGCTGAGCCAAATTTGACACTCGATATGATAGTTAAATTAATCGCATGGGACAGTTCACAGGCACCTGGTTCAGTTGGGAAAGATTTCAAAGCTGGGAAAAATGGGTTCCGCATAGACTTTCCGTCGCCTATCTTCAACAGAGAGTGAATATAGGCAGAACACTCACAGCGCAAATGCTCAGTGCTATCCGCCTCCTCAAAGCAAGACGGGCACATCGGGTCCTCAATGATTCCAAGGGTGGTCATATGCTGCCCCATGAGTTGTGTCCTGTAATAATGTCGACCATCAACCGAAGGTATTTTCTTAAAAATTTTGGAAGAAAGTTCGACAGTTTTCTGTTCGGACTTGTCACAAAACACTTTGCAGTTCTGCAGCGTTCTAGACTGGACCATCGCTTTTTATGTAAATTGCATACATAATCGCTGATCCAATTCATGATTCCAGCGGAACTGATTCCGATTATTAGCTTTGGCCCTTGTGGGGGGACCGCTGATCCACGGTTGGCCAATTCATCGGAAATTTCGTTTCTTTGAACACCAGAGTGTCCTGGAACCCATATAAGTACAAGCCGGTTTTGTCTTGCTACATTCTTGAACAATCTTTGAGGTTTGCTTCGCGGTCTCCAGGGCCTTCAGTGCAGCCTGACTGTCACTGAAAACTCCAATCTGTTTCATGCTCCATTTTCTCCCGATTATCCATTCGGTTACTTTTAAGATGGCGAAAATTTCCATTTGGAAAACAGTTCTCATTTCCCCCATAGCATAGTGATGCTTATTACTATCGTTTAAGTACCATCCGACTCCAGAATCTATTTCATTCTTGGACCCATCGGTAAAGAAAACATCCGTCAAACCTCCTTAGGAGGGAGCATTTGTAAGTCTTCATTCTCTAGTAGGTATGAGCCCAGGATTCTGTGTCTCCTGTGACCGAATGCTTCACAGCTGTTGATTAAGCGTTGTATAGACTGCTTTTCAACAAAGTGGCCTGTAAGTGCTCCACGGAGTAATCTATGGCCCTTTTTATCTAGGGTTAGAGCAGTTTTGGAACTTTTTGACCATTTGTGCCATTCCAGTATTCCCTGGTTTTTATTTGGATCCATTTTTTGGTTTCCTGTTTTGCGGTTGTTTTTGTTAAATCCCAAAAATGGCGTTGGTCCAATAAATGGCCCCTCTACCCCTTTTGCCGATTTTTTGGCATAAAAGTCCGCCTCCTCGTTTCCTTCGTGTCCCTCATGTCCTGGTACCCAAATCAGAGGAAAGTGATTAAGAGTTGTCAGGTTGTCGCGTGCATTTTTATGCTCTTTAAGGACTTTTGAGTTGATCGTAAAGCTATTTAAGGCTTTGAGGTCTGAAAGTATTTTAATGTTTACTGGCGAAAAGCTCCGCATGGCAAATTGTAGTATCTGTGCTCTGTGCTAAAGATTTGTGTATACCTGTATACCATTTTTTCGAGTCTTCTTGTAGCAATGTCCAGCCTAGACTAGAATTGTATATTTTAGTAAAGTTGAGTACGGGTTCCGTGTGGTCATTCGCCTGGGTCATGCATGCTTCAACCCTATTTAGGATGTTGAGGTGTCCAGAAAAAGATCTCCTAGTTTAAATTTTTATTTCAAATGAAAGGAGAGTTCTTGCGTAGCAGCTTCCTCTTCTGTTGCTAAGTGTAGCTGTGGTATATTTAAAAGCGCTTCCATCCCAGCAGTCGGCATAGTTCTCACAGTGATTGGGAAGATCGAAAACTTACTGCTACAACAACAACAACATCAAAAACTTATATGCGATTTTCTGCCCTTGCAGCAGCCCTGTCGGAAGAAATTGGAAACCCCGTCAGTGCTTGAGCAGCAAGAAGAAGGCTTCTGGAGGTAGGTTTAAATGGATCCAAAGCCAAAAAGAAGCCGTGGGTTTCAGAAAAAAAGTCGGGAAAAGCATTTAGACTGGACTCTCCGATACCAACACTTTACGGAGGAAGATTGGTCGAATGTTCGGTGCCCTGATGAATCGAACTTCGTGGAAAGCTTAGTTTACATAATTTAAAAATATCAACAATCCTAACCAATTTCGAGGAAATAATAGGTACAAACCTTATAAAAAGATTTTTTTTCCTTTGCTAGAGGTATTTGGAACACCTACTGTGATGTTCGTGAGGTGACGTACACCACAAATAGGAGGAGGCGTTCGGTAAACACCAAAAAGGCTGTAAACGCCAATTATACATAAGTGCTTGTGTATAAAATAACAGTTATGTGAAACATAGTATATCCAAAGTTTACAGTTCATTAAGTTCCTTAGTTTATTTTCAAGGGCATTGAAAAATGTCGGCAGTTTTCAATTGGCTTCCCAACCCCTTCCATAAAACCTTCTTTCAAACCATTGATGCCGCGGTTACCTAAGTTAAATATTTATCTCTAATGCAGATTTCTACCAATACTTACTGTCGATGTGTTTGATTAATGCACGCGCCACTGTGCCATGTGCCACGATAAGAACCCGCTTACCGGCTAGCACTTGCTTGAATATGACGTTGTCAAAGTATGGTATGACGCGTTGCATCAGCACTTTCAGCGACTCTGTGTCTGGGAATTCTGCCTCTGGTATATTTTTGAAGTTTGGATTGTTCCGTATGCTCTTGTAATATGGGTTGTCCGATGTGATGGGTGGGGGGAGAACGTCAAATTTGCGGCGCCATAACTGCACCTAAATGAATGGAAAGCAATAAAATATTAATCCAAAGAACAATCAACAGCAACTGCATAATGCGCAATTATGTAAATACACGCATAAGCACATACATACATACATATAATATAGTACGAAGACAGTAAAAAAATCGCTGGTAAAAGTAAATACTCAAAAGGTGCGGCCAGACATGGCAACGCAAGTGTTTTCAGCAATCTTGTTAAACCGAGGAATTTCAAAAAGTTGTTGCAAAATCAGTTGCACTACGCTTCTAATTCATTCCTTCTTATTTGCAAAAAGTGACTTGCGGGTAAAATTGTAAATTAAACTGTGCGATTATTTCTGAGTTGCTATTTTTCATATGCTACACTGTGCGACAAAAATTAACTCTTTTTCTTATCCAGGAAAGATTTTATATGCAATTTATATAGCAAATCAGCATACTTCGTTTTTCATTTTCCCATCAATAGAATTTATTAAGTACTTTAAAGCATACATGTTAAGTTCCAATTAGAATTAGCAATTGATGCAATTGGTTTATATTCTCTAATTCATCAAACAATTAGAATGAGTTCAACTAATTCCCATTAGATAATTGACATTTTTTTTCCAATGGTAAAACTAATTGCAATTAGTTGCCATTAGCAAAAAAAATTGGTTTACCTTTACAATTAGAAATCTAATTGACTTCTGCTAATGCAATTAGATATTTAATTAGCTCGAATTAAAATTAACTAATTGAATATCTAATTGCATTAGCAGAAGTCAATTAGATTTCTAATTGTAAAGGTCAACCAATTTTTTTTGCTAATGGCAACTAATTGCAATTAGTTTTACCATTGGAATAAAAATTTCAATTATCTAATGGGAATTAGTTGAACTAATTCTAATTGTTTAATGAATTAGAGAATTTCACAAAAGAAGGCTAATTAGCAATCATTAGCATTACCTAATCATTATTTAACATCTATGCTTTAAAGTAGGGAGGACTCAGAAAGTATTGTGTTTACCGGTCATTGGACGATCGGCACACACGCGGAAAAGCTAGGTTTACTATTTAACCCCCCTTGCAGAAGCTGTGGGGACCTTTCAGAGGAGAAGACTGTTGAGCACTTTCTCTGTAAATGTTCGGGTTTGGCAGCTAGGCAATTAAGGGGGATTCTACTGTAAAAATCAAATTTTCATGGATTTTGTTTTCATACTTGTATTAATTTAATTAGTAAAAAAAAGTTTAGGGTTACATAAACACAGGTCTTGAGTGTACAAAAAAATTTTTTAAATTTATTTTCATTTCAAAATGGCAGCTGTACAGCCGCTCCCCCGAAACGCCTTTTGAAATCTGCCCACACTGTCGCGCATTTAAAAAAAATCTGAAATGAAAAAAACCAAATTTTTTTTATTATATATCATTATTTTTAGTTGTTAAGCCTATTACTTGCAAAAAAAAAATTTTTTTGTAAAATTTTTGAAGTTTTTTAAAAAATCGACATTTTTTTGTTGTCATTTTGTTATTAAAAAAGGGGTTATAAATAATAAATTTTTTCCCACCATAGCTTTAAAAACTAGTAAATATTGTTAAAAATATACTATCAAAGTTTGAGCTTGATATGTTAATTTTTCACGGAGCTGTGATGTGGGCAATTTTGAAAACGTGGTTTCGAGAAAAACACGCTTAAACAATTTTTCATACTTACAGCATATGACCGTAAACCGCTCGAGCGCTCAGTTTATACCTGCTTTGCTAAAACTTTTATAACTTGAAAACTATTCAAGATTTCTTTTTAAGATTTTCATGGAACATTCTGGAGTTGTTTCTGAGTATGTTTCAACAAAAAGTAAAAAATCGATTTGTGGTTATTCTATACAACATTATCTAGTAGATGTCATAGGATTTTTTTTTCCGTTACATAGTTTTTGTTCTATAGGCAAAATAAGAACTCATTTTTAGCCCAATAATCAATACTTATGTTCAAACGTCCGCCATTTTGTTAAAAATCGATATTTTCAAAATCGGCTACGACAAAGACTAGATTTTAGTATCTGGTTTAATAATCTTTTTGGTTTTCTTATTTCAAATGATTTTTGGAGAAACGCCATTGGGTACCGCGGAGGCTGATTTTTTCAAGGACTTCCAAGGATTCTACATTATCCTTTACAATTCTTATTATTTTAAGCTAAAACAAATTTAACACATTTTTGAATATATGTACTTTTAGATAAATAAAACCCCAATCATACATTTTAAATAGTTTCCTTTGAAAAAAATTCATAAAAATGACCTTTTTTCCGGCTTTTAGGTGTATATCTCCCCTTAACCATTTCATCTAACTACTTACCTTAAAGTTTGAAAGGTGAGAACGTACACAGAGGCATCCATTGCGTATACTTTATTTCATAGGAGAAAAGTTCGACTAGAAGTTCAAGTAGAACGAAATATGTATAATATTAAGTTTTTCAATAAGTTTTGCAGCTCGATAGGAAAAACATAATTTTATGATAAAATAATACACTTTATTATTGAGTTTAGTCTTCCTGAACATCTATACACTTGTTCCAATGAGATTCCAAGTTATGAATTTCATCCTTGAAATGAGAATCTAGAATGGCTGCGAAATAGGCTTCCACTTTGGCTAGGACCTCATCATTTGATGAAAAACGCTTTCCACGCATGCATTTTTTAAGTATGGAAACAGATGGAAGTCGCTAGGTACCGAATCTGGTGAATATGGTGGATTCTCCAACAATTCGAACTTTAATTCATGGATTATAGCCATTGTCAAAACGCTCTTGTGACACGGTGCATTGTCCTGATGGAAAATAATTTTTTTCTTTTGCAAACTGGATCTTTTTTCACGAATTTCTTCCTTAAGCTGGTCTAAAAGGCTACAATAATATTCCGAATTTATTGTTTCACCAGTTCGCAAGTAATTCACAAACAAAATTCCTTTCGGAAGTCCATTAGAGGTCCGCAAATTTTTTAGAGAAACTACACTTGTGTTCGCATAATAAAGTCAGTTAAGCTTTCTATAGTATTCGTATGCAATATTCGCTATTTTTTAATGGTACATTTGTTCCTAGTACAGTGCAGTTGTATTCTTTTTGACTACTAAACTCAAATCCCATTCCTTTTGCGGGAGGAACCCTACCTACCTTTACCTTTACTCTAATCTAAAGTGTAAGGTAGTAGTAGTAAAATCTGATGAGTTGCTAGTAAGCCTTTGTCTGTCTAATATAAGACCATGACCAAACAATCTAGCATTCCAGAAACCACCTTCTTTTATTCTGAAGGCGGTATTCGTTGCTGTTAGTCGTAGTTGTAAGGCTATTGCTAGCAGGCAGAGTATTACATTAAGGGGTTACATACGTCCAGAATTTTCAAAAAATCGACTTTCTCGATATTTCGAAAGTATAGTATCTTAAGAATATACTGTAAAATTGTCATGTGGAAATTCCCAATATTATAGTTTCTACAGTCCATTAACTAGGTAGAGAGCGGTCCGCACGCTCCTGCACCTCAAACTTTAAACTCGTTTTTCTCGAAACTACTTTTTCCGGCACGGTATGCATGATAACTCATACGGTTTTTAATATTTTTTTATGCGGTTATTTTTAAAATATTCGAAAATGTTTTTTCTATAGATTTGATTTTTGATATTTTTATTAAAATATTGTATAAACATAATTAAAGTGTGAGATTTATGCCGTCAAACGCATACTTTTTTAAAACGCCGTTAATTGCAACATTTTCGAAAATCGTAATTTCAAAATTCGGCTCGATAACTATAACTGCAACTTTATTTTACAAGAATTTTTTTACTTTTTACAGATCCATCAACATTTCAAGGAGCAATAATGCGGACTGTTGAGCAACTTTTTTTCCATTGTGCTTTGGGTCACGTGATTTTTTATGTACTAATTTTTCTAAAGAAGAATTAAAATAAATTTGTTCATAAAGTCTAAGTACTAATAAACAATGTATTCAAATTTTTTATATTTATTTCTATTGTTATCCCTTCTAAAAACAGTTTTTGTTTTAGTGCATTTTTGGCGCTGCTGGACGTATGTAACCCCTTAAGTATGGTATCTCTGCTGGACACGATTTCATAGCTCCAGTTATTCTTGCGCAGGCTGCTCGTTGTACGCTTGGTAGCCGCCTAACGTGGTTGAGATTTCTGTACCATTTTTTATTTTTTATTAACAAGAAATTCTGGATTAAAAAAAAAAATCACTGCTTGTTTAATACTTGGGATTTTAAAAATGTTCGGTTCGGTTTCGGTTGGAAGTGGCTAAAGTTAGGTTCGGCCTTAAAAATCGTTTTTCAGTAGTTCTCTAAGGAGGAATATAAATATTAAACCCATTTTTTCTTTTAATTGGGTATTTGAAAGTTTTAAGTCATTTAAAAAAATTAATTGCGGAGAAAATTAAAAACTAAATATGAAGATTTACTAAGTTCAATATAGTACGGGATCCGGCTGCAGATTTGGTGTAGTCATCGAGTACATGCTGAAATCCACATTTTTACCCACATTTATGATTCGGAGAATAAAAATTCACCACGGTGCCAGTAGAAATGTGGCCGAAGGTATTTTTAATTAAATTATTGTTAATTGATTTTGCGGGAAAAATTTAATTAACCAAGTTTTGAGATAAAATATCGTTCGGTGCGCGCTTGGCCGCACCTCTCCGCAGCCAGGTATAAACAGATATGATTTCGATATATTTATACATCCATAACGTATATTGATCTGTTATAGATCAAAATATAGCTAATTTTTTTCTCATTATTATGATATACGGCAACCTAATTAAATCTGGCCGCAAGTTAGGGTTGCTAGCAGTTAAAGATGGGAAAATTGAAGGTTGAGTGAGAGGAAGCTAGCGCGTAACATCACTAGTCTAACAAGGATAGCGATTGCCAGCTGTACGACATTTTAAGGCTAAGAATAAGAAAATAAGAATAATAGTTTTTAACGAAAAATAGAGTAGAATGGGGTAAGATAGGTCTTTTTTTTTTTGGAGAGCTCTTGCTACGGTGTTTTTGCATGGATTTTGAAAAATAAGCAAGATTTTGAAAGGTTATTTATCTGCTAACATTTTGGTTATACTGACTTATGTTTGGCTAAATATTTTGGAAGCTGCATTCAATAAGGCAAAGGTACTTTTTTTCGATATTTTCAAAATCGGGGGGCACGATAGGTCACTATATGTGAGGGGAAAAGAACAATGGTCATGGCTTGGAAATTAACGTTTAACTTTTATTTATAGAGTATGAACACTTAACATGTTATAAAAGTTAGGAATTTTTCTTTAATTCATCACGCGAGCACGAAATGTTTCTAACGGAATTTTAAATTGTTTAGAGGCTGATCGAACACTAGCGCCATCTCGGACTGCCGCGATTGCGTTTTTTACGTCCTCTTTACTTCGTTTCGGCGTTTTTCGCACATAATTACGCACCATTTTGCTGCAAAAACAATTAAAACTTGTTTTATTCAATTAAAAGTAGTGACCTATAATGCCCCCAGACGGCTGACCTATAGTGCCCCCAAGCACATGTTTAATGTTAGTGTCGATATTTTTTTTAAAAACAAAAATATCAAAAAACTAACACATTATTCGTGTTCAGCATTATTTTCTACGTAAAATAAAACTCACTGACAAATATTTACATGCATTAAATGCACTGCACCGTAGAATAAAAAAAATGCTATGTCGGAGAAAAGCTCACAAAAAAATAAACGAAGCCAGAAGTAGGATAACTAATCAATGGTGACGGCCGAAATGACAGTCGCGAACGTTGTTCCCCACCACGTATTCAATTCACATAAGACGAGTGATCTCTGCGAAAACAGTGCGCCGAAAACCCCACCTACCTATTGTGCCCCCATACCTATCTTACCCCATTCTACTCTACTTCGAAATTAGCACTGTATAATTTATATTATAACTATAACCTGTATTTTTTTGTATTAAATTGAAATTTTACTTACTGTAAGTGTTTTGCAAAAATTTTCAAATTCTTCTTTATCTTTTTGTTTTAAAACTGTAATTTTTTTATGGCACTCTGTATGATATCCAAAATCCTCGGTAGATTCAAAACACTTACAGTAAGTAAAATTTCAATTTAATACAAAAAAAATACAGGTTATAGTTATAATATAAATTATACAGTGCTAATTTCGAAGTATTTTTCGTAAAAAACTATTATTCTTATTTTCTTATTCTTAGCCTTAAAATGTCGTACAGCTGGCAATCGCTATCCTTGTTAGACTAGTGATGTTACGCGCTAGCTTCCTCTCACTCAACCTTCAATTTTTCCCATCTTTAACTGCTAGCAACCCTAACTTGCGGCCAGATTTAATTAGGTTGCCGTATATCATAATAATGAGAAAAAAATTAGCTATATTTTGATCTATAACAGATCAATATACTTTATGGATGTATAAATATATCGAAATCATACCTGTTTATACCTGGCTGCGGAGAGGTGCGGCCAAGCGCGCACCGAACGATATTTTATCTCAAAACTTGGTTAATTAAATTTTTCCCGCAAAATCAATTAACAATAATTTAATTAAAAATACCTTCGGCCACATTTCTACTGGCACCGTGGTGAATTTTTATTCTCCGAATCATAAATGTGGGTAAAAATGTGGATTTCAGCATGTACTCGATGACTACACCAAATCTGCAGCCGGATCTTAGACTAATAGTTTCAGTTTCACGCGCATATGAAATTTTTCACGCTTAATAAAAAAAGGTTATTTTTGTACTACGTTGAGAGAAGAAATATTTAAGAAATAACAAAAACAAAAATAATTACACAGTGTAATGTTAAATGGAACTTCCGAAATTTTACCTGAAAATCACTTCTGTGAAATAAAAAGTTACTTCTGTATATATAGAAATACAAAAAAAGTGTGGCTGCGTTCGCATTCATTTTCCGAAATTCTTGAATTTGACAGGCTTGCAGAAAGCACTTTTCTTTCCACGTCTGACGGCACCTTATTGGCGTCTAACGACATTGAGTGTTGGCATTAATATTCAATGTTTATTGAAACGCCAATTGCAAGCGCATTACCGCAGTTTCTTAACCAAATGACATATTCCACTTAGATTGTAAATTATTTGTAATAATACAGCGTTTCTTACAGTTTTCAATTAAAGTGAGCGTGTTTGTATGTAATGGCCTATGTTGGTTGCATAAATGAATAATTATGGACTCACTGAAATCAAAACATGATACATATTTGTGCGTTTCCAAAGAAATCAGCCATATTCTATTTTAATTGCGCAGTGATTTTACGAATTTCAGCGTTAAAGAAAAAATAAAGTATGTAATGTGATCTTGCAAAGATACTCAAAGTACTCGCATGCGTTATGAAGTTCTTAGTAGGGGTGGGACTATTCGAATAAAAATTATTCGAATAATAAAATCTTTTATTCGAGAGGTATTCGTAATTCGAATAATATTTATTCGAATTTTTTATTCGTTTATTCGAATAATGCTATTCGAATACCTCACTATTCGAATACCTCACTATTCGAATACCTTACTATTCGAATACCTTACTATTCGAATACCTCACTATTCGAATACCTTACTATTCGAATACCTTACTATTCGAATACATCACTATTCGAATACTTCACTATTCGAATATTTTTGGTAAATATTTATTTAGATTAGCGGACTACTAATCGGTTTATGTACAAGTGCATGCACCATGAGAAGGGCCAATGTAATTTTTATATTTTTAAAAGCATTTTCTCCCTGATGTAAATGAATATATAGTGAGGTATTCGAATAGTGAGGTATTCGAATAGTGAGGTATTCGAATAGTAAATAGTAAACTATTCGAATAGTGAGGTATTCGAATAGTAAGGTACTCGAATAATGAACTATTCGAATTATTTGAAACGAATAGTATTATTCGTTTTATTCGAATAATGTTTATTCGAATATTATTCGAAAATAATCCCACCCCTAGTTCTTAGTAACAATTTGCGCGGTAAAATATATTTCTGTTCATGGTTTGTTTGCTAAGCTTTTTTGTTGGCAGAAATGCAATCGAAGGTCTAATTCAGCCATAAAGAAGAAATAAATCGACAAGAGCAATACAAAATCGATCCGAATGGATTATTATTAAAAATCATTTAGCGTTAATGGCGAGACTGAATACATTTAGAATGTGTTTATTAAAACAAAAAAGATCAGATTTACATATATTATATAGGGTGAGCGATATGAAGTGTTACCAACTTCACACTGCTTGTATCTGTAATCCACCTAATGACATCAACATCAAAATTGTTCTAATGATAGTCCTATATATTGTTTATAAGCCATCAAAAGCATTTGCGCCTCAGTTTTCTTGAATTTTTTTTTTCTGGGATGGAATTCAAACGGGAATTCAAACGTAATAGTGTGATTGCGTTATATTTGGCTGGAAAATCACAACCAGCCATTGTTCGTGAGCTCAGTCACCTCAAAGTGAATAAAATGTTTGTGTATCGCACTATAAAACGTTACAATGAGACTGGTAGCATTGCAAAACGCTATGGACGTAGACCAAAAAAACCCGCAATAACGCCAGAAATGGGTCGGAAAGTGAAGGGTCGACTTGAACGAAGAGGAAGAAAAATGGCCAAAGAACTGAAAATATCGCAAGACAGCACTCGACGCATATTTAAAAATGAGCTCAAGGTCAAGGCTTACAAGTTCCAAAAAGCATACGATCTTTCACCCCAGCAAGTTCGGTGCGAAAGAGCAAAGGAGTTGTTGCGCTTGCATGAACGAGGCGAATTTCCTAACATTGTGTTTTCTGATGAAAAAAATTTCCCAAGTGACACTCAAAACGATCGCATTTACTTGACCGAACGCGTATACGAGAATTTGAGCCTACGTATGGCCACTCGAAGCAATTTCCCATCGCAAGTAATGGTTTGGGCCGCAGTGACCACTGATGGACGCTCTCCAATCGTTTTTATCGAGCCTGGTGTCAATGTGAATGCGACTTATTATCGGGAAAATGTTTTAGAAGCTGCTTTAGAGCCGTGGACACGCAAATATTTCGGCCGTAGTCCACGGTCGTTCCAACAGGACTCGGCACCGTCTCATAAAGCTCGCGTGAACCAAGAATGGTTAAAAAATCTTGTTCCAAACTTCATTTCGTTCACACAATGGCTTTCGAAATCGCCAGACGCCAATCCGATGGACTATTCCATCTAGTCCTTTTTGGACAGCAAGGTGAGGACAAAAAAATATGCCAGTATGGATGCGCTGAAAAAAGCGTTTATACGAGAATGGGCCAAAATACCTCAAGATCATATTCGTGCAGCGTGCAACTAATTTTTTGACCGTTTGAAGGCTATAGTCAAGGCAAAAGGTGGTCATATCGAGCTTAAGTGAATATATGTTAAACTTGTAATCTTTTTTGAAAAATTTTGTCTTTAAAATCACTAAAACCTAATTTCATACAAAAAAGTTATGGTGTTTTGAATAGGTAACACTTCATATCGTTTTGTTCACCCTGTATATTCTAGGGAACGCTCTAAAATGATTAGCCGATGCAATGAAATTAATAAAATTTCAGTCATTTGTTAAATTTCTTATCTGAGGCTAATTACGTTTTTATGGGTTTTTACTTAAACTTTTCTAAAACCAAGACGTCCTAGGCACTTTTGGACACCAGAATCATCAGATTTGATATGATAGCTCATGAGAGAGCCCCCACTTGGAAGATAAATCAAACACTCGTCCCTTGTGATACAACTTGATGGATAAAAATGAGATAGACAGGAAAGAGGTGGAGAGGTGTGTGCTTGTTTTTGAAATTAGGGAGCGATAAAATTCATCAGGTGGATATTATCTAAGTTCGCTAAATTTGTAGTTGCGGCAAAAAAGTCAGAGTCAAGATGCCTAAATCTCAGCCACCCAAGGAAAGATTATTCCACACGAGGGACGATTATTCCATCTCATCCTTCAGACAGCTGCTGTTGAAGGGACAGTAAGCAGTAAGTTGTGGTTGTTGTTGAAGCAGTAATACAAGCCTGTCAGTGTAGGGTATATCACCGGTAAGCAGTAAATCTCACCGCGTGCATACCTAACGGACAATGTGCGGTAAGGATACCCACACAATACGAGAGATGCGGTTTGGTTAACCCTTGAATTGGTCTCGATCGCCTACGATCCACACATAGCTGGAACGATCTCGCGACCTTCTTCGATAATGTGATTTACTAGCTCAGCGAGCGCTGAGTTGGACCGAAGCCTAACTATTTAGACTGCAAGTTACTAAGGGGAGACCACTTCAGAGGATTTCTTGCCTAGCCAGTTCATCCGCTCTGCAGGGATAAAAATAATCCTAAAACCAAAGCATTCGGAAGAGATCGAAAGAGAAGTCAGATATTTTAACGACGGCCCGCTGATTCTCATAATGGCAGCACTTTGGAGTCTCTCAAGCTTCTTAGTGCTATAAAGTCAGAATATAACTCTAGAAACGAGGTCCCATCTTTTACTATAGGCCCCTGCATCTGTATAAGACAACTGTTGCCTTCCTAATCTTTCTTTAATCTGCCGCTAAGCTTTCTAAAAATATTCCTGACAAAGTGGGTTCTGACCCCACTTTATGCTGAGAACACTGCGAAAGGGACATCTCTATATATTTGAAAATTGTGTGCATGGCAGATTTTACCGATCCGTCTTTTAAGAGTCTTCAGCAGGTATGATGAAAGACTGACTTGAAATCCTAAGGGGAAGCATGTGATCTCTTATCCGCCTTGGATATGAATTTACTTGCCACAGCTCTCCAGGACTTGGGCTCCGCATAAATAAGGCTCAACCAGCGAGAAAGTTTTGGTGGACACCTGCCCATTTACTTTAATTGTGTTTTAAATTTTGAGCTCCACTAAACACCACTTCCAGGAGAGCCTCTGTTGTTGTCTAGCAGGTTGTGTAGGTAAACACTTTTTCAATTCTCTTCCAAAACTATCTGACGAGGGGATTAGGCTTCATAATAGCCTCAAAATGGTTTCATGAAAATAAATAAACAAAGTTTCCGTGTCGCACAGTGGGATCACAACGGACCTGTAAGGTCTAAGTGAGTTGGTCATATGAACCGACTACCAGCACAACCTAACCTCACCTCTGTTGTTGTTGTTGTTGTTGTTGTAGTAGCAACATAAACATTCCCCATACATATGCTGCTGAAGTGACTGTCCTTGGCCGGGATGTATATCCGGGTCGTTCCGGTTGCGAAAAACCGACTGTCGTGGAATGTCATCTCCCTAGGCGCATCAGGGCATCTCATTCGTTGTGGTTCCATACCATTTAGGGAATAGCATTAAGTTGGTGAAACTTATTTTGAAAAACTTCAATATTGGCAAAAGAAAAATTATCATTCTTATTTTTGTAAAATTCTGTCTACGTGTTATTTTATTTTAAAATTTAACAAGGTGAATGTATTAAAAGTGGTATCGGTACATGATTTATTTTTTTCTTTCGCCGTGTCCATGTTGCTGTCAGCCCAGAGTGAAATAAGGCGAATTCATTCTTTCTTTTCTAATTTGCCAATACCTTTCTTTGACAATCAAACGTACAAAATATTGTTGTTGGTCTAGTGCCATCACCTTCAATGAATGCGCCTTGAAATTTAAGTTGAAACTGCAATATCAGTAGATGATTTCAAACTATTAAGTAGGTACATATATCCGTAAGGAAAAATTGTTGCACGTCAGCAGTGACAAATGGAGCCCTAAAAGATGTTTAGTGCAGCCAACTTATCGTAGATCAAAATCTAATCCGAATACTAATATGATTTTGAACAAATTTGATCGACTCTTGTACGAGTATAAATTGTAATTGGCCTGTTGAAAATTTCTTCTACCGCCAAATGTCCACACAATTTAAAAATATCAATGGCTCATGGATGGTGTGACAAAAATTATCTGTGGTGTCCTCTATCAAACCTTCAATTTATGGCATGGGCGGAATGAATAAAAAAAAAAAAATAAGTAAATAATTCAAAAAGTCAAATAATTAATTAATTAAATTCATATCAAGCTCATTCAGTTCATCTCCATTTATAATTGTACGCATGCTTCACCCTACATACATACATACGTGATGCAATTAGCTGATTCCGCGTTATTGATATTATTTTTAGGTGGCGGCAATTGCACTGTCGATAAAAATACCCACCTTTGTGTGCAGAAAATTGGGTCAATTTGTTCTTTACTTTTATATATATATATATATAATATTTAATTGGCGCGAACACCCTTTTTGGGTGTTTGGCCGAGCTCCTCCTCCTATTTGTGGTGTGCGCCTTGATGTTGTTCCACAAATGGAGGGACCTACAGTTTCAAGCCGACTCCGAACGGCAGATATTTTTATGAGGAGCTTTTTCATGGCAGAAATACACTCGGAGGTTTGCCATTGCCTGCCTATGTACATATGTATGTGTCTCTTTTATGCATGTGTGCATACGAGGGGTGCCTTTTATTTGGCAGGATTTGGCAACCCTGGTGTTGCAATTTGACAACTGACAGCTGTATCGCAAAGTTTGACATTTTTTGGCTTTTACGTACTCAGAACGTTTTGAAATACCAGCGCTATTTGTGTTGTTTACAGTAATTTAAAAGATTCATCTCGGTCCAAAAATGGAATTAAATCGTGAACAATTTCGTGCGATAATTTTTTACAACTTTCGACGTGGATTAACTCAGCAACATTGCATGGATGAACTTAATTCATTTTTTGGCGATGAAGCTCCATCAAGGACCAGTGTTTATCGATGGTATGGTGAATTCAGTCGTGGTCGTAGTTCACTCCAAGACGAATTTCGTGAAGGTCGTCCAAAATCAGTTGTTGTTCCGAAAACCATTGATGCTGTGCACGAACTGATATTGCAAGATCGTCCTGTGACCATCTTAGGCATTAGTGGGGCCAGCATACATTGCATAAACATTTGACTGTCCAAAAAATTTGTTCGCGTTGGATCCCACACAATTGGTCAATCGCTCAAAAAAAGGCTCGTGTCGATTGGTCGAAGGAAATGCTCAAAAAATACGATCGCGGGGCTTCGAAACACGTCTATGACATCGTGACAGGTGATGAATCATGGATTTACGCGTATGAGCCCGAAGGTAAACAGCAGTCGACTGTATGGGTGTTTCAAGATGAGCTAAATCCAACAAAAGTTGTTTGCGCACGAAGCACTTCCAAGCAAGTGGTTGCCTGTTTTTTCGGAAAACTGGACATGTCGCAACCGTACCACTAGAACAACGCAGAACAGTAAATTCTGAGTGGTACACAACCATTTGTTTGCCAGTTGTCTTCCAAGAAATTAGGAAAACCAATCGCCAAAGACGGATCACTCTTCACAATGCGAGCTCTCACACATCGGCTCAAACAACTGCATTTTTGAGCACCCAAAACATCGAATTAATGGGTCATCCGCCGTATAGTCCTGACTTGGCACCGAATGACTTCTTTTTATTCCCGTATGTAAAAAACGAACTGAGAGGTCAACGTTTTTCGACGCCTGAAGAAGCGGTTGCGGCATTCAGAATGCATGTTTTGGAGGTACCTCATTCAGAGTGGCAAAAGTGCTTCGACAATTGGTTCAAACGCATGCAAAAGTGTATACGATAGATCTTCATGGAGAATATTTTGAAAAACAATAAAGTGATTTTCGATGATTAAAATTTGTTTCTGTTCTCTAATCCCGAAATATAAAAGGCACCCCTCGTATTTGCATTATTGTATCAAGAAATGAAGGGTTAAAACCGTTATAAATAGGGTGCACTCATGTGACACCCCCGAGGTTCACTGCTACGTAAACGTTAAATTATTACAGGAATAGATGGAAAGCGTTATTGACTTTCAAACTTAAGTAGGAAAAGCCAATGGCACATACAGTGAGTCAAAAAAGTATTGGTACACTCAAAAAATAAAAGTTCTCAGTGCTATAACTTTTCTTCTAAAGAAAGTTTAAAAAAATAGAAAACGGTATTTTCTAAATGTATTTATTTATTACGTATCTGAACAAAAAAAAAAATTAGTTTCGTCTTAGGTTTACAAGCTCAACCTTGAAAGGTTAAATAAGGCACAAATTCACATCGAAAAAGTATTGGCACAGGTAGCATAATCAGCTTGCTCCATTGCAGCTGTAACGCGTAAATACTTTGTGTGCCCTCCTTTAGACTGAATAACGGCCTGCAAATGCCTCTTCATACTATTTACCAGATTTGAAGTTTCGGTTATTAAACCTTTTTGAGCCATGAGCATTTTCTCTGTGAGTGTCCCGCTTTTGATAGAGCAACGCTACGAATTTTAGGTTCCGATGTCATGAGAACGAGTAAAATTCGTTCTCTCAAATTGGAGGATATTTTCAGATTTACCAAAGAACAGGTCTATGTACTCACATATTTAGGTATCTCTATTTTTCTATTATATCCCATCTTTTTTTTTCTGTTACTTATCTCCTTTCCTCCTTGACTATATACCCTTTAACTTTCCAGAGCTTTCCAGACACAATGGGCTTTTTAGCCTGAGCGTTTTAGGAGTTACCAATCTCTCGGTGCCTCTTGGCTCGACTTTTCAAATTCCAATTTCAATTTTAAACCTTCTTAATGCTGCAAATGCTTTTGTTTGGGTATCTATATTGAAGAGTTGGAAATATGTATGTAATATAATTTCATGCCACATAAAGTAGGGATATTCTTATGCTTGTTGGTTTTCTGGCAAAAGATTGGGAGGATTCAATCAGACCAAAGGATAAGCAATGAATACAGTGATGGATAGCTGCTGTCTTAATTCTTAGCGTTCCGGAAGATAAAGTCAGAAACACAACTGTTGGACTGGACTGTATACGGACAGACATTCATCGGGAGACGCTTATTGCCTTCCTCAAGTCGTTCCCACGACAGTCGGTTCTACGTTACCGGAACGACCCGAATTTATATCCGGCCAAGGACTGTCACTCCAGCAGCATTCTCTCCACGTGAATGGGTAATGTTTATGCTGCTACAAGAACAACAACCTTCTTCAGATACGATTAAGAGGAAAATGGAATCGAGCGATATCTAAATAGGCCTTAGCAAATATAAATATTTATGTATAGTAAAAACAAATAAATATAAATATAAAACAAACTAGGCAATGTTTAGTTGATTTTTGGCTGCTGGGCGGAGTTGGAGGGGCATGGCATATAAAGCTCCATCTATTAGAAAGAAGGCAGTCCAAACGCCCCACTAAACTATCTACAAAGCCCTTGAAAACGATTTTTATTTGTGAAGTAGACAGACGTAAAATTTTACACGATAGTACAGCATAAAAATTAAAATAATCATTGTTTAAATAAACATAAATTAAAATTATTGAGACTTATTATGAAAATGGTCGATTTTTAAGACCAACATATCGCAAAATTCATGAGTTTCTTGGTGGAAATAATAGTCCGATGAGTCAGCAATTCAAAGGTCGGTAAAAATTTTCAAGAAACTGATTTTGTCGAGAATAAAAAAGGACTGACAGTCCGAAAAGTGGACGTTCTGTTGAGAATATTGCTGCTGAAGCGCAAAGTGTTGCTGAACAACCTTCAACCTATGATGGAAAGAATAATGAGATGGTGCCTATCGTGGCACCGTTACTTTGCTCAATGCGAATTTGAGTGACGTCATATTAGCACCAGTATGGCCAGATTCAAATTTTCGTAACTTGACTTAGTATTTTTTTATTATTTAGTCCCGGAGTTTTAGTTCTTTCTTCATGACATTTTTCTAGCCTGTTCTAATTAAAATGTAATGTTTATAATTTTGTAAAATTTACATTTTTTTTAAATAAGTTCAATAAATCACTCAGCTTAGAACCTTTACTTTTTTTTAACATCTGGTCGCATTGCTCGCGATTGCGGTTATTGTTTGCGTTATTCTCTTTCCAGCAGTCAAATCTCTCTCTAGCCACTGCAGTGTTGCCTAGCTTTGGATATAAAAACGCGCTAAAATGCCCATTTAAAGAAAATATGGTAAAATACCAAATTTTTATTGAATTACTTAAAGAACTTTGTGTGCGTGACTTTTTTTTGTCTTTAAAATGTGGATTTTTTAAAATAAAAGTGTTATGGATATGCACAATTTAATTTATGAGTTTTTTTTGTTAAGATACACTTTTATGTTAAGAGAACGATTTTTGTGCTATATTTGAGGTTATGTTAGAAGATAAAGTAATCTTTTTGCAAAAATGTTGTTATGGTTTCTTCAGTGTTTTCTGGTATTTTTTTGCTTATTTTTACTGTGAATACACCTATTGATGCCCTATGCCCCACTAAGGATTGATGGCCGGAACAAACGATTACGCCTCCATGGTTTTAATTCGCATTCAGTAAATTCAAACGTTTTTCAAAATGTGTAAAAAGGTTTTCAATGTTAAGAAGAGTTGAGAGAAGAGCATTAAAAGGAGCAGAAATTAAATTAGCACTTTCAAAATATCAAATTTCAAAAGAATCTAGCTCTAAAATATTCTCAGGGTGACCTTTTTTAACCTTCTTTTGTTTTTTTTTTTAGCTTATAGTTACGGTAGCTTTAAATTAAGAAAGAAGCAAACAGTAAACTTAAAAAATTAAGCATTTTTGGGTATAAAAAAAAACTCTAAATTTATTGCGAATCGTTGGCAACACTGCACAACTCAGCTAATGTGATGTCACGCACTCTCTGATGGGCGCATTCTCGTTTCTATCATTCTTGCCTTCATCCGATGTTGATATCTCGACGTTTTCAACAATTACGCATTCATGAATCGACTGTTAGGCGGAGTTTCTTCGTGCATACTTTCGAGCAAATGCGCAATAGCGATTTTCATAGTGGTTTTATTTAATAAATTCCGATTAATTAGTTAGTTAGTTTAAACTAAAGTAATGAAACAATTAATAATCAATATTACGGGTAAAATATGCTAAGTGGATGTGAGCATTAGAATGAATTCATTAACTGACTGCTTTGAAGCAGAATTATAGTAGGGGGATTAATGTATGCTTATTTCCGCAATTTACTAAAAAATTGCGTTTTTCAAACAGAGTTTTTTAATAAATTAGTGTACAAAAATGTTTTTAAATTAAATTATAGTTTATACACGGGTGGGTAGTAAACACCTCCCATTTGAACACAATAACCCGAAATCATTGTGTAATTAACTAAGAAGTACCCAAAAAATCCATTTCAAATTTTCATTTTTATGTGAGATTGAACAATGGAAATGGGAGTGTGAGACTAAAAAGCTTGCAAGCGTCAAAAATGCCAACAATGGTTCCGCGTTACTATATCTTTTTCATGGGCCATAGCGTCTAAGTGCAGTGGTTTAATTATCACTAGTCACATATACCTAACCACTACTCCGCTTATCGATAGTCTGCTAGGTGCTGAGTAAGTAAGGCCTATATACCTTCGCACTCATATGCGACTCTTATTGCAGAGCATTTTCCACACAATGGCTCAGACGCACCGTCAGCATAACAGCATAGCTCAACTGAACCAGAGCGGAAGTTGAATAGCGCAACTAAAATCACTGATTCCTGGAAATAGATCACGCTGCTTTGGGTAGCCCGGTGCATTAAAAAGTTTGGTTTTAGATTAAGAACTTTTTTAAAAATCAGTTAAAAAAATTAGAGAACTCAATTCAGAGCGTACATACCTATGGTATGTAGATACGTACATATGTTTATAGTAGGACTCCTGATGACTTTGTATGTACATATGCAGTAATGTGGCATTGTTCATTGTTGTTGATTACATGCAACGCAAGCAAATTGTTTCAGAAAATTGCTAATTTTCAAACTAAGATTTCACTCCTATTTAAGTAATTGTTTGATATTTTAGAAAACATCCCTTATTAATACGTATGTATGTCTCAAAAAAATTAAAATTTATTAAGTTTTTTTTATTATTGTGCTCCTATGCTTCACTATGGAGTGGAGGGATAAATATAAAACATTTTGTTAAGAATAATAGAATTGATTGCTTCTTCTTATATTATCCGGGTTTCTTTTTATAACCGAAAAATCGTACAAAACTCATTAAATAGAAGTGTGGCTTGAACTTTTTCTCATGCCGCTTGCACTTTTTTATTTTTTGTCATAAAATTGTAATTTTTGCTGTGACAATTAATTTGATAATTCTCTGGTATTTGATATTTTAAGCTTTCATTTATTTTTTCACTTTTCATTTTCATTGGGCAAAAATGATAGAAACAAGATTGCACCCATCAGAGAGTGAGTGGCTAGTGATTGCCATGATGGAAAGAGTAATGAGATGGCGCCTATCGTGGTACCGTTACTTTGCGCTCAGCGAATTTGAGAATGAGTTACGTCGTTTGTCCACTAGTATGGCCAGAATACCATTTTCGTAACTTGATTTAGCATTTTTTTTTGTTATTTAGTCTCGGAGTTTTAGTTCTTCCTTCATGACATTTTTCTAGCCTGTTCTAACTAAAATGTAATGCTTATAATTTTGTAAAATATACATTTTTAAAAATTAGTTCAATAATTCACTTAGTTTTATTTCGCTTTCCTTTTTTTAAAATCTGGTAGCATTGCCCGCGATTGCGGTTGTTGTTGGTGTTCTTCTCTTTTCAACAGTCAAATCTCTCTCTCACTACTGCAGTGTTGCCTAGCTTTAGCTATAAAAATGCACTAAAATGCCCATTTAAGGAAAATATAATACCAAATTTTTATTGAATTAAGTAAAGAACTTTGAATGCGTGACAAATTGCCTTTAAAGTGTGCGTTTAAATAAATGTGCTACGGATATGTACAATTTAATTTATGAGTTTTTTTTGTTAAGATAAACTCTTTTGTTAAGGGGTTACATGGGTTTCGTCGGGGAAAACAAGGCTTATTTTCAATTTTTTTTTCTATGTAAAAAATTATATGTATATTTAATTCAAACTTTTTTCTGTCTTATAGATATATATTTAAAGAATAATTTCTGAAATTTTCAAAAAAAAAAAAAATTAAAACTCATCCATTGTGACGTCATTTCCGGTGACCCCTCGAAAAAAAGGTGCGTCCGCGTTGTCAGCATAACTCCTGACAGGATCATCAAAAATTAAAAAACAAAAATAGGTGTTTTAGTTAAGATCATAAACTCGTGCTTGAACGAAGGAAAGAAAAAAAAAGTAAAAATTGGAATTTTGCCAGACATTTTTCCAAAAAAATGAAAATTTCGGTCAAATTTGCTTGACATTTTGTTTTTTTTTTAAATAGTTGTAATTGAAAAAAAAAAAACAAAATCCTTCGTTCAAGCACGAGTAAATTGTATTTCGAACACCTGTGTAAAATTTCATCAAGATCGGTTGAGTAGTTTTCGAAAACATTTGACAACCGACTTTGAAAACACGGTTCCGAGAAAAACGAGTTTAAAGTTTTGAGTAACAATAAACGTGGCTTGGAGCGCACACATTCCAAACGCTGTATCTCCGAATTTATTATTCGAATCGACTTGAAAATTTTGGATAATATTCCTGAGATGTTGTAGAAATTAATAAGCAAAAAAAAAATCGATTTTTTGAACCAACGAAACCCATGTAACCCCTTAAGAGAACGACTTTTATGCTACATTTGAGGTTATGTAAGAAGACAAGGTACTACTTTTGTAAAAAAGTCCGTATTGTTTCTTCAGTATTTTCTGGTATTTCGTTGCTTATTTTTACTATGAAAACACCTCTTGATGCTCTATGTCCGACTAAGGATTGAGGACCGGACGAAACGATTACACCTCCATGGTTTTAATTCGTATTCAGTAAATTCAAACGCTTATTAAAATGTGTAAAAAGGTTTTCAATGTTAAGAAGAGTTGAGAGAAGATCATTTAATATTCTTGCATTAACTTAAAAGGAGCAAAAAATTAAATTTGCACTTTCAAAATATCAAAATTTATGAGAAACAACAATTTTTCATTAGCACTAAAATCTTCTCAAAGTTACCATTTTTAACCTTCTTTTGTTTAATAATACAGTTTTTTTTAACTTACAGTTTCGGTAGCTTTAAATTAAAAACAAACAGAAACAAACACTAAACATAAAAATGTTCGCATTTTGGGTATAAAAAAGCACTAAATTTATTGTGAAGAGCAAATTGTTGACAACACTGCACAACTTGGCAAACGTGACGTCACGCACTCTCTAATGGGCGAAATCTTGTTTCTATCATTCTTGCCAGCCAACAACAGCTCATTTGCTGACATCATATCTAACCATTTGTTGTTGTCATTTTATGACGTCAACAAATTGTGTTACTTCACCAAGAATAATACATCAACGGTTTAGCCATATACGTAAAATTGTGAGAGTAACTTTGCCTGCCACGTCATTGGGGATTCGGCAGCAGAATTCTGCCTGCATATTTCACACATATTCAAACACACGCCCAATGACTCGTTGTTCGGACGGCAACAAAGTAACCTGAGTGCTGGTTGTGTTAATTTTTTTTTCGTATATACCAAGGCAATCTCAATTTCGTCGTAAGCAAACCACCGTCACAACCCCGGTTACGTCTGCACAACTCAATCTCGCGTCGCATATCTCTGATAGGCGCAATCTTGTATTCTAAAGAGTTTTCCAATAACAGGTATTATTTTGAATAGCCCGCTATTTCGGTAGATGTCACTTTTGAAGCTGTCATTTTTTGAAAATTGACAAGTAGAAATTACGCCATTAATAAAAATGGGACGATAAACGCTTAAACAAGGCATTGAAATTATTAAAATTCACTATAAAAATGGTGAAAATACAGGAATTGGTGAACAAATTCGAGCTGTTGGGACAAGTTAGTGATGTGAAGAATAAAACCCGTGCACGTCACTCAAGAACAGCCGAATATATCGCTGTTGTAGCCGAAAGTGTTGAAGAAAACCCAGATTTGTCCATTCCTCGTCGTTCTTTGGGATTAGGCATTCCCCAAACGTCATTACACCGTATTTTGCATAACTTGAGTCTAGTAGAGTAGAGTATTTGAGTCTCAAGGCTTATAAAGTCCAGTTAACACAAGAACTCAAGACTGCCGTTCATCAACAACATCTTGTCTTTGCTGATTGGGTCGTTGGAATGCATAAAAATGATCCGGAATTCCATCGAAAAATCATCTTGAGTGATGAGGCGCATTTCCACATCGGTGGTTTCGTCAACAAGCACAATTGTCGGACCTGGGGCTCAGAAAATCCAAGAGTTATTGTTGAAAAGCCTCTCTATCCTCAACGTGTGACTGTTCGGTGAATGGATTGCGCTATCGAGAGATGATTAATGATTTTTTATGACCGGAATTGGATGGTATTGATCTGGACAACGTTTATTTTCAACAAGACGGCGCTACCTGCCAGACAAGCAACGAAACCATTTTTTGAATATCAAAATAACACCTCTTATTGGAAAACCCTTTATCATACTTGGGTTACGTCACCAAATTAGCTAATTAGTGTATTGTGATCGAACATGTGCAAGTGCAAACCCATACTTATATACCTACATACATATACATATTATCTATAAGGGCCACTCGCAATTAAGTGCATATGGCCTGGCATCAGGCATTTGAAAATTATAATGGCAAATATGTAGTACACATTTTGTTGTTGCGTTGCTATTGCAATTTGCCCGTACTTTGATGCCAGTTTGTTTGCACTTAATTGTGAATTGCCCTATTGTTGTTTTTTTCTTTGCCCTGACCATCGTTCGACTTACCTGTTCCTCGCCGTATTTGTCTGCCATGTCACGTTTATTGAAACCTGTTAAATTTCCATAGTGTCGCTCATTTAAATGCCAATCACTTACAACTTCCAAGTCGCAAAGATTCAATTCTTTCAATACAATACTGAGTGATTGCTTAGCGCGTGATAAAGCCGATGAGTAGGCTATATCGAATTTTAGATTGCTTTCACGCAATGCCGTGGCTGAAATATTGACAGCATCCTTAGCACCTGTGGGAAGCAAATATAAATATCAAGTAATTTTTACAAAAATTCGGTAATTTTACATAATTTATAACAGAAAAATCCCATTTTTTTAAAACTGTTTGCTAAAACTACCGTTGTATGGAAGTTGGGCGTGATTATTCATGGGAGATTGATACTGAAAATGGACGGAATTGGACATGCCTAAACTTGGTACATATTGCTCCTCATCCCATTCGGATTCAATTTTTAATATATTAATTTCCGTCCATCTGTCTGATGTCACAAGCGATAACTCTCATTATCTGTGACTTTTCTGATTCCAAAAGTTAATTGCCAGCCCAAATTAAATTTTAATAAAAGGCTAAACTTTCTATTACTACCACGATATATTTGGATGGTGGCGGAGGGGGAAATAGCAAGAGCAAGGTCACACCATTATAACGATGTAAGTTCCAACCCCCTAGGGTCCTTATAGAGCAGCCAGGAAAAGTTTAAAAATTAGAGATTTTACGACCGTATTTGCATTTTGTACTGAAATGTCGTTGAAGAGAAGCATATGTATAAAGCAATTGTTAACCCAGCAAGCATTTAACTTAGGTTTTATAATTCATACTATTTATGAAAATGTTGTATTGTCGTAAAATTTATAAGTGATCCTGGCGAAAAATTTATTTTTTTTATAAGAATTTTATTTTATATAAGTTTGTTTTTTGTTATTATTTTTATAAGAATTTTATTTTATAAAAGTTTTTTTTTGGTTTTTTGTGACAAAAAAGCGTTTTTTAGTCCAAATGTTCACTTTTTATAAAAATATTATTTCATCGCGTTTTTTTAGTCCAAATTTCCACTTTTTATAAAAATATTACCCCTACTTTATCGCGATTTTTTAGTCCAAATTTTTACTTTTTATAAAAATATTTTATCGCGATTTTTTAGTCCAAATTTTTACTTTTTATAAAAATATTATTTTATCGTGATTTTTTAGTCCAAATTTTCACTTTTTATAAAAATATTATTTTATCGCGATTTTTTAGTCCAAATTTTCACTTTTTATAAAAATATTATTTTATTGCGATTTTGTATTCCAAATTTTGTCTTTTTATAAAAATATTATTTTAGCGATTTTTTAGTTCAAATTTTCACTTTTTATAAAAATATTATTTTATTGCGATTTTGTATACCAAATTTTCACTTTTTATAAAAATATTATTTTATTGCGATTTTGTTCTCTACATTTTCATTTTTTATAAAAATATTATTTTATCGCGATTTTTTAGTCAAAATTTTCACTATTTTTGCAAATAATGATTTATCGAAGGCCAAAAGTTAATTCAACTCTTTTAAAAACTACAAAAGTTCCATCGAACCTCATTGTTGGTTGACAGGGGTTTTTCGGTCTCGATTTCGCTTTACTCTTTTCTTATTATCGTTCCATTGACAGTTCGCCCGGCACATTTATTTTGCACGGTATTACAAACATTTCTAATAATAGAATTTTAATAAAATTCGAAGTATTATTGAGTAAAAATGGCTTTAAATCAAATTTTGAATTAATAAGGACTGATTATGAGTGAATATTGTTACTTTTCAGTGTTTGTATTTAAGTAAAATAAGCGTCTGTAATAGGCCTTATGCAAAAATTAAGCATTTTTAACGTTAAATATTGCTAATAATTCTTAATGATAATTTATAAGAAGCACTATAAATTAAAAGGCTGATATAGTGACTACATTTGTGAGTTATAATTTTTAAATCCAATTCACTCACTTAGACATTACAAGCAAATTTATCGTGGTAGCAATGGAAAGCCAAATAAAATGTGCGCGGGTATAAAAAGTTTGGTCCGGACCAAATTTCGACTTCCTTATCTTTCAGTCTTAGTCCATTCAAATACTGCGCAAGACTGTAGTTGTGCATATACATTCATACATACATACATATAAATGTGCACATATCTTATGTATGTATGTATGAATGTGTGTTTTAAATTTTATTCATTTACCTTGTTCACTCAAATCCGCATCGTGCCATCCACAAAAGAGATTCATCTTATTCCATTCGCTCTCGCCATGCCGAATTATTACCAATTGGTTGGTCTTCATATTTGTTTGTTTTGATTTTGCCTTCGCCGCGGGGCACACTGACTTTAGACTGCAAATGCGAAAGAATATGAAAATCAGCTGTTTGATAATCAACTATGAGGAAAATGTATACATTATACAACGTTGCTATATGAAAAATGTGTGATTTGCCAAATGACATAAGAATTTACTCGTATGTATGTATACACTCATATACATATGTATATGTATGGATATGCGGACATGATTGAAAGTGCCAAAAAATTAGTTTTAGGCGGAAGCTTTTCAAGAAAAATGCATTGTATCATTGAAAATCGAGCAATTGTAGATTACATATTTACGTCTGTATGTATGCATAGAATTCATGCGCACGCCACCACCACCCACCCACTTGTATGCGCGCTGCCATTATCACCAAATGCCCGTATTTTCCCGACGTTGTCGTCTTTGCGTCTAAGCAACTTCTAACAGATAGACAGACGAGTGCGTGTTTTCGTACATACGAGTGTGGTGTGTATAGGGTCACCCGTTAGCAACTGATAGTACCGGCTTTAAGTTCGTATGCATTTATGTTAAGTTCGTATGACTAAATGTAGATGTGATATATACTCAAAGTACGTTTTAGAAATACAGGGTTCGGCACGTGAAGTGTAGCCAATTAAAAACGAGATAAATTTAGTTTGGAAAGATACTTTTATTCAATTCAAAATAAAAATGTGTGAAAATAATACAAAATAAAAATCATTTACTTTTGCTCGATGTGACCACCTTTCGCCTCGACTATGGCTTTGAGACGGTCCAGAAACGAATCGCAAGTTGCCCGAATGCGACTTTCAGGTATTTTGGCCCAATTGGCGGGCAATGGCTTTTTTCAGCGCCTCGAGACTGATGAATCTTTTAGTTCGGACCTTGCTCTCCAAAATGGCCCAAAGAGAATAAGCCATCGGATTCGCGTCTGGTGAATTTGAGAGCTATTGTGTGGACGTTATGAAGTTTCGTTGTTTTTTTAGCTATTCTTGATTCACTCGAGCTTTGTGAGACGGTGACGAGTCCAGAGGAAACATCCATGGTGTGCCACCGAAAAGTTTGTCTGCCCACGGCTTCAAAGTAACCTCCAGAATACTTTTCCGATAATATTTGTCTTTTATCTTGACGCCAGGCTCGATGAAAACGATTGGACAGCACCCATCTGCGGTTACAGCGCCTCAAGCCAATACCTGTGGTGGGTGCTGCCTCCTGGTCGCCAATCGATGACTCAAATTCTCGGATGAGCGGTCGGTTAAATAACCCCTATCGTTTTGGGGGTTTACGAATTGCTCAATTTGAAAAAGTTTCTCGTCAGAAATCGACCGCTTTCAGGTAAGCGAAACAAGTCCTTCTCAAATCTGACTCATTGCTGCTTTGGTGTGAGATCATGCGCTTTTTGGACCTTGTTTCACTTCACTTTGAGATCGTTCTTCAGTATGCGGGGGATGCTATAGTCAGATATTTTTAGTTCTTTCAGCACTTGATTAACACTTCGTCGGGGATTTCGTTCAAGTCGCTTTTTCACTTTTTGAACTATTTCACGTGACGTTGCAGTCTTTTGATAACCATCTCCATGACGTTTCGCGATGCTACCAGTCTCATTGTTACGAGTAATGGTGCGATAATCAGAAACTTTATTTAATTTAAGTTGCTCGAGCTCACGAAGAATCGCAGCCAAATATAATGCAATCACACTATTACATTTGAAATCTATTACTAATTTTCTTTTTTCGCGTTTGATCTCGGTAAAATGCTTCCGCGCGCTTGTAAACAATACTCTGAACTGTCATTTAGCCAACTAACAGACAGCTAATGCCCGTACATCAGTTGCACCAGCGGTCTGAAGTTGGTAACACTTCTAGTGGCGGACCCTGTAGTGAATTTTTCGTATATGTAACACACGGGCTAAAAGGTCCTGGCCTTAACAAAGAAAACACATATCTCTAAAACGAATTCTGATGTCCCCCAATTTGCTTCGAACTTTTTAGTTTCTGTTCTCATGTAAAGGCCAAAAATGGTGATATTTTGAAATGATTGTATGGGTAACTCCCCAGGGGAGTTCCAGATGGTGTGCCACTGGCATGGGTGGATCGGCCGTCCAAAGTTAGTGGGGGTCGGTCATACATTTGGACTCTATTGGAGCACTCTAAATGGGTCAAAGTGGGATTTTTCTTTCGACCCAAATTGGGGGACATTAGAGTTCGTTTTAGAGGTATGGTTCCTTCGGCAAAGTTTCTTATTTTGATCCCTAGAATACGATTTTCACAGAGCAATGAGCGATCTTTAAATCGGCCCGCCCTAATATATACATGTATAATTGGCGCGTACACCCTTTTTGGGTGTTTGCCGGGCTCCTCCTTCTATTTGTGGTGTGCGTCTTGATGTTGTTCCACAAATGGAGGGATCTACAGTTTCAAGTCGATTCCGAGCGGGTGATATTTGTATGAGGAGCTTTTTCATGGCAGAAATACACTCGGAGGTTTGGCATTGCCTGCCAAGGGGCGACCGCTATTAGAAAAATGTTTTTATTCATTTTGGTTTCACCGAGATTCGAACCAACGTTCTCTCTGTGAATTCCGAATGGTAATCAAGCACCAACCTATTCGGCTACGGCGGCCGCCGAAGTTCAATTAGTCATAGTCAAATGCCAATACTCATTTTTCGATCATTTTGTGGATTTTTTCGATGCGTTGTGCATCATTGGTGTCTCTAAGTTTGAAGTGAGCAAACCGTGTTTTATTGTTGTTTCTGATGAAGCCGAGCCTCCATAACACTTTTCAAGCCATTGTTTCACTTGAACAGTATTTTTCCCCATCAAGAGAAGTGTAAAATTAAAACACGAAATTCTTTTTTGAAAATAATAAAAGTAGCGTCGCTCACGGACTAATGATAGAAAATATCATGAAATTTTAACAGCTGTCGCAGACGCGGGAGTCGTGCCAACATCTGGAGGCGACAGGTGGATGTGGAAGCGAAAGTGGAGATTCTTCCAGAATCCAACTAGCGCTTCCGCGCCATTTTGTTGCTACATCCTCGTTGCCAACTTGTTTAACGGTTTTTTACAGCATAACTATATCCAGTCTGTGCGGTTAAGGAACCTTAATAGGTTGTTAACGTCTAAGCCAGATAGTTGTTCGAGATTCTCGAACAACGGTTGGCCCAGGGTTAACATTCTGTCCTTCCATAGGGCAGGGCATTCACAGAGGAAATGGAAGATTGTCTCCTTTTTCTCCGGTTGTTTGCAACTGTGACAGTATGTATTGTGAGGGATACTCGTACCCATTTTGGCGGCTTGTTCTCCGATAGACCAAAAGCCAGTTATGACTGCCGTTAGTCTCCAGGCGTCCCGTCGTTTCATTCTTATTAATGCCGACGATTGCTTGAGGTTGTAGGTTGTAGGTTCTGCTAATTTTACATTTCGTCTGGACTTTCCACCTACAGTCAGCGATTCGGAGGTATTTTTGGGAAATTGTGCTCTTGACTGCACCTAATGGTGTGAGTACCGATTCTGCAAGAGCGTTATTCATGGCAGATTCCCCCTCTTGCAGGTTCATCTGCTTTTTCGTTACCTTCAATGTTCCTATGTCCCGGGACCCAGATTAAGGTAACTTTATGGTTTTCACTCAAGATGGTGAGGCTATTCCTACTTTTTTCCACCACTTTGGAGGTTGTTGTGGCCGAATCCAGTGCCTGGATTGCAGCTTGGCTATCCGAGAGAATAGCGATATTACCCTTAAAAGAGAAATCTGCGATTAGTAGCCTACAAGCTTCCCCAATTGCCAGTACTTCCGCCTGGAAGACACTGCTGGCATTAGGGAGACGCACAGATTTCTCAATTTTAAGTCTGTGAGAATATATACCAGCTCCAACACCGCAGCCCATTTTACTTCCATCCGTATAGACTGTAGTGTCGGAGTTGTTTAAAGAGAATCCCTTATTCCATTCTTCCTTAGTTGGAAAGAGAGTGGCAAAATTCCTATTGAAAGTTACCGTCGGGACGATGTAGTCAGTTCTCACCGAGATTAACTGAGTTTGTCGCAATAATAGACTAGCATGACCATACGTTTTTTCTCTACAGCGACCCGCTTCGTTTAACCTAAATGCACTCATGGTTGCCGTCTTCTTAATATGTAGGTCTATTGGAATAACGTGTGTCAGTGCATTGATAGCCTCTCTAGGACATGATCTGATTGCACCGACCGTTATTGCACATGCTGATCTTTGTATTCTGCCGAGTAGTTTGGTATTGTACTCTCTCCCTAGAGCCTTCCACCAAACTACCGAACCATACGATAGAATAGGTCGTATAACCGTCTTATACAGCCATAATGTATGCTTAGGTTGAAGACGCCATCTTCTTCCAAGCATACGTTTACAGGCATATAAAGCAATTTTTGCCTTCCTTACCCGTTCTTCAACATTTAATTTCCAGCTTAGTTTGGAGTCCAGAATTACCCCTAAGTACTTTGCGCTGGGTGATAGTGAGAGAGTTTGTCCGTTAATATTTGGTAGGGTAAAAGGTGGTTGCTTATATCTGGTGGTGAAAAGCATAAGCTCTGTTTTACGTAGGTTTAAACCTAGGCCACAGCCTGTGGCCCAAAAGTTAAGCTCGCCTAATGCCCTTTGGATGATCCCACTGATCGTATTAGGACACAGTCCTGACGCCATTAACACCAC
>JAYXIM010048324.1:0-12576 GCA_037575425.1 Anastrepha fraterculus | reverse complement strand
CAAAAAAATTGTTTTTTTTTTGTTTGCATTAAAGTATAATATCTTGAAAATATTGCGTGAAAATTTGAAGTGAATCCAACAAAAACTTTTCGGGTTATTCAACAATTAACGAAGGGCGCGCTCGATAAATCGATAGCAAAACTTTAAATGCGTTTTTCTCAAAACTATGTTTTTAGAACTGGTGATCACTGTAACTTAAAAACCGCTTGGTAGATTTCAATAAAATTTATACTGCTTTGAACTCATTCCTGATCGAAGAATTTTTTTTTTCAAAAATTTCGTTTTTTTTTAACAATTAATTGTCGCTTTTCATCTCGAAAATCTAAAAAATATTTCCTGGGGCCGCCATATTGTTAATTAAAAAAGGCTTCGTTCAGACACAAGATTATCTATTAATAATACTAATTTCTCTTGTACGATTGATTTTAGATGAGTCTCCAAGGACTTGTGATGATCACCGTATGGGACATCTGAAGAAACGGGTCCACACAAACTGCGATAACTTTTACAATTATTAATTTTGTTTTTGAAATTTTGCTAAAATCAAGTCGGAACATGATGTATTAATGCCGCGCTTTTGACTACCCCTAACAACTTAAATTAAATTAAATTGAGTTCCTACTGTAAACTGCCTTTTTGACTGATTTATTATTATTTATTTCATATATTAAAAAATATGTTATTGCCTCTGCTAAGTCATTTTATGAACACTTGAAAGTAGTGACCTTGCACTACATTAAATTCCCTCATGGCAACTCAATATTGCTTGACGGCCTACCAGTGGCAGTGATACCGGCAACGGCAACGGCAACATATTAAACATTACTATCCGCTTCCGGTTAGTTTGGAACTTTGGCAACACCCAATGGCACAGACTACTGCATCACTCAACTATGCAGTGTGTACTTTTGCGTATGTATGTATGCATGTAACTACACATTTGGATAGAAATTTCCATGTATGTACTTATATGATAGAGCGAAGAGTAATCTAGTCTCATATGCCACGTGAAAAACGTACGTATGCGTGTATGTGTGCATAAATATGTGGAAAAATGCACACCTCGAAATAGTATGAAAACACCTTGGGCACCTTTTGCTGAATGTTTAGTGCAATATTCGAGGTGCTTGCGGACATTTTATTGGCTATCGCTATGTGAAAGCTTAGCAATTTTTTTAATATTCTCTGAATTAATGGACTAAATATTTACTTATTTGAAAATACTCATATGATCCTCTAAAATTTGTGACTTATGGGCTCTCTGTTTAGCATAGAGAATTACATTAATTTCTGTTTCCAAACATTTCGTTGATATCTGGCATTTTCTACCATCCAGTTTTATTAAGAAGAGGCGAGATCTACGCAATTGATGTGTTAAACATGAGAACCTCACTCGTGCAAAACTCAATTTTTCTGTACAAATAAAACGGAAGTTTTCTCTTAGCCTAATTGGAAGAGTCTGCACAGACTAACTCCAAACGTATGCCCCGAAGCATTTGGATACTTGGTACAAATGAGGTGACAATCATATTTAAGAAGAGAGACCGTAGCCCACCTGGTGTATCGACTAGACATTACACTTTCCGATTACATGCTGCTGTGAGTCATGCCGAAGGATTTAACTGCTCCTTGATGAGATTCTCAAAGGTCATGCAAATTTTTCGAAAAGGAAACCAAAAATGGTTTGATATATGGAGGGTAGTAGGAGGGTAGGCTAGCCTTAGATAATATTTAAAATAAATGAATAGTTTATTTGCTACGAGTAATGCTCCTACTGAAAGTTTATAATTTATGCTCCTATAGTTCGCCAGCTGGTGGTTCCCATTTTTTTAAAAAAAAAAAGTCTGGCCTCACTACTGGAGTACTTACCTAACAAAAGCTATTTATTTTACTTTAGCAGTTCATTGGTGGGTTCAAAAGTGATGGAGGAAATATTACAAAATTGTGGTTGTCGACTTACCTGTAAGAAAAGGAAAAAGAGAAATATTTCATTAGTAAATAGTTTGAAAAAGTATTTGGGGATATATAAAAAGTGCGATTTTTTGTGATTACTATAGCTGCACTCATACCGATGATATTTATTGCCTTTCTATCAATGGCTCAGAAAGGCAAATATAACTTAAAGTTTACAAAGTCAAAAACTCAAGAACTAAGAATTTTATTTTTCATTTTATTTTCATTTTTATTTATTTTATAGTTTTTATTTTTAATTTTTTATCTTCACTACTAAGTTGTATAGTACAAACTACCTTACAGACTAGTCAAAAATATAAAAAACAAGCTTAGTTGCATATTTAATATAAAAAGTCTTCCGAAAAATGCACCTAAATTTTGTTTTAAAATAAAACAAGTAAAAATTTAGATTCACTACTTTTGATCAAAGTGAAGCTCTCAACAACTATATGTGAAGAAAGGCATAATTCAAATATCCACCATGAGCACGTCTACAGTTAACAGCCACCAAACAGTATATTCTTCTTCCGTTAATTAGCAAAATTCCTGTTTATAGCAATACATAATATTTGGCTAACTTTAACTGTACTTCAATGGATCTGGATGTCCAGCATTCCAGCCATCTCTTCGGTGGCCGCCCGGGTGGTCTAGTGTGGATTATTCTGCCGTTCATCGCCATAGTTTCCATGCCCTTTATGGATGCCGTTCTGGGCCCTCCGGAATTAATGCAGAAAGTAGTTCCGGGAAGGGTGTCTCCCCAGAAGGAGAATAGGGATTGTTTTAGTGGCCCCATCACCCGACACAGTAGTCGACGATCACTGGCACTGCAAAGACATTTTGAACACTACCTCACCCGTCAAAAAAAAAATATATATATTAGTATTTTCGTATTCATTTTGTGGGCCTCCCTACGAAAAAAAAAAAAAAAAATCTTTGAAGGTACAAGACGTGAAAAAATTGTAACAGCCTCACTTGGAATTTCATTTCAGAAGCTTAAAATTTATTTATCTATAACATTCAAATAGATTACGCCGTCCACTGCGCCTGCAAGTATGCTTTCATCTCATGGCAAATGATTCATTAATCAATGCTGGAATTCTCATTTGCATTTTTTATTGCACTGGCAGGGAGAAAAAAGGTAAAAAGAAATTGAGGAAACCACTTCCTTCGGTAATAATATTTATTCAATTGTAAGCTTTCCAGCCTATAAGTTACCAATTCCATATTACATAAATATTTCTAAAGCAGCTTGGTCCATTTCAATGTCATTAGCATCACGCCACATACACCAAATGAGTTCGCTTTGGCATTTAAATTTGTTTCGATGCATAAAAATATACTAAATTTTCTTTGTTTCACAGAGAAGAAAGCCTCTAAGTATGCAATAAAGTATAAAGTATATGTGGATTTTCATATTTTTGTATTTACAAAAATTTCATACGCTCCCAAAACAACTTTAGCGACTATTTCGCAGGACGCCTTAAAAGCATAGCCAAAAACAACCAAAAGCGTAAGAGAAAAAACCATAAACACTAATCGTATATTAACTCAATACGAAGTAGGGGATGAGTTGTCGTGTATGTGTGTGGACGTGAATGTGGGCGCACGCTGTTGGCTATATAAAATTTCTACTTTCTCGTTAAATTTCGAAAGTAATCTAATAAATATTGATTTTCATTCGTCATCGCAACGTCAGCCGCGCACAAATATACAACTACACACACACACTCACGTAGACTTGCATGTATGCTGATATGTACACCGAGTGCCTTTGGACTGGCAACACTATCAATAATATGATCGAGCGACAAGCAAAAAACAACAATAGCAACGGGTAGAAAAAAAATGTAGTAAAGAAAGTCAGTGCCTTTCAACTACAATGACGACAAAGTGACTGTGACGGTGTGGGTGCTGTCGGAGGCATGGCGCAGTGGTGCGGTGATGGGGCGCAACAGTCATAGTAGTAATTTGATATACTCAACCAACAACAATAAGAGCAACTAAGAGAATATGCGCTGGACACACTGAATGACAGCGGAATGTATGTACATACACACATACATATCTGGCCTGTGAAATAGAGCGTAGAAGGCAAAGTCGAAATTCGAAGCCAAAAGGGATGAAATCATTCGTTCATTCAATTATTCAAATGTCCTTTGAACTATAAAAATACATGACACTAATAAAAATAACGAAACGAATGAGCCAATAAACGTATGAAGGACACAACAAAACAGCGATAGCACGACATGCACAGCAACATATGCACAAACAGAATAGAATATGCATATATACAAACACAGATACACACATGTACATGGCCCTATGACTGTGGATGTGCCCGTAGTAGCTGGCAGTGAGCGATGATCGAACGAGTGGCCAGCAGCTACAACTCAAAAGTGGACAATGAATGCGCACCACAGAGGAAGAATGCAGAGAGAGAGGTAAAGAGAGAGCGAATTGCTTAGACGACGGCTGAAATGTGGAAATGTGTGATAAGCCCGGAAACGAACACAGCATGATAGAAATATTATGGCGCAGCGCCGGAAAGCAGACTACCCAAGCAAGTATATGCATATGTGTGTGTGTGTGTGTGTTTATTAGGGCGTAGCATAAAAATTGATATATGCTCATTGGGATAGCGAGACGACAGCAATAGAAGACTAACTATAAGCTCAACAGCAATTTGTTAGAGCCAACACACATTCGCCAGCGACAATAGAAATAGTTGGCGTGGCACGACGCCGTAAAGTAGACAAGCGCATACGTACGCTCACACACACAAGTGCACACACATTTATCACATGTTTGTTGGTCATGTAAATTCGACCACTTTAAAGCTCACCGGCGAATTTTATTGCATTTTTATGTTGAGGTCGGGTTTCGAAAAGCCAAAAAAAAAGGAAAAAACAAAACAAAAAATAAGCGCTACGCTACAATTTATCTAAACTTTATGCATATTTAAAAACGTGTAGTTCGCTTTTAGGTGCCATCAAGCTAGATAGGTAAAAAAAAACAAACGAAGCGAAGAGTAAAAAACCCAACTCCCACACATACAAATGGGTCAGCGCACCACATGTTATGTGCCTCTCGGGAGCCAATCGCATATTCAATGAGTTTCACATCTATGTAAGTGTATAAGTGTGCATGCGGTTACTCACACGCCGTATACTATATGTATATATGGGGGTTTGTTGGTGTATCTTGTGACGCTGGTTTCTTTCGCCACTTGCATTAGCTAAATTAAGTTTAATATGTGATAGCGTGCCTGCGTTTTTCTACTCAAGACCAGCTCGCACTTTGCAAGTGAAACTAAGTTAATATTGACGCTAAAAAGTAGGCTAAAAATAAATTTTACACGTCAGACGTGTGCTTTTTTACGATATTTGTAATAGAATATGTTAAAATAGTGAATAGCAGCAAGTTTCATGCTAGTAATTTATTGAAAAGCATACTTTTAAATAAATTGATGCATGTGTGGAGGCGCTAAATAAATAATTCGAGAAATCAGCTGTGCCTCTTAGTAAAGCGTTTTTCAGTAAGAGCGCTTCAACTGTTTTTTTGAATAAAACACAAACGGTTTGACTTTTTAAACTAATTTTCTTTTTTATTATCGAGTTTGAACATATACATTTAAGTATGAAATTCGATTTCTTTTGCATGACCACCGTGTGCATGTTTTAAGAAGTGCAATCGTTGAACCCAATTTTCGACCACTCCTTTGCATAAATCGGCCGAAACTCCAGCAATTTCGCGTTCAATATTGGCTCTGAGCTCACAAATCGTCGCCGGCTTGTTACTGTAGGCCAATGAATTCACATAACCCCAAAGAAAATAGTCTAGAGACGTCAAATCACACGAGCGCGGCGGCCATTCGACCGGTTCATTTCTGGAAATAATGCGCTCATCGAACTTACTCTTCAACAAATCAATTGTAGCGTGTGCTGTGTGGCTTGTGGCCCCGTCCTGTTGAAACCGCATGTCGTCTAAGTTCATACCATTCAATTGCGGCCAAAAATAATCATTTATCATGTCGCGGTATCGATTTCCATTCACAGTAACGTGGCGATCGTTCTCGTCAACGAAAAAATATGGGCCAATTACGCCGCCGGCATGTAAACCGCACCAAACAGTGATTTTTTCGGGATGCAACGGTGCCCCATGAATCACGTGTGGATTGCTTTCCGCCCAGTAACGCTTGTTGCATGTTGACAAAGCCATTGAGCCAAAAGTGAGTTTCATCACTGAAGATGATTTTTTGGAAAATTTACAAATTTTCATAAAAAATTTGCACGATTATTTTCATAAAAAATTTGAACGATTTGAAATCGTTGCTCAAGTGTGTAGCGTTCCATGATGAAATGCATACTAATGAAGTTTACAAATGACAAGCGAAAAATAAAAAAATATTGCGTCGTTCGCCCTCCCTATCGGAAAAAAGTTGAAGCGCACCTATTGAAAAACGCTATAGTATGGAGCCGTAATAGTTGTAAGAAGAAATGTTTTTTATTTGAGTTACATACTTTTTGGGGCGCTTGTGGAAAATTTAATTAAAAAAAAGGTGAAATTCAGTTCTCTACGACTTTTTTCTAAGGTCAAGTGGGCCAAATTCTTTTTTACGTTGCATATTTTTTTATGGGACTTTGGTTAAAAAAATAGTTGGAAGTTCAATTTTCTTTGTTTCATAAAATTTTTCTTAAGTAAATTTTGCCAAATTATTTGTTACATTGCATATTTTTGAGGGACTCATAGGAAGCTTAGTTAAGTATTTGTTTTGAAATTATATTTTCTTTGCTTGATAAAGTTGTGTTAAAAACGTTAAGAAAATCTCCTTTTTTTATGTTTTGAATTTTTTTCGAAACTTCCCCGAGAAAAAAAAACGTTTTTTAATAATGTGGTATAGTTTCAAGAGACATCAATCATATTTTTCAAGATATTTTTAAAACTAAATAATAGGTTGCTTGAGGAGTTTTGGGCATTTAGGTGTATAAAAATAGTAAAAATGAATAATCGTTTCAAAAATATTGTAAAGTGATTTCTTAATCAAATTTCATATTATCAAATGAAAATTGCTTATTAGTGTGTGTTCAATAGTAAAAGGCCTCTAAAAGATGAATAAGAATCGTTAATAAAAAAAATTATAAACATTTAAATTTACTAGGCGCCTGTTTTTCAGTGATGAACCACATTGAAGTATATATTTGGGCGCACAGCATAATAAAATCTGGTAGAGCCGAAAGAGTATATCTTCAGTATAATCAACACTTAAATAAAACTGTCGCACCGCTGCTATGGACGATGTGGAAGCAATATTTTCACTCACAAATCGTGTAGCCTGAAACTATGCAACGTGACAAACGCCATCGCCGCCAGTGAAACCGCAAAATCAGCGCTAACGCAATATAATCTTACTGCTGACCATGAAGATTTATAACGGTATTGTATTAAAAGCGCTAAACAACAACACTGAATCATACGCTGACATTCATTTCCGCCACAGACTGTTGCAGAGGAGCGGGGGTGGAGCAAGCCCAAAAAGGCGAAAGGTCTAATAGAAGACAGGAAAAGTTTTTGTGCAACTTAGCGCCAAACTTTATGCAATAATTTATAGAAAAAATTAAACAACGAAATATCGAGAGGAAAAGATGCACAAAAAATAAAGAAGTTGGCAAATAAAAGCAGGAGAAAGCAAGAAGTAGAGGAACAGCAATAATAAAAATAAATAACAACAAAGTTGTGCATTGTGCCGCAGGAGGCTAATGGAGTGAGGAGTGGAGGAAAAAGCGCAAATTCAAGCGAGTAGTAATAATAATAATAGTCGCACAAAAGTATTTGCTGCATACTTTGTGGCGATGTTAGTGGTTTACGTAGGAATTTATATATTTTTTCGAATTTGCCGGTAGGGCACGCTAAAAAATTAAAAACTTGCTCCTTTGCGTGTAATAATACGCCACACTCTCAGTATGGCGCAGTTTTATTTTATTTTGTAACACAAATGCACGGCCTTGCCGACTTTCAGGCTTATAACCTAAGTTAGCAATTTTTTTCTACGATACACCTTTTGCATTGGCATTTCAACTGATGGCGTGGGTGGGTAAAAAAAGTTAAACGTTGGTACAATGGGGGTAAAGGGGAATGGGGAGCTGCAGAAAACACCCCAACTGCGTTCTCTACCCACCCGCAAGTTTTTGGGCTACACTGAAGTGAGTGCGATAAAAAAGCAAACTTTTCAATGAGTTTTTCCTGTCAGCCGAAAGCGAATGAGTACACTGAGAGTTGTTGCCGAACAGTTACCGTTACCCAATTTCCTCACCCCACTACCCGAATAAGGCTTCAACCGCTGTTTTTGCCGCGCACACTAGAGGCATTCCCCAGTGCAAACAAGCGACCTACTCCGTCTCCATCGATCGATTGATAGAGTGTTCTTCTCGTTACTGGTGTCTACTTTCAGGCGCTAGCGACCTGCCGGCAAGCAAGTTGAGTTTTTTTTTGCGCCGGCAAACATTATTATTGTTTGCGTACCAAATAGCAACTGAAGTGCACTCATTGTCTGGAGAGTGTTTGTTGCTGTGCGCTGGCAAAGGCAGGCATGAATGCCGACTTGCACAGAAGTACGACCGTCACAAACACACGCACACACCCGATGAGTAAATGGGTAATGGCTGGAATCAGCAGCAGCCTCGCAGGCTTTTCAAACTTGTTGGTGCGATGGTGTTAAAAAATCAATCGATAGTTAATGGAAAATCGTTATTAATGAAAAAGTTTTTGCAACAACACAAAAAGAAAGGCAAGGCGTAGCAAGCGAGCGAAACAAAAACCAAAAGTACATAGCAACAACAACGAAAAATGCTTGAAAATGTATAACAATAATAACAATTGTGTAGGCATTCATGCGAAGCAAAATTATGATAAAGTAGCGCTCGCCGCCAAGGGAGGTGGAGAAGCAACGCAACGCGAAGTGTGCTATGCACGATGCAGGAATTTGTGTGAGTGTAGGTGTAGGTAAGTAATTGAACAGGCGCGCGAGTCGATAAATGTTCTGCGCGTGTGTGTGTGTACGTGTGCTGAAATTCTCGACAATCGCTCATCGATAACAAGGCGAAAGTTCCATGCACCACAACCTCACACCCAGCCAAGCGTCGTAAAAGCAAGGCTTGCCGCTGACTAACTCTGCACACACACACATCTGTGTGTATAGTTATTCAGCTGTCTACAGAACGCTGTGAAATTTTCCAAAACGCAGCATTACAATATCACTAGCACGGAAGTGATTTTGAAGTGCACTTGAGCGTAATTTGCAACTTTTTTCACTTGCTTTTCTCCACACCCCTCCTGTTTTCTGAATTTTTTTCTTTCGCTCTTTTTGCAGTTTTCTTGCATATAATGCGAAGATATGGAACGAGTAGAGAAGGAATAAAATGAGGCATATAGGAAGAAGTAGTTTGCCAAACAACAAAGCTATTTGCATACATCTAGGTGCTGAAAATAGACAACAAGGTTGATTTGCATTCTCATATTTGCATACTGTTAGGTTGGAGTTTTTTCACACACCAACTGCCTGGCAGGGCATTTAAATAAATTCTTGTAACGAGTGAAGTGAAAAATTAAAAGTTTTATGAGGCATAAAGTGAGTTTGTTGTATAATTTTAGGCAAATGCGAAAACGGTGTAGAGCTATAAAATATACAATACAAATATAGCTTTGAACTAAATATTTCGTAATGAGTAATAGTATTGAGGCCGCTGTGGCCGAATGGGTTGGTGCGTGACTACCATTCGGAGTTCAGCGAGTGAACGTCGGTTCGAATCTCGGGGAAAGATAAAAAAATTAAGAAAAAGTTTTTCTAATAGCGGTCGCCCCTCGGCAGGCAATAGCAAGCCTCCGAGTGTATTTCTGCCATGAAAAAGCTCCTCATAAAAATATCTGCCGTTCGGAGTCGGCTTGAAGCTGTAGGTCCCTCCATTTGTGGAACACCATCAAGACGCACACCACAATAGGAGGAGGAGCTCGGCCAAACACCCAAAAAGGGTGTACGCGCCAATTATATATATATAATAGTATTGAGGGAATCGATTTCTTTTTTAAAGATTTACTATTGACATGTGTGATATAAGGCCATTTTAGTTTGGGGAGAAAGAAATTCATTATTTTCTTAGTTGATGGCTATAGTGATCGTATTTGTAGGAGGGTTCTTCATTACGGCGAAAATATTCGATAGGTATATGAAAATTTCATCGTTTCGATTTCGCTAAAATTTGGCAAAGGTGCTCTACTATATAGAAGCAGAAATTGTGTAAAAGGTTGGAGAAAACATGGAGTGGTTTCCAAGAAAAACAGGTCCAGAAAATACTGAGAGGTTGGCATGATAAAGGGGCCAAGAACTGTTATATTTTGTTGGGATTTTTTGTTTTTGTTTTTTGAATGACGAATCAGAAAGTTTTCGGTATAAAAGAAAATAAAGTAAATATTTTTTTCTATGATTTTCTCCGTATTTTCCGATAAAACAAAAAATATGAAAAAATTAAAAAAAGATTAGGAACAACATTGCATTTAACAAGAAAAAAAAAGTTTTTTCCCAAAATAATTGTTAAAATTTAATAAAAATAAATATTTAGAAAAAAAATAAAAAATGTTGAGATTTCAAATAAATTGGAAAATAAATTTAAACAACCTTTTTCTGAAAATAATTTTTAAAATATTTAAGGAATTTTGAATGAAATTAAAGAAAAAATTAAAATTTAGCGGAAAAGTTCAAAGAAATGTTGAAAGAATATAAGAAAACATCTTCGTAAGTAGTTCTTAAATTTTTTAATTTATCAAAAAAATTTAAGAACTAAGCTTTATTTTACAAAAAATAAAAAATGTTTAGATTTCAAGGAAGTTTAGTAAAATTTTAAGAAAGTGTTTTCTAAAATAATTGTTAAAATTTTTAATAAAAAAAATTTGTTTAGCAAAAAAAAAACATGTCAAGAAATAGGAAGAAATTTGTCAATAAATTTTAACAACTTTTTTCCCCAAATAATATTAAAATTTTGAATGAAATTGAAAAAATTGTATTTAACAACAAAAGGAAAACTTTGGGGATTACGGTTTCAACTAGGTATTATTTGAAGAATGGTAACACTTAGCTGTCATCTGATTTGACAGGAAATTAGTTTTATTCTTCCGCTGAACGAAAATGGTTGTGTATACGCTCAAAGAACGCTGGGAAATATTGCGTTTTCGCTTCGCTTCATAAGCTTGGGATCGACTTGAAGAAGATGAAGACTTTTACCGAAAAATCATCTTTTCGGATGAAGCTCATTTCCATCTCGGCGGGTATGTTAACAAGCAAAATTGCCGCATTTGGGGCTCAGAAAACCCGCACGCACTCGAAGAAGAGCCGATGCATTCACAACGAGTCACTGTTTGGTGCGGATTTTGGTCGAGAGGCATCATTGGTCCATTTTTGTTCGAAAATGAGTGAGGAGTGGCCGTAACCGTCAATGGAGAGCGTTACCGGGCCATGTTGAACGAATTTTTGTTCCGAGAAATTGAAGAGGAGGATATTGGTGGCATTTGGTTCCAACAAGATGGCGCTCCTTGCCACACAGCGAATGCTACGATCAATCTTTTGCGCACTGCGAAATTCTGATATCGTTTGGCCGCCTCGGTGCTGCGATTTGACGCCGTTGGATTATTATCTTTGAGGTGCCGTCAAAGAAGACCAGTGTTATGCCAACAAACCAGCAACAATTGATGCACTGAAGACCAACATACGCGATGTCATAGCTGAAATACAGCCGCATACGATCGAAAATGTGTTGAAAAATTGGACCGATCGTATGGGATGGTGCATGGCTAGCCGAGACAGCCATATGAATGAAGTTGTGTTCCATCATTAACCGGAAGGATTGTACTTCAAAATAAAAAAAAACAGTTTGGAAAAATATTGAGTAGTTTCTTTTTTACAGAATTTTTAATTCCGTAAAGTTATATGGCGGACCCTGTAAATAAAAAAAAGGAAAAAAGGATGTTCTGCAGATTATTGTTGATATTGTGAATTTTTAATAAAAAATAATGTAAGAAAAAAATATATCTAGCAAAGGTGGAGATTTCAAAGAATTAAAAAAAGAGTTTTTTCTAAAATAACTAAATTTTTGTAGCTGGGAAAAGCAAGGTTGTATGTGTTTTTAATTTTAAGAATTTCCAATTTAAAAATCTTATAAAATTTAAATAAAAAGTATATACTTTCCGCTGACACCATTTATTTGGGATTTGTCCCAGCTCCTTCTCCGATTGATGATTTTATGAGAAGCTTTTTTATGGTAGAAATACATTCGGAGGCTTGCCATTGCCTGTTGAGGGCGACCCCTATTAGAAACAACTTTTTCTATCACTTGGTGTTTCATGCAGGGTGACTCGAGCGGTAGTCATGCACCAACCCATTCACCTACAACCGCCGTGTTTTTTCGACCTTTAGCTCCTTTTCTAATAAAGTCTTCTAGTAAAAAGCTTACACAAAGCCCATTTTTAAACGTCTTTATACTCGGTTTGATTGATTTAAATTTTTTTCTCACCAAAAGACAATTTATACAAAACTACATCTCTCTAAATCAACAAGAATCAAAATATCGTCTTTAG
>JAYXIM010048320.1:0-271805 GCA_037575425.1 Anastrepha fraterculus | reverse complement strand
TTAAAATATTGTTATGAAAAAGACACAGAAAACAAAAACCAAATTAAGAAGGGCAGGTTTTTCACAAATGACAAAAACAACTTTCTCCCATACATTTTTTTCTCCCAAATTAAAAAAAAATCCCAAAAATTTCGAAGAAAAAATTATTTGCTTTTAAGTAACTCGAAAAGTTTTTAATGAAACAAATACAAAAAAATAAAAAAATATTTTAGGAAATGGTGTTTTTCAAACCAAACAAATTTCTTCCAAAAGTGTGAATAAAAAAAATTCCAACAAAATTTTAACGGAATATTTTTTCGGAAAATTTGTACCAAAAAAATTTATTTTCCATAACTTTTAAATAAAAAATTAAATCTGTATATTTTTTTTTTTTTATATATTTTTCAAAAAACTGTTTTTTGGCAGTAACTCCCAAAGATTCTAATAAAAAAGATACAAAAAACAAAAAAAAAAACAAAAATTTTAGAATGGGATGTTTTTCATAAATGACAAAAAACCTTTATCCCATACATTTTTGTTCTCCAAGTTAAAAAAAAATCCCAAAAATTTCTGAGAAAAAATTAGTTTTCTTTTAAGTAACTCGAAAAGTTTTTAATGACAAAAATACACAAATACTGAGGAGGTGACGGTTTTCAAACCAACAAAATTTCTCCAAATATTTTGAATAAAAAAAAATTCCAATAAAAATTTTATCAAATATTATATATTTTTTCGAAACATTTCTAACAAAAATGTTTTTTTCCATAACTGTTAAATCAACAATAAAATTTGTTTAACAAATATATATTTTTTTTTTCCAAAAAGTTTTACAAAAACAGTTTTTTGGGGCAGTAACTCGAAAAGATTATAATGAAAAAGATACAAAAAAGAAAAATTAAGAAGGGGAGGTTTTTCGCAAATGACAAAAACAACTTTGTCCCATACATCTTTTTTCCAAATTAAAAAAAAATCCCAAAAATTTCTAGGAAAAAATATTTTTTTTTAAGTAACTCGAAAAGTTTTAATGAAAGAAAATACGAAAAAAATCTCAGGAGGTTGTGTTTTTCGCAAATGACAAAAAACATTTGTTTCTCTAAATTTTTAATCCAGTATATTGTATTTTTGCCCAAAAATTTTTAACAAAAAATAATCTTTTCACAAGTAAAAGCTTTCAATGGAAAAAAATTAATAAAAAATCATAGAAGTTGGAGTTTTTCGCAAAGGATAAAAAAACCAAATTTCTCTAAAAGTTCAGAATTTAAAAAAATCCAAAAAAATGTTTAACAAGTATTGTTTATGTTCTCAAAAAATATCTAACAAAAAATTTTTTTGACAGTAATTCGAAAAGTTTTTAATAACAAAAACTTCAAAAAAATCTGAGGTGGTAGTGTTTTTCACAAATAACGAAAATAACTTTTTTTCTCCAAATTTTTAATCAAAAAAAATTTTTTTTCGGAAAAAACAACAATAACCACTATATTTATAAATAAATGGATATATAAAATTCTAACAAAAAATAATGTTTTTTAAGAGGTCAGATACCTGTAAACGGTCGTATTTTCCCTTATTTTCATTTAAAATTATTTAAAACGAAGAAGTCAATATATTTCTTTCAAAATTGGTATGCAGTTTATTTATACATTAAAATAATATAAAATTCTTTTTTTTATTTTAATCATTTAAAATGGCGGATGTACAATGAATTCTTACAGGAAGGTTGCAGCGGGGCTTCTCAATCGGCGGGCATTGGAGCATCGGCTTCAGTGACCAACATCTTTTTTGTTTATTATTGTCATCATTTCTATATGAATTAATCAAAAATGGAAAACAAAATTCGCGGAATAAAATGCTTAAAAGCAAAAATTAGTTTTGGGGCGAATTTTCCTACTACATTTGCTTCGAAAAAATAAAATTTTTTCGAAAAATTTTCGAATTGTAAATTCACATAGGCAGTAATATTATTAAAAAGATGTGAGCAAAATTTCAGAGAGATCGGTCAATAACTGTTCGAGTTATCGTGTACGCCAATTCGAAAAATATAGTTTTGAGACAAACGCGTCTAAAGTTTGAGTATATGAAAGTTCACTGATTTTTGTGATTTATCGATTAATCAGCAATTCCAGCGCCACATAATTGTCCTTCTGAAGCCTCGTAGAACTCATTCTGCTCAATTAGTTGCTGTTAACCTGCTTTATGAGCTTCTCTTGTGGCTAATGAGCTGAGCCGATTTCCTTGAATCACTCTCTTTTAAGATTTCTAAGGTTTACAATGTCGGCCAATTATTATATTTGAGGAGTTCATTGTTTCTAAAATCAATGTATATCCTTCATCGAATATTCCAGCAGTAAAGTATGAGACCATTTCAATAATTTTTGACCACGAATGTAGGTGTTTTGGAGCGAGACGCCAAACGGTAGAGTTGAAACTTTCATTTGCGTTTTGCGTGTGACCATCCAAACATCTTTCTAGCAATTAATCTCGTGATAAATCTAAAAATATTGGCTCTACGTGCTGCTGAATATCTGGATATAGTAGTGCAGGGTGATTAAAATTTTCTTCAGAGTCTTTAGCTTTTTGCCATTTGCACCAGATGTCCGGACCAGGTGGGCAGTACTCATGGCTTGGCTTGCCATTCGTGGAGTACAAATGATAACGGGTGGCCATTACAGCTTTTTTCATATTCTCGACGCTGTCAACACTTCTAGGAATAGCTAACCATTAGTATACTGATAATTTGTTGATGAGAGCTTGAGTGATTTTTTCTCTTCCTCCGAGTTTTTTATCTTTTGTGACTTTTCGAAGGCGGGTACCCTTTCGCTTTTGCACGTGGCCAATACATTCATTTCTCACTAAAATCGTCTCCAGATTTACATCGAGAATTTTTTTTTTTTTTTCATTTTTCTTTATTTATTGAATCTTTCTTGTATCAGAAACTAACAATAAGTTTTCAAATCTTATATACTAGAGTAATATGTTTCCTTGCCAGTGCTAAGAAACGAATTATTTGCTCAAATGAACATATATTTACATATATGATTAAATCGGTTGTGAATCTCCAATTCTTCATAGTTGGGAGCTGAAAAGGACGGGTTTCCAGTCTCCGATTCTTCGTATCTGGGAGCCGTAAAGGCCTAGTTTCCAGTCTCCCTTAGAGCTTCCGTTGTGCCTCATGTTGATTGTGAAAATGATGTTGTTTTTTTTTTTTTTTTTCGAATGTAATAGATGTGGTTGGAGGAAGTTGTGGACGGACTCTCGCGTGAGATGAGATCATTAAGATACTGCAGACTTGAAGATGTCTCTTTTTTTCAATCTTGTGTGACCTTCATCTAAAAGTAGATATCGCGCTAATTTATTGGGATGGTCTTCTCTTCATCGAGAATACCTTAAATGTTTTTGAATCCGCATCTCCTACATACTAATTACCGTATTTCACGCCATACAATGTTTCTGATTTTAAAAACATTTCTTTGATTGATTCGACTTCCATTCCATCCGCAGAGCCCTGGTGATTCTCTTGGCGTTCTGCCTCGTGTTCTTCATACCATGCATTATACTCTTCAGTACCTTGTCTATTTTTCCAGAAGTTACACCCTGTACAGAAGCTAGATTTCACCACTAGATCGACAACTTTATCACTGTACATAGTATCCAATGAGCGTTGAGACACCGTATAAAGATTTAAAGGCACGTTTTTCCATGAACTATCGCCTAATACTTTTAAATTTGTAGCTGACCTGCCATTTTTCTTATTTTCTATTTTTTCTTCCTCCACATCTTTCTTACTGCAAGATAGAATTACGGATTGCGTAGCGGTATGTAAATGCGTAACATGCCCATAAAATATTTACAACATCTGCTCATACAAATTTTCATTAAAGGACAGGTAGAAAGGTTAAGAGATTCAAGAGACAGGTAAAAAGTCGTGACAGGTTTCATATACTTCTCCCAGCGTTCGAACGCAAAGAATAGAGTTTTCACGGTTGACGATCTATAATATTTATAGAAATACTTAAATTTACGTTTTAAGCCTTTTTTGACATACCTATTCTTAAAAGATTATATTGTATTAATATTTTATAAACAAAATTTTTTTCGAAGAGTTTCGAAGAGAAAACTCCATACGTCTTGAGTACAAAATAAACATTTTTTTACCCAAGTATATATTTTTTCCCCCATAAAACAAAAAAAAATGTTATACAAAAAATTTCTTTTGCTTCTGAAGTATGTTTTATCCCAAAAAAAAAATTGTAAGAAATTGAGAAGAACCGAAGATATTTGAAAAAAGGATTTGATAACAAAATTTTCAACAATGAATAAATCTGAAAATAATATAAGTAAAAAAACAACAGTTCTCTTCTTATGATGCTCAAGACTATAACTAAAAAAATTTAAGGGAGATTGAAACCACTTCCAAAAGACTTGCACCACTTGACTTGAAATCAGTCGTAGGTAGATTCTCAAGGTGACAAAATTTTTAGATACAATTTCGGACTGCGTTAAATTAAATTCTCGCTCTTCGCTGCCGTTCTCCACCAGGTCTTAGCATTTACAGCGATTATGACAATGAATTAGCAAATGGACAAAAGTAGCTTAATTAAATATTTTCTAATATTAGCAGTGTTTAACGATTTGTTTCCTTCCACAAATCTCGCATCTGTGCGACGTCTTTCACTGCGCGTGAAATGCAATTTATAAAAAAAGCTTATCATTGACGTTTTTATTTTCGGGTAGAACTCTTTTTTCACCCATCGTGATTGACCCACTGTAGCATGCATAGCATTTGTTTATGTATATTTTGTAATTCGCCCAAAAGTATGCCACGTATTTTTAGCACTCCTTACAATTCGCGCTATTTTTGGCACTTTGCTATTTATAAACTCTGATTCACTGCAACAGCTGACATATGCACGGAAGTGGCCAATGTGTTTACACCCACACAGACAGTGGCATGCATGTATGCATTCGCATTTATAAAATATAATTTTCACGCTTTGTTTGCGCGTGCAACGACAATCCCATTATTTTATTTCTGGCGCATTAAAGTTGTGCTACCATTTCCAGGCAACTCTTGCTTGGAAGCTCAACGTTTTGTGCAACTTTCTGAGCAGTCACACACCCAATGGCGATTTCCAAGTATGGCACTATTTTAGACGATATTCTAACTCTACTGCGAATATGTAAATATGTAAAATATTTGAATGTGTGTGTGTGTACTGTAAATTACGAGCAAGTACAATCCAATCCAATCGCAAATAGTTCGTTCATCCTTTACTCATACTGAAGTTGAACTTTGCTCATTTCAACACCAACGCAATCCCATACATGCATACACACATATTTACGTGTTGAGTCATATACCTACAAATGCATTTGTGTACTTGTGTCCGGCGCTAATGGAGTGACAGTTGGAAAAAGAGTTATTAGATTTGTACATGCACGCCGAATGCTGAATTTTAATCGCTTAGCCGAAAAGTATTTCAACGTGCACTTGCTTATAATATTGGTGTATGTGTGTGTAGAGAAAAAGGGTGGTAATATTATATACATATATATAAAACACATGCGCACCAGGGTGGGTCAATTTGCATAGAACGATTTTCTCGCCATCGTTCCATCGCAGCTTCGGATTCTATATGAAATTTTAAGAAAAAAAGTCCATACGTTAGGTACTGTTGGTTGACTTGTGTAAGATCTCACTTAGACTTCTAGGGTACATTGTGCAACCAGTTCTATGAATTTAGAGTCGAATTATTATTTTATGTAATTCATAATGGATGTTCTCACGAGCTTTATGTAGCCGTTTAGCCTTTTGCCAGCAATATCCTTCATGGATGAAAAAATATGCTGATCCTAGGCACATTTGTCGGGCCCTACAAATAGCTAAGCAGTGGCAAAAAAGGTGTTCCAAAGTACTCCTAGCATTCGCTTCGTTGCATGTGTTAATCGCATCGCTCTGGACTAATCCCATTTTTGCTGCGTGAACTGGGGTGAGGCAGTGTCCTGCCAGTACTCCAACCAATATTTTGCAATATTTTCTAGAGAGTGGTAAAATAAAGTTTGTAGTTTCCGCATTCCAAGTCCTTAGCATAGTTCTGGCAGTTTTGTACGGGGTTGAGTGCTCCTATGTCAACTGCGTATCCAGGGCTAGTTCCTCATTTAGTTACGTTTTCAGAAAGAAGGGTAATGGGTATACTCGATGCCTCACATGCTCAATATAAGCCAGGGAATACCTGGCTCAGGGAGCTCATTGGCTCTCTCATTTCTTTCTGATCCTTTGAGACCAGGTATCCAGTAAATAGAGACCTTTCGGCAGAGTTCATCCATTCTGGATATGCCTTGTTGAAACCATTTCGAGTTAATTCAAGGAGCCATAATTGCTTTAATAGCCGCTAAAAATGTTTGTCCGAGGAATTAAATGCAGAGCCGACTCAGCTATGTTTGATGCGGCATAGATTTCAGCTTGAAATATACTACAGAAATTAGATAGTCTGAAAGACTTTTGCATACCGAATTGGGGACAAAAGACAGCCAGCCACTCCTACTCCTTTCGCAATTTTCTACCCATCTGTAAAAAAAAAATGTATGAATGGTATCTCGATTGTGGATATATGGCAGAGAAGTCGCCATCGATTTTGCTCTATAATAACGCTGGACTTTTTGCCAAATTTTGCTGGTGAAATTAGGTAGTCTGCCTTTCCGTTTGAAACCAGAATATTGCTGTGACCAGAAAGTCTCTCTAAGAAATGTTCTGACATCTTCAGCCTTAGATCAAATTAATGACTGAGTCTCTTTCTACTATTTTGATTGGATGCTACTTGAGAATTCTTCTATCGCCGCATTGTTGGTCTAATAACCGTCATGTATATCCAATGTGTGAATCGAGGTGATAAGCCTTAAGTCTTAGCAATCATTCTTCTGCATGCGTATAAGGCGTTAGAGGCTTTCTTTTCTCTTTCTTCCACAACCTACATCTCCATGACATTTTTCTATGTACAACAATATCTAGGAATCTGGTCGATATTTCTGATGTCAACTGAACTTCTCCAAGCCCCGGTGTTGTCCAGTTAGGAATATTGTCCTTCCTTGTAAAGAGTACTTACGAGTATTAAAATATACCTTTAAACTCAATTTCCAGTATTTAGCTTCTAGTAAAAGAAGCTATCTTTAATTGGTACGAAAATCCGAAAGAAGGCTTCGAAGGCAGAAAAAAAAGAAGGTTGAAAGTCAAAAAGATCTAAAATCAAAATAATAAATATGCCGTTGGTATACTTTTCTCGATTTCTAATACATGGTTTTACTTACTGAATTCCTAGAAAGGTGAAATAAAAATTTGAAAAAGGGGAGCGAAGAAGCACCTAGCGTTTGGTAACTCCTGAAACACTCAGGCAAAAAAGCCCATTGTACTCGAAATTCTGGAAAGCAAAAGAGTGGATAGCTTAGAAGCAATAGAGAGAAGTAACAGAAAGAAAGAGTTAGGATAGTAAAGAGATAGTTAGTCATGTGGAAATTTTTCAGATGCTTTGGCAAATCTGAAAATATCCTCCAGCTTAAGAGAACGAATATTACTCAGTACAAGCCTTTCGGATGGCCTCTACGAACGCAAAACGTTTTCCTTTCATGGCCTAATGCAATTTTCCGATGTCACAGGAAGCCATATGAGGCAAATACGGTGAGTGATTGATGGTTAAAATCCGATTTCGAGTCAAAAAATCAGTCACAAGAAAGGATCTATAAGATGGTGCATTATCATGCAATAAGCGACAGCTTCCTCTTTCGCGGTACTCAGGGCGAATTCGACGAGTGCGATGAAACAAATGCTTCAAAATGTCAAGATAGAAAATTGCATTGACGGCTTGGCCCGTGGACACGAACTCTTTGTGGACAATTTCCTTCGAATCGTAAAAACAAATCAGCATCGACCTGATATTTGACTTTTCCAATTGCGATTTTTTGGGTATCGCTCGTCTGGGATCTTCCATTCTGCACATTGACGTTTAGTTTCAGGTTAATGTTGGAAACAACATGTTTTATCAGCCGTTACAATGACGTTAAGGAAGTTCTCGTCCTTTCTAGCATTTTTAATGAGGTCTTTCGAATGTTGAATTCTGAGCAATTTTTGGTCCTCTGTTCACTTGTGCGGAATGAAACGTGCTCAGACGTTTTGTAAGCCCAAATGATCAGTTACCATGCGATAAGCCGATGTTTTGGAGATATTCAACTCCGATTTCATGATTTTCAACGATGATTTTGGTTAATTTTTGATAAATTTACGAACAATTTTGATTTAGTTTTCGGTGATTACTTTGGGCGGGCCGTATGTCATTTATGTCCTTACAACCATCTCTAAAACGTGCAAAACCACTCATGAGTTCTGGCATGATATAGGCAATCATCGGCATAAACTTTTTTCGGTAAAAAAATATTTCTGTAAAAGTTTTATCGCTTTAAAAGAAAATTTGTTCGAAATTGATTTTTGTACCGCTGTCACAAACATACTAACACTTTAGAGGCAATAATTTCGCGTCCACCGAACCGAATGTCAGCAAGCTTTCTCTGCAAGTCGGATAGGGATGTAATTTCCAACGCACCAACTCATGAAAAAGAATCCGCCATCAAAACATTTTTATGACGCCAGTCTTGTTTATTTTCACCTTGTAATCGCTGATCCATTCATGATTCCTGTGGAACGGATTTCGATTATTGGATCTGGTCCCTGTAGGGTAACCGCTGATCCGCAGTTGACTCATTTATCGGCGATTTCGTTTCCTTGAACACCGGAGCATCCTGGAACCCATATACAGAATTGAGCTTCTTTTCCGTTCTTGAACCATCTTTGAGGTTTGCTTCGTGTTCTCCAGGACCTTCAGTGTAGCTTGACTATCACTGAAAACTACAATCCGCTTCTCGTTCAATCTCCTCTCAATTATCCATTCTGCAACTTTTAGAATGGCAAAAACTTCCGTTTGGAAAACAGTTGCCATTCCCCCCATAGCATAGTGATACTTATTACTATCGTTTAAGTACCATTCGGCTCTAGAACCTATTTTATTCTTGGACCTGTCGGTAAAGAAAGTACCAGCATAATTTCTTTGAATGCTCTCTGGATTACTTCATTGCGTGAGCAATCCCATTTAACTGAATCCCTTACCACTAGTTATAATTGTAACTAATTCCGAATTTGGAGACAAAATGAATGATTAGAAAAAAAATGTAAAAAAGTGTTTCAAATAATTCAACTAGAAAGTCCAATCCTGAGATGTTTTGGAATTCCATTAAGCCGAAAAGTCGTGTTTGCATTGATTCACCCATCTTTCTTTTTGAATGAGAAATATGCAAGCACTTCCGTGCTGCTGCTAACAGGACTTCTTCAAATCCAATTATGATGATGATATTTCTTAATTTGACCATCTGATATTAATTGTATGCTTGATTTTGGCTCAATGTCCCTTTCAGTTGACGATATCTCTTTTGCTATATTTAAACTAAAACATTCCTTTAAGGCAGATGTTGACGATATATCGACCCTTCTGTTAAGATGCTGCCATGCGCTGGTTTTACCTCTAGAAATACGATTCAATATGTCACCTCGCAATGGTGAGTTTATCGATGCCTGGAAAGTTGCTACGGTAACTCCTATTTATAAATGTGGAAACAAGAGCAACGTCTGCAATAGCAAGTCTATTTCGAATCTCTCTAATATTTCCCAGTTATTCGAATGCATAGTTAAGGATACGATTTATTTCTTCGTTAAAAGTTGAATTTGCTCTAACCAACAAAGTTTTGTTACGTGACACTCGACAATTTTGAACCATACAGTTTTTAGTGAATACTGAGTCCCAGTGTTTTCTTCAGTGTCAAGTTAGCTGCAACTACACAGATTCCTACGAAGCATTCCATAAAGTATCTCATAAGATTCGATAAAGTTTCGCTCTGATTCATAAACTAGCTCGCTTAGGCTTTCGCCCTTTTTTGTTTTTTTTTTTTTTTTTGCATTGGCTTAAGCCGTATTTTAGTAATAGGTTGCCGGTTGTCTCTATTGACAGCGTGTCATCTCAACCTTCCCGTGTAATGTCCGGCGTCCCTCAGGGCAGTATTCTAGGTTCGCTCCTTTTCGTATTGTTTGTTAATGACATAAGTTCTTGCTTTTCATTTGCTCAGTCTCTGTTATACGCTGATGACATGAAAATTTGCTTGCTAATAAATAATAAATAAGTAAAAAATTAATATCAAAAATAAATTCTTCGAACCAAAAAATCCCCAGGTACTTATTACTATTAAGAAAAATAGCCTAAAAAAATAAAATAAATATCACAACACTTTGGTGAATATTAATCGTCATATTTATTTCGTACGCATTAAAGACGGCTTCTTTTATTGTAAATTGATTTGTTTTGACCGCTCAAAATTGCCTTGAGAGCTATGAACCTCTGAACATAATTTCCTCAAATTTCATGTATCCGAATCTGCGATGGAACGATAGCGAGAGCAAATCCTTCCCTACAAATTGACCCAACTTAGTGCACTTTCAAAACAATAAGTAAAAAATTACCCACCCTAATGCACGCATACATAATTCCAATCTCATTTTGTTTTTGTACTTTTCTCTACTGCATTGCTGTAAGCTCTGTAAACATTGTACGTGATTCCAAATTTTTCGTCTGCTACTTTATTCTACTCCTATTCCATTACTCATAGAAATAAGTTACTCATACGCCGTGTCGGCGGGCGCAGTCTGCAAATTGCAACAATTTCTTCGAGAGGATCATATTTTTTTAGCAGCGCAAACACATTTAGGTGGTTTAACGCGAAAATTTTTGCAAAGCTTTTGGAAGAATGCAAATTGCGTGGGACATAAATGTTTAAGTGACGTGGGTTCAAATTGATCACTTAATTGCTGCGTAAATATCAACGTAATTAGCGAAATATTTAAATTTAAAAGTACCGAAAATGCATATAATAAAGATCACTTCTGAGTGGTGAAAGTGAGAGGTACAAAGTGAAATAATGCATTCAAGTGGGAAAAAAGTATTTAAAAATGATAAGCAAATTTGGTACGGGCATCATATAACCCAGGGGGCGTACTGCATGTATGAGTGAATGTAGAATTGTATGTTAGAGTAGCCGAGGTAGGTGTTTTTAAAAATTTGATTTTTTATTATTATACTTAATTGCGTGGTAAATATTTATTAGCATATATCTACTTTTGTAGAAGAAGCTAGTAGAACTCATCCTAACGCGAAGTTCACTACTTAGTTTTGTTTTTGAAGCGTCCATGGTATTTCTACTATGTGCTTTTACTCTCTACTGAAGAAGTGCTATAATTCGCTGTCCGCCTTGACCACTAGTTGGATGCCTATAAAGCATACTAACATTAATATTGACTGCAAACATTAGTGAGGGAGCTCCAGCGGTTCTTACTACAGCTCCTAGAGCTTAAAATTATAGATAAAGCTGTCAGTTATCTGAAAATATAGGAGGATAGGTAAAGCTGTCTTGTCAATGTTAGTCTGAATTCACAAATAGCTATAATTTATGAGATGCGAATGAATACGTTTTTGTTCTGTTTTGACTACTGTTTGGAATATTTTATCCGATAGTTAAGACTTAAAAAAAACAAAAATAGATAAATAACTGGAGCGTACACTTCTGTTAGATGTATGGTCGAGCCCCCCTCCTATTTGGGACGTGCGTTCTGATGTTGTTCCACAAATGGAAGGACCTATAATTATAAGCCAACTGCGATCGGCAAATGCGCTTTATGAGAACATTTTTTCATGGCATAAATATGCTCAGAGGTTTGGCACTGCCTACTAAGGGGCGACCGCTATTAGCAAACACTTTTTCTATTAATGGGTTGGAGAAAAAGTTCATAGTGCTTTCATATTTTCTTTTACAACGATTTGTTTACTGACTGGCAAAAAGTATCATTCGATAGAAGTTTTTCTGCTCTACAAAATTATTTTAATTGTATAATTTTTTATTAGTTTGGAGGCTTAGCAACGGAATACCCAGGGGGCAAAAATCAACATTTTCGACACCTGATCTTCTTTGATTTTCATGCTCGTACTGTCTGAAATGCTCGAAGAGAATGCCACGGTCAATAACGAGCCTTACATTACCCAGCTACCCCGCGTGAATGAGACTATTCGATTGAAAATACCTGTTGGACTTCTTCATGACAACGCCAGGCTCCATGTTACAACAAGTCGTCAAAGTCTTCAGCATTCGCGTATTCTCCAGGCTTTGCACCGATCGATTACCATCTTTTCTGTTCCCTGTTAAACCATATGAAGGGAGTCACCTTCGGTAATAAAGAGGTCCCTAAAACTGGTTCAACAAGTTGTTTGACACCAAACCAGGCGGTTTTTGGCGGAACGGCATCAATAAATTGGTCGAGAGGTGGAAAGAGGTTGTAAATTGTAATATATACAGTTGTCTGAGGGATGAGATGAAATCATACCAGTTTCATTCCGCAGCTATCCTGCTTTCGCATTTTTGGCTTTCACTGCTTACGAATGAATGAATAAAGCTAAAGTTTGCTCTTCTGGTTCACATTTCCTTGTACTCTCTACTCATTACAGTACCTCATCCAAACACAGTTCTCTTTATAAATCTACAGTGGAGCTAGGTAGAGCAGAGCGTGCCTTTCTTACGAAGATATGTTATCCTTCTTCTCGCTTTAGCATATCATTCGAGAGTAGGGTATGCTAGAGTGTCCGGGGATTGGTCACAGACGCGACAGAAGTCAGTGGACCAAATCCCAATCCTGTGCAGATGGCTACGCAATCTACACAAACCTGTGAGAATGGATGTAAGCATTCTCAGTGTATGTTTCGTGAGGATTATGAGTTGCCTGAATTTCCTTTCATTATAACTCCCCAGTTAGGACTTTGCCCCATAAGTTGGTGCGAGCTCACGTCCCTTAGCCTTAGCTCTTCGTTTCTAAGCTCATCCTTGATGATGTGTTCCCATTGCAAGGAAGAGCTCGTGACCTATTACCGACGAAGCCGTATTCACTTTAGCCAATACATGCGCAACTTCCTTCCCAGATATATTCCTATATCGTGGGGCTCAATTGAGCCGGATTCATTGTATTTACTTGCTTAGAAAATTCAATTTATAGATGCACTTAAGGACAAATAGGGACTTAACTTTAAAGAGATGCACTCGTGGAGTTTTCTTTCGAGAGCAGGTATACTACGACTCCAATTCCAATCTTGATTTCTTCTCAAATTCATTGACTTCATAATCACCCTTGGGGAGCTGCAGGCTGAACGATTTCATCCTTTTGGATGAGATCACGTTTTCTTCACCAAAACTTTCTCTAACCATATTCAACAGGGTGCACTTGGCTGATTGATGTCTCACTGTTTAACTACGCCGGCTGACATTAGGCGCCTGTTAAATTTTATCATCAATACTAAACCTTTTCCACAGGTGTAACTAATCATCGTCCAGATGTCTACCTTAAAAAACAAAACAATAATTGGCGAGTGCACTTCTGTTAGGTATTTAGCCGCGTTCTTCCTCCTATTTTATAATTGGCATCTTCATTCTTTTTTCTATAAATGGAGGGACCTACAGTTTCAAGCCGACTCCGAAAGGCAGATGATTTTTATGAAGAACTTTTTCTCATATCATAATTAGACTCAAAGACTTGCCATTGCGTGCTGAGGCGCGACCGCATTAGACAAAATTTTGCTAGATGCCCACCTTTAGACGTCCATTCCACCATTCGGATGTCCATCTTACCTATGCTTTTTACCGCCTTCTCTCCCTTATTTTAATTGTATCACAACGAACGAGTTTAAGTTTCACATTCCAGTGAGCGCAGCCTAATCTTACTAACCTACTAATCTACAAAAAAATGAAATAAATGATACCGAACTTTATGAAAGAGAAACCCAAAATATAAAGTACTTTACACAAAATTCAACAGCTGGACAAAAATTATGCAATTATGCATCCTTCCCCATTTTGCCTCTGTTTACACAGCTGAAGCCACAGCAATCCTAAACGGGCTCATTTCTGTTGAAAACTCAAATCTTAAAACAATTATATGCACGGACAGCAGATCAACAATAGCGTCAATACTGAATATAAGAAATAAAACTTATGTTATTTCACAAATTCGCAACAAACTGATCGGAAATAACAACAACATAAAATTAATGTAAAGGGAACGAAATAGCGGACGAACGAGCTAAATTGGCCGCCATGGAACCGCTCAAAACATTTAACAAGTTTTCGAAAAAAGACTTCAATAAATATGTTCTCAATCATCTGTATCAAAACCAATTGGTTACATGGGGATCTACATAGCACTAATACACTACATTTAATCCAGACAGGCTAAAACCCGACTATCCATCTTACTGCCGATGCAATGATGTCAAAATGTTTGTTCGGCTACGGCTTGGGCACACGATTGCAAGCCACTCCTATATATTCAACAGAACTAACCGGCCAAACTGCCAGCACTGCCCTACATCACCACTAACATCAATTCATCTTCTCGACAACTGCACACAATTTTCCACAGTAAGGAGCAATATTTTTGGGGACCAAATCCCATCATCACTATTAAGAAATATATGCTACGAAAATATTATAAAAATATCAGATTACTTAGCACAGACCGATTTAAAGAAACTTATTTAACTAATCTACCATAACTTTACCTAGTTTGCCTGTAATTAATTCATAATTCATTTTATAACAAATCAGAGAGCCGAAGGTCCTGGCAGCCAGTGCTCCTATTCTCGTGTTAAAATAATTATTTTATTATACCACGTTTGTAAATAAATAAATAAATAAATAAATAAATATGCACACAAATTATATACAAATACAAAGAAGTAAGAAATTGTTTTATCGAAAGCCGATAAGGTACTGTGAAATAGATATTTGCGTAGAGATATTTTGCTACTGAGCCAAATTTTACATATTTTAATACATTTCAATTAAGTGTGGATCATTTAAAAGCAGGAATGCATAGGACCAGTACTTTAACAATTTAGCTGCTTTGTGTTTCAGAGAATTATTTTTGACTGAGCTAGTTGAGAATTGTGGATAAGTTTGCCAAATGAATGAAATGATAAGCGGTTAGCGGTACCCGCTTGAGCAATTCAATAAAAAAAATCATTTTTTCGTTACTTCATTTTATTTTTTATTTTTTTTATGTATTCTACTTTACTAAATTTTTCTCTGATTTATTCCTTTAAGTTTCGACTACGTCAATCGCTTTGAGTTGAAGAATGCATGACATTCCAATTAGGCTTTCCTTCCTTCTTTATTGAATTCAGAACAATGTGAACTAATGGCACGTAACAGCGAGACGGGTAAGCAGACAAACCGGCATCCGCAATTCTTCCGCATCATTCACTCCTGAAAACTTACATTATGAAGTACAAGGTGGCATAAAATTAATCAACCAATTTTGACTTTGAATCATCTTTTTACTATAGAACGCGCGGTGTTTCTAGACTAAAAAAAACAGTTTCCAGAAAACCTCCACATGGAAGGTTATCCCGCCATTACTGTGGAACCTTGTCTTAAATGAAGTGCTTATTAACTTGAGCAAGGACCGGGATCAAGATAGTTGCTTATGCTGACGATGTATGATGACGATGGAAGTTTTGCTCGACTATCAGCGGGCTCGTACAGTCAGCGTTACAGGAACTATCTAACTGAGCGCGAACTCAAAGGGTCTAATGGTTTACCCAGCCCTGTTCACTAGAAGATATAAGATACCTAATTTTTAGTTACCGTCTATAGATAGAGTAACACTAACACTCCCACCACAACCAACATTAAACCTATCAAATGAAGTAATATATAATTTTGGACTCAAAACTTTCTTGAAAGAGGAACACCGAGCAAAGGTTGAAGAAAGCTTGTAATGCCCTTTTTATCTGCAAGCGGACATTTGGCAAAAATTGGGGTCTGAAACCATATATAAAAAACTGGGCGTTCAGTACGATCATCAGACCCATTTTGGCTTAGGAAGCTTTCGTGGGATTGGAGGCGTTGCAGACACAATCCTACGTAAAAAATTTCATAAAAGTCCTACAACTAGCTTGTTTTAGAATGACAGGTGCGCCCCGATCGACGCCTCAGGTGGCGTTGGAAGTGGTCCTACTTATTCCACATTTGCTAAAGTGAGAGCGGCCAAAACTGCTTCCTGGACTAAAGCAGCAGGAATGTTAAAAGCAAGCACGCTCGGTCATATATGAGTTTTGCTCTCTGTGGAACACTTGCAAGACGCATCGAGAACAGACTATCTGGTTCCAAGATAGATCTGAACACAGACTATAAAATAAGAATATCCGACAGAGAAAGTGGAGATTAACGAACGAGAAACCCATCCTTAAGAAAATCAAACGCAGAAAGTGGCGATGGATAGGTCACACATTGACAAAACCACCAGATAGCATCACGAGAACGGCACTGGGTTGGAACCCGCAAGGGAGCAGAGGTCGCGGTCGACCAAAAAACACTTGGAGAAGGTCAATGCTGCGCGAACTAGCAGATGCTGACATCTCATGGGATGGTGGAAAAACAACAGCACAGAACCGTGTACGATGGAAGAGTATTGTCGAGGCCTACGCTCGCGAGAGGAGTGAAAAAGGTAAAGAAATCCGACAGAAAGGATTGGTAGTCCAGAGTCATATCAGCTGAGAGTGGTTGCCATATTTATACTGAAAGCTCAAATATGGATAATGCTACTGGATCGGGAGTGAACTGAGAACAATTATCCTAAAATTGCTTCTTAAGGTTCCCAAACCAGTGTAGCGGGTTCCAGGCTGAGATCTACGTCATAGACAAAGCTACGATAAGACTAAGACTGGACTTAGCTACGGCGAATGTGACACTTTTGTTGATAGTCTAGCAGTGATCAAAGCACTGGCCTCAGCGCAGATCAATGCAAAATGTATTGGTGGATTGTAGAAGATCGCTCTCGCTTGTTCAACAACACAATACCACACTTTGCTGGGTCACCGGCCACTCTGGAGTGGAGGGAAATAAAAGTGCAGACGAGTGAGCAAGAATTGGCTTTGAGCTTGACAGTGAGCGAGTGGTAATGGGCGTAACCATTCCTCCAAAAGAACTGTATACCACGATTGATTTGAGTGTAAACGCGAAAATCAATAGAAGATGGTCTCTGACTACTAACTGCAGAGACTCAAAAGTGCTTTGGCAAAAACTGAATCTTGTTAGGACAAAATGTCTGCTTGGATTGAACAGATCAATTACCAGCGTCCTCACAGGTGTTACAACGAGTCACTGCACTCTTGGCACCCTACCCAGTGGAATGGGTGTACCTCACAATGACTTTTGCAGGAGCTGTGGAGGTGAAGAAGAAATTTAGTATGTGCAACTCCTTCTTTGTGATTGACCTGCACTTCAAAGACGCTGTGCCAAAAATCTTGGCGATTATTTCTTTGAAAACCTGGGAAATTTGCAACATATCTCACTGAAGGGACTAATTTCCTTCTTTGAAGGATCTGAGTAGATTAAGCAACTTAGTTAGGAGATAGAAAGCAAATACAGATATCGGAATGGGTCTTAGGAGCACCGAGTGCCTTTCTGTCTCTGTGACAAGCAAACTACCCAACCTAACCTAAGCTTTACTTAAAAAAAAACTAAAGTTATTTGGAGCGATGAAAATTGTATTTTAATATTTGCTCACCTCTGCTGACCTTTTTGACTCCATTACTTGTGTGCTTGTACACTGCAGATGTCTGGTTAGGTAGATAAGTTGGTGAAATGGTTGAAGTGCCAGTCTGGCGACGTTTTGATACCATTATGAGACCTCCAACAGCCAGATATCTACAGCTAGCCAAAACTGTCGATATGAGGGAGAAGATTGATGGGATTTAGGTTGGCACGCTGCCCCAAGTTGTCGAAGAAAGAAGCTCCCAGTGGCTTCAATCATCTAGCTTCCAAACCCAGACATTTACAAAGAAAGTACTCAAGAGTCTCCCTCTCTGAAAGGTCCCCACAGCTTCTATTATACAATGGGGATTAGATGGCAAAGCTAGGTTTTCTGCGAGTGCGCCGATTGACTGGCGAGGAGTCCAAAATACTTTCTGAGTTCTCCATATATTGTACAGTGGCAAAGGATTTTCAAAAGAGCACATGAAGAAATGGAGCTCCATCTTTTCTGCGTTTTCCTGAGAAACAAATTTTGCAGTTCTCCTTTAAGAACGGTCAGGGGGATGCCGATCCCCGAGTAGGAGGTCTCTGAGGCCAATTCAGTACCATTTCTGGCAATCTTATCAGCAAAATCATTTCCCTCTATGTTTCTATGTCCTGGAACCCAGATCAGAGAAATGTTACCTGCACACCCAAGTGATTTGATTTCCTCCTTACAGGAGTTTACTAATTTCGTTCTGCACCATGGCGTCGTCAGAGCCTTAATCGCGGCTTGACTATCGGAGAAAATGTTAATATCTCTCTCTCTCTCTCGCGTTCCTTAAGCATTTTGCATGACTGCAAGATCGCAAACACTTCTGCTTGAAAAACACTAGCAGTGTTCGGCAGTTTAAAGGAGATAGATAAATTGGCTGATTTAGAGAAAACCCGTGCTCCGACTACCGATTCCATCTTGGAACCGTCAGTAAAGATAGAGCTTCAAGCGTCGGTGCAGATTTCCCCTCGATCCAATCCTGCCTATTTGGAAAGATTGCCCAAACTCTAATTTGCGGATAGAGAGATCTGTTCGAAGTTCGGAGCAATACGGTGCTAACTGTCCGAAAATACTACCATGTCCCTTGGGAGATTGCCTCCAGAGGCCAACCTCCTCTAACCTGATTGCACTTTGAGCTGCGATGGAAATAACGTAAAAGTCGATGGGAAGTAAAAGGACACTCAGGGCAGCACTGGGGCAAGTTTTACATGCTCCGGTGATGCCGATGCATGCAGTCCCCAGTTTAGTGATATTTTATCCCTTCCGAAGAGGATGCCACCAAACCAGGCATCCATCTGTCGAGATAACGAGTGTCGAATTTGATTGATACGATGCCATTTGCAAAAAGTATAGATTTTCCGAAAGAGTGATTAATTTTGCGCCACCTTGTATGCGTGTGCAGGGGAATTGCAGCAATCGTTTGTTGCCAATTGTCGTTCTGGACACCCTTTTTTTAGAATGTGCCTTTAATTATTACTGTTTTCTTTCGGTCTCGGCGGCTCAGCAAGTCAATGAAATTATATGAGTGCGGCAGAGCAATGAATTCAAAGTGCCAATTGAGTAGAGTAACACAGACACATGCACACCTAGGCTGGCAATTGTGAAAGGAGTGCAAGACAGGAAAAATCAATGGACAAATCGCTTTTTAAAGTATCAAAGCGCAAAGACTAACCCAATGATTTTTGTTTTTGCTAGTCTGCAAATTTTTAAATTTTTTTTAGTTTTGTTTTTTTTCATAAAAAGAGTTTACTTCTTTCCTCTTGCCATCCGCCTGTAGACTCATAGTTAAATGCAACTAGCAGCAAACGGAAATCAGTAAACAAGTATCTTTTGTTGGATAAAATAAATTTAAGAATTTGGTTTTTTGTCAGCAAATTCTATTCCATCGCAAATGCTCCGAGAATCACAAACAAAGTAGTTAATAAAAAATTCGTATTGTTGGCAAACAACTCATACAAAATTATGCAAAGCGAGCTCTAACATACAACACAAACAACACGACGACTTCTATATTTCACGTGCTTCTATACGTACATTTGTATATATTTACGTATATGTGTGTATATGTGTGTGTGTGTGATGGAGCGTGCGCTCGCACACAAATCCTTTTAATTGAAAACGCATTAGCGACGTTCGTGCCATTTGAGGCGAGACGCGATGCCTAACACCACCACCACCACCACCAACACGAACGCCCTTATTGCCTTGCTGCCGCCAATCACCAATCATACAGCTACAACAACACACACACACAAACTTCCACACAAATTCCCACACTCGGTGTCACTCAAAAAAGCATTTTCATTATGCCATTCACTCTGTGATTTTCCGCGTCTGCACCGAGCAGTTTTTTTGTTCGAAAGAATTTTTTTTTTGCGTTTGCTTTCGTTTTTCGCCGCCAGTTTTTGCCTGCTGGTGTATCCCTCGCTTCTATCATTGCATGAGTTTTTTTCGAGCGCCCTAAGCCAAACTATCAAATGCGCTAAGCCAGGCACTCAACACTCGGCGGCTCGTCGCCATTTATTCATAGCAGTCTGGTGCTACTGCTGTGCTGCTTTGTTGCCGTAGATGGTGTTTGTGCTGCCGAAAGTGAGGTGGTGGTGGTGGTGTAGTTGGCAGTTGATCCTAGCGACCGCACTGTTGCCAATATCCACCCAAAACAAAAAAAACAGAAAAAACCCCACCCTACGAAGCCTACAACTGGCGGCATGCAGCAGCAGTTTGCTGTGCAAAAAAAGGCAGCAATGGTCTCTAGAGAATTACGAAATAACAAAAAAAAAAACAAGTGATAGGGCCACAATAAAAACAACTATTACTCTACCAGTACGTACAACAACAACAAATGGCAATCAAGCGACAGCAAATGAAAATCAATTGAAAATCTTTATTGGCAGTGATTGAACTTTGTGCTGTGACGCGGCAAGCTGATGCTTTTTCTGCCAACACCAACAAAAAAAAAAATGTACTATATTTTCTTACATCACTTTTAGGCCTCTCACTTTGCCGGCTTTATCTTTAAAAGTTGTTTTGTGTTTTTTTTTGTCTGTCTAGTTAGAGATTTTTTATACCCTCAATGGGGCAAAATAACTATGAACGAAAAAAATGTGTAATGACTAAGAGACTTTTAAGTTTCTACAGACTTAATGCGCGTTTGCTGGAAGAACAGCATAACTAAAAAAAATCGAGAATTCGAGAAAAACGGACTCAAAATTTTATATTTACTACGCCGTGGCCGCAGTAGCCGAATGGGTTGGTGCGTGACTACCATTCGGAATTCACAGAGAGAACGTAGGCTCGAATCTCGGTGAAACAACAAAATTAAGAAAAACGTTTTTCTAATAGCGGTCGCCCCTCGGCAGGCAATGGCAAACCTCCGAGTGTATTTCTGCCATGAAAAAGCTCCTCATAAAAATATCAGCCGTTCGGAGTCGGCTTGAAACTGTAGGTCCCTCCATTTGTGGAACAACATCAAGTCGCACACCACAAATAGGAGGAGGAGCTCGGCCAAACACCCAAAAAGGGTGTACGCACCAATTATAAAGGGTTCTCCAATAAGTGGTGTTATTTTGATTTGATTATTGATTATTAAGAACTTTTATGGCCAGAATTGGATGGCATTGGTCTGGACAACGTTTATTTTGAACAAGAAGCCGCTACGTGCCACACAAGCAACGAAACCATTGATCTTCTACGGGAAAATTTTCCGGACCGTGTTATCTCTCGAAGAGGTGATCACAATTGGCCACCGAGATCTTGTGACTCAACACCTTGTGACTTTTTTCTTTGAGGTCACGTGAAAGAGATGGTCTACGACAGCGCAGGGTCGATTCAAGACCTCAAAGATGGAATTCATGAGGCTACCGAGGACATAGGGCAGCCACTTTGCAAATCGCTTATGGAAAATTTCATGAAAAGGATATTGTCCTGTAGGCGTGGTCGTGGTGGTCACTTGCCTGATGTTATTTTCCACTCTTAACGGCATACCTTCCTCTTTATAACGAAATAAACATCCAATCATTTGTATTAAACAATATCATTTTTCTTTGAATATCAAAATAACACCTCTTATTGGAAAACCGTAGTCATGCGTGATCTGTCAAAAAAAAAAAAAAAACATATAAGTACCTCCAATCTGATCACTCGTTATTTTATTTTCGAAGTGAAACTTCTTAGGCGTCGATGGATAAGCGAGAATGGAGAGTAAAATTTCAAGGCCACGCAACGTTTTGGGCATTTTCGTTCCGCAAGAGAGAAAAAAGATATAACGTAAAGGAAAAGGAGAGAGATAGCTATACCTTATATATATCTTAGATACACTCTAGGGCCCAATTTTTCGCCGGTTTTTTTGGTGCCTACTTTTTGGCGCTTATTTGCGGTTCCTGGCTAGTGTTTGTGTGTACTATGAAGAGCTATCCATTCCGGCGTCGGATTTATTGGTATTGCCTTGCGGTAATTTGTGCCGTTGCTGCGGTCCTGGAACCGCTGCGTTTGTGCGGGTGATAAACGTTAGGAGTAGTGCGCATCGTTGCCACAGTTTGTGTCCGGCGTTTACCTACACCGGTCGACCCGTTTTTTGTAAATTTTGTCTATTTGTATTCTCTGCAAATGTTGTGAATTTATTTAGATATATATTCTTTTCCTCTCTCTCTTGCTCCCCGGTCTCTCCCTCTTTCTTTGTCTGCCTTGAAAGTTTCACTTCTGTTATATGTACTACGCTACACGCACTTTTTTTATTAAACATTTTTTTTGTCATCAGTGAGAAACACCCACTCCTCAATTTTCTTTTCATTTCTGTCATTAATAACACCCTCTTTTCCTGTTTCTTTGTTTTTTTTTTTTTTTTTTTTGATTTTCTTCAGTAAAAGCTCTTCGAGTTGATTGAAAAAACAAATAATTTTTTGTTAGAAATTTTTAGAAAGCAATAAATTAGTTATGTATTATACTTGTTAAAAAATGTTTATTGGAAAATAATTATCTTATCTTTGCTGATTTCTTACGAATCTGATAAGTTTGCCGAGTTTGATCATTCGACCCAAAATTCATCTCCTAAGTGTATCTAAAGCCGGCTAAAAACAGGCAAAGTATGAAGAATTTTCATTCTCTAACAGAGAATCATGGATCATGTCAACCCACAGTTGTACTTTTGGAAATGAATTCTCAGCGTGGAAATTAATTCCGCTACCACCTCAACTTAGGTTGGGATGAGGTGACAGCTACGGGAATACTTAACGCAAAGGTGAAGTACCTGTGATAACATATTTTACTAAACTATTTATCCTCGAATCATGAAGTTTCAGCAGCCTCTTCGAAAAAGTACGCACTATGCATAGAGCTTGTTAAAGTGCTTCAGTTTTATTTATGAACAAAATGAGGTTTAAAGAGAGCGTGAAAAATCGTTTGCATATTTCAAGGCGGCATATTTGTTTTTTACCTATTGTAGACTTTTAAGATATTTGCATACAGATTTTGACTGAGAATACCCCTGGTGGAATTTTTTGGCGAATAATTCCCTAGAATATTTTAACCCTTTAGCGACCTTTAAAATGCCATTTTATTCAAACCTCCCATAAGAAGGGCCTAAAAGACGCTTTCATGGGTGAGCTAATGGGTCGAAATATTCTACAAAATTACTCCTCGTAAAATTTCACTATATATACTCAAGTTACATATTTCACTCTGATATGAAATGTAACCCTTTTTCAACTATTCCACAAACTCTCAGGCAAAAAAGCGGAAATTAAATATGGCCCTAAACCAGAAGTTTGTTCGGAGAATGCAAAAAGATTTGGAGGATTTCTATTTACTATTTTCAGGTCTGAGAATATTATCAAGAGTTAAAATCATTCCGCCCCCCGCAGCCTATAACCTTGAAGTAGTTGCTCAGTAATTTGCGCTCCATATAAATACTCGTTTCATTAATTTTTTTTAAATATTTTCTCGCATTGAGTTGCAAATCGCATTATCCACTGACAAGTCAGTTTTTTAGGGCAATAACTCCAACTACTACACAATACAAATGCGTTGAGTTGTGGCACGCTATTTTGTGAGAAAATCTCAGATTGCTCCATAATCCGCACAGCTAAATTTTTTCGGTATTCCAACCTTTTGCTTTATCACTTTTACGTTACGGGAATCAGGAAACCAGCTGCTATCGATCACCTTTTGCCAATTGCTCGCTTGGCAGTGGCCAAAATTTGTCACTAAAACGAGAAATAGAAAAATGAATACAAAATTGTGCACGCCGTTATATCCTGTGGTACGCGTGGCTGTTTGCATGTCTTCACTAGGCTGGCAACTCAGCCATGCAGCTGGCAGTGAAATTTGGCACAATTCAGTCAAAAAATGCAGCAAATCAACAAATCCACTATGGAAGTGAAGTGAAATGTCTCTAGTGTCCATCCGAATACATACACACACACGCACGAACTGGTTATGCACTGCCATTCTATTGATGGCCGTTAGAGTGCAGTTGATGTTGATATGCCTGTCATTCAGCCACTTCACCACTCCACCACTTCAACCTCATCTTCATTTCCGCCTATCGTTGCACGAATTGGATTTGCCGCCAATTGCTATCCACATAAATTTCGATGTGTGTGAATGCCATTTGCTGTGCAGCGTGTTGCATGTTGGCGCAATGCCTGCTGCCATTTCGTACGTACGTTTTGGAAATATTGAATTTCAGTTTTTTTGCCGTTTTTTTTCGGAATTTTTTGTTTGTTTTTGGTCCATTCACTTTTTTCTTTTTTTTTCTTAAATAGTTTTGAAATCATTTTTATATCAGTAGTTGAGGTAAAAACTGTGATTTGCTTTCTTTGTTGAGTAGCTGACGTTTGCATTCAATACGAGTGACAAAACTTAATGGTCAGTGCTGAATAGTTGCCAAATTGATGCAACATGTGGCTGAAATGGAGCGCATTTAGTTGAAGATCTTGTCGTATGAAAGCTAAGAATAGATTAAGAATAAAATATAATCGTTTATGAAAGCATGAGGTGCTTGAAAGTCCAATGGATTTAGGTTGAATCTTCAGCTTCTCATATTTCTTGATATTTTCGCCCTAGGTTTACTCCAGCGCCATGTGATCCAAAAACCGTTGACTTCAATTATAAATAAAATATTAAAATTACCAATATTCAGGTTTAATTAACTTGCAATTTGTGTGCCACTTTTTATTTAAAAATAAATCGGCATATGGCAACCTGGAGTGCAACATTTAAAGACCGGCTGCTCCAATTTTACACAACGCCTTCCTGCATAACTGCCATTATCTCGCTGGTAAGTGCCAAATGTTGACTTCCGATTTGTTGTTATTGTTGTGATAGCTATTTACTGATCACTGTTCAAAGCATTTAGATCATGAATTGTAGTCCTAATAGATGCATTTACCAGCAGGATCAGAAAAATAGCTACAAATTCAGGAAATTTTTTTATATGAAGAAAATGCGAAACACCGCCAGGGAAAAAAATTATAAAAAATCAATGGGGATTTTGAACCACTTTAAACTTGTACCTTGTTATACTAAAATTGAGTGAACTAAAAAACTGCGTACCCATTTTTTTGTTTTTTGTTTGTGTTTTTTTTTTTGGTTTTGTTTTTGTGATAAAATTTGTATGAAAATATGTGGAATTTTTCTAAGTCGCGTTCAAGGTTTAAAACTTGAACTAATATGGTCTTTAATATAGAATGAACTGCATTTTCATAAAAAATTAATTTTCCTTAAAAATCCAATAAGTAATTAGTCAAAACTTGTCAAAACATTCAAATCCTAAATTGTTTTCGTTTGCTGTATATGGGCAGTCCACTCCTATCAAGAAAGTTGTTAAATGAGTTGATGAAAATGAGTTGAATTATCGATGAATGTTGGCGAAGAGCTGTGTATTTTTCTTTGGCCATAGCAGCTTCCAAGTTTTCAATCGCATCTGGTTTGTCAGCAAACACCAGATTATTTGATGAAGCCTCATAAAAAGTAGTCAAAAGAGTCCAATTGCATAAACTAGGTCATCAGAGCTTACGTTCGGTTTAAATATAAATCTAACAAAAAATCAAAAAAGAGGCCCGATGTTTAAAATTGAAGATGATATTCGACTAGCCTTGAAAATGTAGGTAATGCGTGCCTTCTAGTCGAGGTGAGAGATAGAAAAATGAGTAGAAGGTTTGAACATCTAGAATTCTCCAGGTTAGGTTAGCCTGGTTGGCACTTTTTGCTATCTCACCTACTATTTCGTTCCCCATAATGCCGTTGTGACCAGGTACCCAGTAGATATGCAGCCTACTGTTTGCGGCTAGTCTTTCTATGCCCTCCCTACTCCGTCGAATAGTTTTGGACTTAATACAATCTGAGGTTATTGCTTTTATTGCTGCTTGACCATCCACGTATATATTAATCGTTGAGTTCTTTATTATTCTTGTGTAGGGTTTCCCCACAGCAGAAGCTTCCGCTTGGAAAATACTGCTGTGGTCTGGCAGCTTGATATGCTGCCTTATTTCCAGCTTTGAGCAGTAAATACCCGTTCCCACTCCAACTGAAGTTTTAGAGCCGTCTGTATAGATTTGAAAAGTTCTATGGCCAAGCTTCATGCCTTTGTGCCACCCCTCCTCTTCAATTGTAGTGCGAAACCTTCTCTCCCAACTAAAGTACGGAGCCATGTAGTCTGTGCAACCTGAGCTCCATTTTCCTATTGAGCTGTGACTGAAAGTTCTCCAGGTGAATACTCCAACAGCCACCAACCTCTTCACGGATTTCGCTGCCAGGGTTTCCGCCATAAGGTCAATAGGTGGCATGCTGAGTATCAGTTCCAGCACCGCCGTTGGAGTGGTTTTCATCGCTCCTGTTATGCACAGAGTAGCGAGTCGTTGAAACCTTTCTAGTGGCGTTAAGTATGTCAGTTTTCTTGTCGCAGTCCACCATACTAAGGCCCCATACAGCAATATCGATCTAACTACTGCCATGTAGCACCAATGCATCAGAGAGGGTGATAGACTCCAAGTAACGCCCAGCATTCTTTTACATGCGTACAACGCGTTACTGGCCTTTTTCACCCTTTTCTCAACATTGCGCTTCCACAGAAATTTACTGTCTAGTATTACTAGGTACCTTGCATGATCTTTGAGAAGTAGTTCGTTGTTGCCTAGCTTCGGGAGGTTCCACTCCGGGACCTTGTACTTCCTGGTAAAAAGTAGCATGCCCGTTTTTCCGGCGTTTATCGCTAGCTCTGCGCGAGATGTCCATTGGTGTACCATTTTAAGTGTGTTGTTCATTACATTACTGATGGTGCCCAGGTACTTTCCCGTAACTATTATAACTATGCCCTGCAGGTCAAACGAAAAACAATTATTGACTTTCTGTTAATTAACTGATAAGAACTTGCAGCGCTCGAAATAAAGAGCGAAATGATAAGGCTATGGCAAGACCGCTGGAGAAACGAAACACGCGGCAGATGGACGGCTAGGTTAATGAAAGACGTCGCTACATGATACAGAAGGAACTTCAGTGAGGACAATTTTTGCGAACAAGTACGTCGAACGTTGGAGAATGCAGTCGGTCACATATAATATAAATATAATCGATAAGATGCTAAGTAGCGAGGAAACGGGGGAGATCATCATCTCTGGGCATGCCATCGCTGACGATGGTAGCTCTGATGATGCATTAGGCATTCAAACAAAAAACAAAAACAAAAAAAAAAACGGGCTACCAAATATGTATGTTCTATATTTTGAGATTCTAAGCTCTTCGCAAAACTTGTCCATAGTACCTCTACAAAGTAGCACCCTCTTGTCACGGAAACAGTCCTTAATGACACAGAATTCACATAAATAACCAACCTTTAATCCTAACAAATGTAAAGTCTCTATAGCTCAATCCAACGAAACTTGGCTTTCGTTAAAGGAAGCAGATCTCTTAGATTAAGCTCAATGGGATTTGTATAAAGATTCGAAACACATATATATTATCCGACCGAAGGCTGACCACTCCCATATGTAATAGAATGCAGTCATTTCATCTCCTATGCATATTTCACGTAAAGCCGAGTTTAAGTCTTGCTGCTGTATGGGGCCTCAAATTACATTTTAGACTGCCAGCATTTGTTGACACTTTGCCAGCAGTTAAAGTGTATCTTCAACAAATATCGGCTGATTACGACCTAGCGCGTTGTTCAGCTGGATGCTAGACCGGAGCAGATCGCCTGCAAGAACAAGAGTGATGATCTAGTGACCGACCTTTTCCCAGAATGGAGATACAGCTGCCATCTTAGAGAAAATGAAGACTCCAGTCACGCACGAGTGTTCGAATCACGATAATCTGACTCAAATGATCGCTAAGCTCTGATTAATGGCCAGGAAGGTTTTGAAGTTATTTACATCTCCAGACGAAACTCGTTGAATTGATGCCAAAGAACTTTTGGATTGAATAGATTGGGTCAGCGATTATTTATATATTTTTTTTTAAGCCGACTCAGAACGGCAGATATTTTATTTTTACATCTTAAGAGCTTTTTCATGGCAGAAATACACTCGGAGGTTTCCCTTTGCGGTCCCTATTAGAAACAATTTTTTCCCCCTTTTGGTGTTTCATGGAGATTCGAACCCACGTACTCCGAATTCCGAAGGACGGTCACGTATTCGGCTACAGGGGTCGTTTTGACTGATTATTTACTGATGGTAACTTTCGTTTCTAAAGCAAATGATAACTGGCGATGAAAAATAGGTCTCACACGAGAACAATAGATAGAAAACATGGTGATTAAATTTGTTTTGAGCCAGCAAGGGTTAACGACCAATAACGTTTGGTAGGATGGGAAAGCAGTTGTACACTATGAGATGCTCCCGTTAGACCAAACATTCAATTCGGACCACTAATGCCAACAACTGACATTAACGCATTGAAGCAGATATCGTCCCAGAAAGGGCCAGAATATGCGAATCGAAGGTGTACTATCTTAAATCAAGACCACGAACTAATTCTGTCACTTTAAAACCTGGCTCTCAGCTATGGAAAATGGTAGAACAGGGGTAGGAATCAATGGGCCTAAATTCAAAAAATCGATTCCGATGGGACTCTACCCAACAATATTCCAGGCAGAAATACAAACCATTGAAAAATGTGTGAGAGAATGCCTTAGCAGGAAAATGAGAGGTACTCACATCTACATACTTTCAGATAGCCAAGCGGCTCTAAAAGCCCTTCTATTAAAAACTATCACCTCTAAATTGGTGAATGATTGCCTAAACCTTCTCAGCACGTTAGGAAACCTAAACATAGTAGCACTAGGCTGGATTCCCGGACATGAAGGACATGAGGGAAATTAAATGGCTGATGACCTTGCAAAACAAGGAGCCTTTCTGTGGACTCACAAAAGGCCACATTAATGAATTCCTTAGGAAATGGGAAGAAAGGAAATTTGCTGCACACTGGCTAAACTATGTTGGTCAGCGTCAAGCCAAACTATTTCTAAGTCCCAACAAAGGAATATCTGACAAGCTACTCTCACTGAACAGAGTAGATCTGCGTTTTTTAACAGGATATCTTACAGGTCACTGTAGCATGAGGTATCATTTAAATAATATTGGTCTATCTGAGACCAATGTCTGCCGCTTTTGCGAAATGGACATAGAAAGCTCAGAACATGTGCTTTGTAAATGCCCTGCGTTGGGCAGACAGAGACTTCATCACCTTGGTGGTATCGTAGTATCTCCATGCAATCTTTGGAACAACAAACCTAAAATTGTGCTAAAACTTTTAAAAAGCCTAAAACTCTAGGGTTACAAAAATAGTCCTTTCAGAATAGATCAGCTCCGGTCTCAGTGCGTAATGGCCTTCTAATAATAATAAATAGTATAAATCAAGACCACGCCAGGTCACATATAGGGATAATAGATTACAGGGTTAGGATAGCCGAAGAAAATGTGTCAGAATAATTGCGCCACGTCACCGGGTATTCGCAGCAGAATTCTGTCCCTCGTTTCACATAAACGGTCATTTTTCAAACGGCAACGAAGGTAAATGGGTAGAGGGTGCGCTGATTTTTCTTATATCACCCAAACAATCTCAGTTTGGTCGTTACTGGTTACCTTACAGGCCACTGTAGGCTGAGACATTACTGAAACAAAATTGGTTTCTCTGAGACCAGCTCGCAACTAAGTTGTCGCCAATTAATTTAAATTACTCCTTTTTTGGGATGCAATAAATAGAAAAAAATAAAATAATAATATATTCCATATATGGGTGATATTTCAAAATAAAATTTAATTGCCATCAAACGGTTTTTAGTTAATCCTCAAGTTATTTTCCCTATTTCAAATTTAATTTACTGATTTCAATTATCATCATCGTTTGGGACTTTGCCAATATTGCTGATAATCGGCCGGCAGCTAGCAATTATTGAAATAAAATTACTTCCAACGATTCATTTGGCACATTAACACATACCAAGGCACAGTTACAAATTGCTGCAGCTGCATATGTGTGTGTGTGTGTGTGACCGAAAAGCTGTGCGACGTTTAACATTTTATCGGATTCAAAACGAATGTGACTGTTTACACACTAATAATTACAAGCCAGGACAACCTGTTGCGCCATAACTGGCATCCGAATGCCTGTACATTTATGAATGCCAGCATGCACTCACACATACACGCACACATTTTCGAATAGCACCGGCGATATGATGATATTTTAGGCAGAAAATTCAAGAATTGCTTTTATGCTACAACTCTGTGGGTATGTGTATGTGCACCCACATACATATACATATGGGATAAATGGTAGTTTGTTTACTCGTACACAAGCTGTTGCATGCCACATGCAAATTATGCAAATAGCTGCTGAATAATTGCCCCCTGTCCACACCCATTCGTATGTTTATTTATACATAAATGCAATAACTATAAAATATTTATAAATGTGGGCAACAACAAATTGAGGTTTATGCGACCACAACAGGTAAGCGGACATTTATGATATACAGAGCTTCACAAAAGTATTCGCAAATCTAAATTTCCTAGTAGAAAGTCCCAAACAAGTTTTATTATCTGACAAACTAATTTTTTATTACAAATAATTATTTTTGGACAGTAAGTCGACGTAAAAAATACAAACAAACTTTCTTTCATAATTTTTTTTTTCAAAAATATTGTTTTTTTTAATTTCTAACAAAGAACACTTTTTTTTTAGGTAAGTGGGTAACTGAAGAGGGGATGTTTGTAGCAAACACAAACGAAAAAACAAAAACCATAAAAAAGGCTTTCAATAAAAAAGAAAAAAATTTAAAAAAATTAAAAAAATTATATTACTTTAATAAAAAATATATTTTTTTTAAATAAAACATTAAAATATATTCAAGGGAATTTTTTTTTAACAATTATATTTTTTTTTCAAAAATTTTTAATCAAAAAAGTTTCTAATTAAAAAAATTTTAAACAAACAAAATATGTCAGCAGGGAGTATTTTCCACATACGGCAAAAAAAAAATTTTTCAAAAAACGTTTCATCAATTTTCTTCAAACATTTTTTTCTTTTCTTTTTTTCTTAAAACTTTTTTTTTTAAATTTTTAAAAGTTTTTACTAAAATTTTTTTTCAAAATTTTTTTTTTTTAAATCTTATATTTTCTTCAAAATTTGTTTCTTAAAATATTTGTATTTCTTATTTTCCCCGAAAAATTTCTGGCTAAATTATAATTCTGTTTTTTTAAATTATATTTTTTCTCAAAAATTTCTAATACAATTTGCTTAAAACGTTTTTTTTTTTCAATTTTCTTAAAAACATTTTTTATCAACATTTTTTTTTTTAATCTAATATTTTCTTTAGAGTTTTTTCTTAAAATTTTTTTAATTTCTTATTTTTCTCCAAACATTTCTGCCTACAATTTAATTCTGTTTTTAAAAATTATATCTTTTCTCAAAAATTTCTAATCAAAGAAGCTTTTCATTAAAAAAATTATAAGCAAACAAAAAATGTGAGAAGAGAGTGTTTTCCATGTATGGCAAAAACAATTTTCTTAAAAAGTTGTTTTTTCAATTTTCTTCAAAAAAAATTTTTTTTCAAAAATTTTTTATCAAAGTTTTTTTTTTTAATCTAATATTTTCTTTAAAGTTTCTTCTTACCAATTTTCTTAAAAATTTTTTTTTTCAATTTTCTTCAAAAAATTGTTTTTCTTCAAAAATTTTTTATAAATTTTTTTTTTTAAATCTAATATTTTCTTTAAAGTTTTTTCTTAAATTTTTTTTTCTTATTTGTCCCCAAAAATTTCTGGCTAAAATTTAATTCTGTTTATTAACAATTATATTTTATCTCACAAATTTCTAATCAAAGAAGCTTTTCTTTAAAAAAATTATAACCAAACAAAAAATGTGAGAAGGGCGTGTTTTCCACATATGGCAAACAAATTTTTTTTTCAATTTTCTTCATAAATTTTTTTTTCTTAAAAAATTTTTTATCAAAATTCTTTTCTTGAAATCTTACATTTTCTTTAAATTTTTTCTTAACATTTTTTTAATTTCTTATTTTTGCCTAAAAATTTTTGGCTAAAATTGAAAAAAGAAATTGCAAAAAAATTCACAAAAGACAAAAAACAACATTTTTTCTATAAATTTTGAATCAAAAATTAATTGTGTTCCCAAAAAACTTAGTTTAACAATTTTTATTTTTTCTTAACAAAAACGCTTCTCATAAAAACAAATTAAAACGCAAAAAACAAAAAAAATTGAGAAGGGGATGTTTTCCACGTGTGAATTTTCGAATTTTCTTCAACAATTTTTTTCTTAAAATTTTATTAAATTTTTTTCTTTTAAGGCGGTGCTTTCCGCAAATGACACAAAAACATTATTTCAATATATTTGGAATCAAAAATAAATTATGTTAAAAAAACAAATTTTTCTAGAAGTTTTTTTTCTAACAATTTTTCTTAACATTTTTTTCTAACAATTTTTTTCTATAAATTTTTAACTTATTTCTTATTTTTTTTTTAATTTAATTCTTTTTCTACAATAACTCTAAAAGATTTTAGTGAAAAACATACAAAAAAATCTTAAGGTGTGGGTGGGGTTTCCCAAATCAAAACAATAACATAAAGCAAAACAAATTCCCCAAAAATTAAAAAAAAAGTCCAAAAAAATTCTAACAAGTGCCTACTTCATAGTCTAAGAAGTGAATGCCCTTGCAATTTCTCTTAGTAATCTGTCTGCCGACTTTCAAGCGATGGCTGTAAAATAAAGATAATGATGATTGCTGCTGTTATAGAAATCGCACGAATGCATCGAAGGACATTGACTGCTGTTTAGTGTAAAACCTTTTCTTTCGAATCCATAGATGAACTGGCTAAGAGAGGAACTGAGTTCAAATTAGTCAATTCTGTCCAATACGTGAGCATCCCTTTATTCGCAAGCCAGATCTGGATCAGATGGGTCTACATCACGCAAGCCAACAGTAGATGGATTAGAGAGCCAACCTATCATGTTTTTTTTTTTTTTTACGAGGAGCAAGTATCAAAAGCCTAACTCCGTCAGTGCGAGACTTTGATTCGAATTAGGCCTCCTACCGTCAAAGTACCGATCCATCTCAGTACTACCGTTACATCTTTCGTCGGAAGGCGGTTTGAGTAACCTTAGTGTCCTGATGCAATACGTCAAAAGTAGGATCTGCTTGTTACCAACCACTATTTAGATCACTGAATGAGAGAGTCACCCCTGTCGTCGCAGTACTTCTCATCAGTGTGCCGCACGAAAGTTTGATGCATTGTAAGCTTTCTTGTCGTTCGCGTCTTCGCCTTGTCTGCTCGCTGTACCGAAGTTTCTGCATTATTTCGGCAGTCCCATTATGCACGTCGTTCCATGCATCGTTGCTCTTCAATATCAGTAGCACTAGGTTTGCGGTCGTTACACTACAATCCAGTGTTTTGCTAAGTCTACTGAAACGACGCCATACGCAAAGCGCATGTTCTGCATCTTCGTCGATTCCTGGCTCGCACTGTTCAAAGTATGGAGCCTCCTTATGCCCAAAGCGATGTATGTATGCTTTATACAACCATGACCATTAAGGATTTGGGTAAAACAGTGATTGAACTCCCCGTGCTTTCTTTTAAGCCATTATTCCACTCTAGTGATGAGATGGTGGGTTCACTTGCTTGTTGTTGCACTATCCCATCGTGTCTGCCACTGACAAACAAACAAAACAACGGCCAAACCAAATCGCTTCGGCCGTAAGGCAATGCTGTGTGTTTTCTGGGATCAGCGTGCTATGATTTGAGGCGAGCTATTAAGTTGAAACAGTTGACGGTGCACGCTACCAACGACAATTGGCGATTTGAACAGCGCTATTTACCGAAAACGCCCAGAATATGCCGATCGGCGTCACAAAGTAATTTTTCTTGATGACAATGCACCGCCACATTCACCGCCACATCGAACAAGAGCGACCCGGGAATTGGTAGAGGCGTACGATTGGGAACCGCTGGTGCATGCGGCTTACTCACCAGACTTGGCGCCTTCCGATTATCATTTGTTTGCATCGATGGGCCACGCACTTTCCGAGCAGCGCTTCAATTCTCACGAAGAAGCCAAAAAATGGCTCGATGATTGGTTTGCGGCCAAAGACGGCCAATTTGTTTGGCGCGGCATCCACAAATTGCCTGAAAGATGGGCAAAATGTGTCGCTAGCGATGACTATTATTTTGAAGATTAAATTTGTAACCATTTTTTGTTAATAAATGTTTGAAAAAGTCTCATTTCATAGGTATATACCTAGGTATACTTCACCTGGTATATTTGTCATTTTTCCAGTTATTACTAAGTACTCAAACTTGTCAAATTTTGTGCTGGTATTCATTAAACTTTTCATTCATTTTCATTAAGCTTTTTTACTAAGTATCTGTGCGCACAATTAACGCTGAAAAAATTTATTGAGTTGACTTTTCCCAAACCAAAAAAAAAAAAATAAAAATTGAGAATGCAACTCATACCAAATCACTGAAAAAATTACGAAAATTTTGCCAAACAAACGATTTGGGCGCTACGCATAAAAAAGTCCAGAAAACTTTAATGCGCTGTGCCTTTGTAATGTAACTTCATTAAAAGTAGTACTTTGAAAAAATGAGCCCAAAAAACATAAAACACAACAAGCAGGCGCATTTCACTGCTGCTTCAGCTGTTATAACTTACTTAGGCACTTTACTTTTCGGCCGCCGCATTTTCACTTCATCATTATTTACGGCATTTTCAGTCCGATAACTTTGGTAATAACTCATTGGTTTTTCAACTCTGCTCACACCTCATTTCCCCCCGTTTTGTTGAGTAAATGTACAAAATATTTTTGCTCAATTGTCTAACAGTACTTCAGTGCCTACACTCTTCCATCCATGCATCCCGCATCCGCACACTTCTTCTCGCCGGCATTTGTAGTCTCGCCGTTTATTCACCCACGCTCATTTGTCAGTCTTGGCGGCGCACATTCGCTTAAGTCAGGAAATTCGAGCACTTTTCGTTGCTCCTGTCAAAATATGAAATTCTGCCATAAGTTGAGAGTTCCTCCTCGACATATTCTTGCTAGTGCCGCCTTTGGCGTTTTCCTATCATCTTTGTCGATTCTCGTTTATTGTTCACAAATTTCGTGCTGTTGTTATTATTTTGTTGTTGCTGTTGCATTGTATCACTGCTGCTGAGTTTTCATTTTCATTTTCGTTTTCGTTTTTTGTTTTTGTTTTTCTTGAGTTATTTTGCCGTTCGGCATGACTGCACAATAGACAATGTGGCGCCACACTGCACGTTGCATCGTTTCTCATATTGTAGTTGTATTTATTTCAATTATTGTTGTTGTTATTGTTGTCATAAGCTATTGTTGTTCAATTTTTCTGCTAAACTTAGCAAGCGCCGGCAAACAGATTGTTCGCTATCGCAGGCTTCTTCAGCCGGTACAACGGGGCGTATGATGAACACTGCACTGTTGTGGAGCGCGCGCTGTTGCTCTTCCTGCCTGCCATTGGTGCAGTTTTCCGCACGTTTTATCGAAAGTTGTCGGCAACATTTGCTACTCAATTCCTGCTGTTGCTATTGCTGCTATACTGCGTCGCGCTGCGCTACTTCAGCTGCTGACGGTGTAAATTTCTTGTGAAATTTCCCCTACCTTAAAATTTAATAGTAAAACTTTAGCTTGTTGCAATTTGCCTTTTTGCTGTTGTAAGTGCATTTTGCCGCTATTCACTGTTATCTACTTGCCCACACGTACTCTTTTTGTGGCACTTTTCTGCAGCTATCCTTACGTACGTACGTTAAAAAGTTCAAAGTTTTTAGCGTTCACTTCCTGTTGGGATATTCTGCAGTTTTTGTGTTGCCTATCGCTAGGCGCAAATTGTTGTTCGTCCTGATTTATGTGAAAAGGGGTGCGAGAGCCTATGTGTTAGCTTCTCCTGAACTATTTTTAGTTTATCTAGGAGGAAAACATAATAAAAATTAGTTAATAAATCAGCGATAAGACAATTAACCCACAAAAGTTTTTGGAAGTTGAGTAAAACTCAAAATGGAATATGGTGTGAAAAATACAAATTATCAAGTTAGTAAGTTTGTGAAATGCTGACTAGCTGCAATTTTGCACCTCATTTAAGTATACAAGCAGAATAATTGCTTAAGCAATGAACTAAGCGAAGCACCTATGCTAGACGCCTTTTCAGGTCAAGACCTTATAAAATTACTGAAAGCGGTAGCCCGTGTAGTCTGCTTGGAATTGCATTATCTCCGACCAAAGTTCGGTCAATCTACAATGAAGGTATGACTTATTGTGATAGTATCTGTATCGGCAGTCCAGTTTTGGTTATGGTTAAACTAATTGGTTGCCCGAAGTGAGGGCCCACTTCGAGTAAAAAAATCAAATTCGTCCTCTATGATGCCATTGCAGAGGAAAAAGAAAGAACAAAGCAAGGAGCATAGAAGACGGACATCTGTACTCCAACGAGTCTAGGTCTTCATTTTCCAAACACAATGTGGTGCAAATAACTTTTCATTATTTACTTGGCTTTCTTTATTCGCATTGCAATTCTTTGAGGCTCGTATTTTTTAATAGTCCACTAATAGCTTTAATCACCACCAACCTGCCAAAGCTATTGAATGCAATGCTTTGAGGGTCCCCAGGCCAGGGTAGATTATAACTCACGCTGGCCACCGCACGACATAATAGGGCTGGGAGTATATTTTTTTTTTTTTATGCTGCCTATGATTTTTATGAGAAATTTGCTCATGGCCGAAATGCAATTGGAGATATTTCAGTTATCCATGGAAGGGCGATGGCCCATAGAAAATATTTTTTTTATTAATTTGATGCTTCATTGCCCCAATGAGCTTCGAGCCCAGACCCACAGAATGGGAGTCAAAGTCAATCCTTTTCGACTATGGTGGACATATTTTCCTGCAATCGAAAAAGTAGTAATGTAAATAAGACTGCAATATCCTATCCAGTCCACTCCCCTCTTTCTTCCTTCCTCCGGCGCTGTGGCTAAAAAAACAATTTGCTGAAAACCCAAAACTCATTCGATGCACCGCCATTAGGCTCTGATTAATTATAAATATTTAAACTAGTCTTCATCGGCTAGTGAACAGATTTGTCTAGATATTTCCCAACAGAGTTCCAAGACTTATCTTTCATATTCTCTTTCAGCCAAAATCTGCTAGAGCCGAACTGGCAAACAGGATTTGAGATCAACACATGTTACGTAGAGACACGCATGAGTACTTCGGTCACATTCTTTGCATTGTCTGTATACATTGTCTTTGAATATCTGAAAGGTACTGATAGCCCTTGTGCTACACCTCGTGGGAAGTTTGTTCAGGGAATTGATGCACTCAATTACCAACTTCAGAAAGGCACAACTGAAATGTTAGAGATTTGAATATAGCTGGATTGCCGGAGTAATTTTTAAATGATTTTATTGCTATCAATGAACCTCTGAGTCAATGAATGGCCTTCTTCATTGTTGTTTGGTCAACCTTAAAGGACCACCGCATAGTAAGGAAGAGCTCATATTTAGTGGAAGTCTTTCAAGTGAATCCCAATGTCCATTCCATTAATAAGCTTCAAGCTATTTGTATATGGAACCATAGACCTCAGTCTGAAATATTCATTTACTCATTCCCCAAGTCTTCTAAGTACCTGCTTCCATTTGTTAATGAGATTTAGAAAGTTGAAGTTTTAAGAACATTTTCATCTTGCATAATAGGGGATTATTGAGTCATTCTAGCTACCTCTCTTTCGACAGTCGTATAAAACAGAATCTTCCCAAATTTAGGCCGTCTAATAGGCTGCGAATGACAAATAAATGCAGTTCTTTAATCTTACATAAAACAAAAAAGTTGTAACCGTGAAATCAGAGATATCGAATTTATCAACAGCTTCTACTCGTATGGCAGACAGAAGTGACTGCAAGTCTGAACACCCCTTCTGGGTGTTTGGCCGAGCTCCTCCTCCTATTTGTGGTGTGCTTCTTGCTGTTGTTCCACAAATAAATATATTTGGAATAGACTTGAGAATTAGGGATAGCTAGAGATGAACATTGTATTAAAATCTAACATCTTCTGTCAAGAAATTTGACTGAGAGCGGCTTACAAAACTGCAGACCACTGTGGAGCTTTTAACGGCACCGGAATGACATTGATATAAAACTAGTGAGCATGATGGAATTTTTAATTTCAAGCCTAGTATTCGTTGTAGATAACTTCGAACTATCGATAACTCGAACTAAGACGATAACTGGAAAGAAGGCAAAAATTTGTATTATTCATTTTTTCATTATTTAAACAGAAAATCGGGCGAGGATTTTTAGGGGCCATTTTTTTTTTTTAATAGATCTATATTTTTAGTTTGTTTTTAATAATAGGAGCTTAGAAACCTTTATGAAAATAATTTTTTTAGTGTTTTTTTAATATATAAAAAAATTGTCTTATTCAAATAGGTCAGAAGTTACGACTCAGACGTTTAATTTACTTTTAAAAATTATTTGTTTTTTAATTTTTTTTCTATCTTAGCTGGGAAAAAATATTTTTTTAGCCCAGAAAATGAATTTTTGTATTTTTTAATTGTAAATTTGTTATAATTTTTCATTAAAATAATTTTTCTAAACATTTTTTTCTTAAAAAACATTTTTTTAGTTCCGATGGGATCTTTTAAAAGTTTAATTAATTTTGAAAAATAATTTTTTCTAATAATTATTTTTAAATTAAAGATTTTTTTTCTATCAGTCGTGTATTTTCTTACCCTCAAAATGTATTAAAAAAATTTCTAATTCTAACGGAATCGAAGTTTTGACTTAAGATTTCAATTTACTTATAAGAATTTAAATTTGTTTCCATTTTTATTAAAATAATTTTTTTCTAATAATTTTAATTTTTTTAAGTTTTAGTTCGAATGGGATGGGAGTTATAACTTAAGTGTTTTTTTTTTTCATAAAAAAAGTTTCTAATTTCGATAGGTTAGAAGTTATGACTTAAACTTTTAATTTAGTTTTAAAAATAAGTTTTTTTTTTCAAAATTTTTTTTTCTATCATAGCTGGAAAAAAGGATTTTTTTAGCCTAGAAACAGAATTTTCTATTTCCAATGGCATCAAAGTTATGATTTAAACTTTAAATTTATTTATAATTGTAAATTTGTTAAAGGTTTTCACTAAACTAATTTTTTTCTAAAAATCTAAAAAATTTTCTAAATCTAATTTCTTATACTCAAAATAAATTTAAAAAATTTCTAATTCCAACGTAATCTATGCTTTGACTTAAGGTTTCAATTCATTTAAAAAAAAATTTAATTTCTTTTAATATTTTATTAAAATAATTTTTTCTTGATAATTTTAATTTTTTTCGTTTTTTAGTTCGAATGGGAGTTATGACTCAAGTATTTTTTTTTCTATAAAAAAATGTGTAATTCCGATAGGTTAGAAGTAGTGAGTTAATCGTTTAATTTATTTTTAAAGTGTTTTTTTTTTCAAAAAAAATTTATTTCTATCGTAGCTAGGAAAATATATTTTCTTTAGCCTAGAAAAACAATTTTCTATTTCCAATGGAATCAAAGTTATAAATTAAACCTTAGATTTATTTATAATTGTAATATAATTGTAAATTTGCTAAAACTTTCATTAAAATAATTTTTTTAAGAAAAATTGTTCTTCAAAAATAATTTTTTAGTTCCAATGGGACTAGTATCAATTAGACTCCAATGACTTGCAATTTTATTTAAATTTCGAAAACATATCTTTTTACAGTTTTTATGAAAATATTTTTCATTCTAAAAATTGTGTTCTTTAATAGATGCGAAATCTTTTATTTCATTTCGCATCTATTTAAAAAAATTAAGTTTGTTTTACTAGTTATTATTAAAATATTTTTCTCTAAGCATTTAGTTTCTTTCTTCGCTTCAAAAGGAAATAAAAAAAAATTTCTTGTTCCAGTGGAATCGAAGGAGTGATTTGAACTTTTATTTATTTATTTTTTTAATTATTTTTTTGTAAAATTTTTTTTTCATTAAAAATGTCTAGTCCCAGTGGGATCAAAATTATAAAATACATTTGAAAATTAGTTTTTAAAAACTGAGTTTTTCTTTTTACTAAAAATATATCTTTTTTCTTAGCTCCAGAATTAAATAGAGAAAGTGTTTAACTCCAAAGAGATCCAAGTTATGATTTAAACTTTTTTTTTTATGATGAAAAATTTGTTTAGATTGATTTATTATTTGCTTTCTTAGCCTCTAAATGAAACAAAAAAAAATATATATTTCTGGTTCCAATGGAATCGACGGTTCAAGTTTAGCTTTTATTTTATTTTTGATAATAGAGGTATACTAACACTTTTTTTTAATTAAAATAATTCTTTTCTAAATTTTTTTTTTTTTCAAAAATAATTTTTTAGTTCCAATGGAATCGGCGTTATACATTTTTAAAAATAAATATCCAAGCCAAAAGCTATGATATCCTTGAAATTTTGATTCTCTCTATTTTCTGAAAAACAAAACACATCCTCTAGTATTCATGTTTTTTGGCTTGCTACTTTTTAACTTAATCAAAAATGGAACGGTCGAAAAGTTAATCGGCTTGTAAAACATTTTCCCTTTGCGAGAAATGGATCGAATCCAGGATTTGGAGAATCAAGTCAGAACATGCTAATCTCTCGGGGTTTCCTCTATTTAGAAAAGGCACCGATAAACTGATTTGAATAGGCATGGATCTACTATATTCTCTATGAAAGGAAGAAATATATTGACATGAAAAAGTAAGAATGACTTACAGATATCTAACGCTAGGATGATGCCCCTATATTCTTCAATTTAAGAATTATTGGATATATTTGTGGATTTGAGAGGTTTCTAGTTTATAACTGAATTTCTAAAGCTCCGTATGCGAGAATATAGTATAAGCTACGATTGGGAGAAATGAGTGAAAAAATGTTAGGCTAGGTTTTCAATATTTACAAGTTAAAGAAAAAGTAAGTGAACTAATTTACTAGGACATGCGATTGAAAGGGCTGACCAGAAAAAAGGAAAAACATTACAGTAATTTATGGACGCAAAGGGCGAAACACCTTTGTTATCTTTAAGCACCACAATGCACATTTGTGGTGGCCTTATTTAATTAAAAAAAAACAGCTTTTCTAACCTTATCTTATCTAGCAGAACTTCGATGCCAAAATCGACAATCCCGAATGCTTTCTCGCACACAGTGCTTTCTTACCCCTCTTCCTTTACCCTCAACCGCATAGCATCATATTTCAGTTTCCATTCACGTTAGTCGGGCACTCACGTTTGTTCTATTCAAATATAAATTTGTCATTCTATTGTATATTTTATGATGGCCCACTGCTTCACTCCTCACAGCTGCAAACAAAAAAAAATTAAAATGGCATTCTTTGCCGCGACGCAGGAAATTCACAAAGAAGTGCCTTAATTCGCATGGATTTCGCCACAAATTGCGCGGAAAAAAGCATTAGAAGTAATTGAACTTCGTCTTTTCGTTTGGGCTTTTCCCATATACATATATGAGTGTGTGTGTGTGTGTGTGTGTGTGTATGTATAGTGTACGCGCCTCAATATCTTCTTCCGCATTTTCTAATTTTGTTTTTTTTTCTGTTGGCTTCAAGCATTGCTTTGTTCGATTGATTTGTTGTTTGTATGTTGGCGTTTTTAGATACATTTATTTCCGTTACAATTGTGAAGTTTTCGAGAACAGCACAACAAATACAATAAGATTGAAATACAGAGCACAGCAATGCGTCACGTTTTATTGTGGAAGCGTGAAAGTAATAAAAATTTATATAAATTTTGACAGAAAAACAAATGAGGAATATAAAAAACTTCAGCGTATTGAAAAACTTTAGCCGCCATGTCATCAGACGCTATTTTTCCGTTACAGATTTTTTTTTTGCTGTAAATTTTTATTTGTCACACAGTCGCTAAATCGATAGCACTCGAGTCAAAACAAAAATTTATCTACAGTCTGTCAAATTCATGTGTTTTGTAGACAGCGACAGCGACAGCGAAATCTCAATTAAATGCCTTGCAACAAATTCACCGCTGGGGGGGAGCAAAAGTTAATGGGTCTACTCTGCTGCGTAACGTAAATATTACACAGAATACTATGTAGTGCATTTATACAGGCATACGTTCATACATACATAAGCAAATACATACATACATACACAAATACATAGTTACATATTTGCTATTACTGCTTGCATTTGATTTCGGCCTGCTGCAGTGGCTAATTTTAAAATTATTGGATGAAAATTAATTAAATTAAAATTCCACAGGTTCATTTCGACTATTCTTTTCTTCTCATTTTTCTACCTTTTAAATATAAAAATATTTTAATGACTATATAGGGCAACTAGTCAAAAAGTACAAGAATGGGGTATACCATTTATGAAAAAGGAATGTTGGACCTGATTGTCAATAGATGCCACCAGCAGTGTGTGCTAGTCGATTCAAACATCACCCAAACGTCATAAACCAAGCTTAGACATATCGTACACAAACTGCTTCGACACATTAGTGATTTTGTTTTGGTATCACATACTTTTGGTTTTGTGAAAATGTCTGATTTTGTGGCGAATAATCGTAATTTGCGGGAAGAGTTGATCTTTCTTTCTCAATGTAAGTCCTGTCAATCCTTCGGACATACCCATAACTACTGCGGAAAGCAACCTAGATGTGTTAAGTGCGCTGGCAAGCACCAAACTTCTCTCTGCACAAAACCGGAGGAACATCAACCGAAATGTTGCAATTGTGGAGAAGCCCATCCGGCTAGTTACAGAGGTTGCATTGTAGCAAAATAGCTACAAAAGATACGTGACAAGCAAACTAACAAACATAAAGGTATTACCGGAACTTTACACCCAAACAAAGAAGTAGCTGAAGCGAATAATAAAGATGGGCTACCTGAAACAGAAAATAAACAGCAACTCTGCTATTATCAGATACGGCACCAAAGGTGCTTACATTTGCAGAAACATTGAAGGCTAACAAAATTGAGGAAGATAACATTTTGAAACTGATCCTAGAGAAACTTACAAAACAACATGAATTCAATTTGGTACTCGAAAAAAGGCTGCAAAACGTCGAAAAATATCTGCAAAATAAGTCATAATGCCAAACTTCCTGAAAGTAATGCTCTGGAACGCAAACAGGCTTTTAAAGCATCAAAAAGAGCTAGAATTTATTTTAGATTCTCAAAAAATGGATGTATGTTTGAATGCAGAGATACACTTCACAAAGGAGTCATCAATAAAAATTAAAAATTACAATGTTTATCATACTATCCACCCTAGCAACCGTGCAAGAGGAGGGAGTGCAATTATCATCAAAAGCAACTTGAAATATCACGAAGACCAAAAAACATTCACGGAAGAATTCCAGGTAACAACTGTTACGATATACGCCAAAACTGAAATATCAATTTCCGCGGTATATAGCCCTCCACGACATACAATCAAATGCGCCCAATATATTGAACAGATAAACAGCCACAAGAATAGATTTATAATGGGTGGCGACTTCAATGCCAAGCATACTCACTGGGGATCGCGACTCACAACAACCAAAGGAAGAGAACTTTACGATGCACTTAAGAAGACAGGATGCATTGCTATATCGACGAGCAGCCCAACGTACTGGCCAACAGATAAAACACCGGACTTAATGATTTTTTCATCGCTAAAAAAGTGTCAACCGCTTATGTAAACATTGAGAATGGCATGGATATGTCATCAGATCACTCTCCTATTTATCTAACACTGCACGAAAATTTAACGACAATACAACATCCATTTAAACTGCCTAACCACCTTACAGACTGGGATTACTTTAAACACATTTTGGAAGGCCCAGATGACCACCTGCCGATAATCAACACAAAGGATCAACTCGATGACGAAGTACTTCGATTGACAAATAACATCCAACGCGCAGCTTGGCAGAGTACACCAACTATAAGGAAAACCATTTCAGGTCACAAGTATACCAAAGAAATAAAGGAAATGGTATCGAAGAAACGGAAAATACGAAGAAGATGGCATCAAACAAGATCACCTCTTGACAAAGCTCAGTTAAATAAAATAACCAAAAAACTTAGCGATGAAATTAAAGCGTACAAAAACAGTTCATTCACAAAATACCTGCAAGAAATAACAAATGAACGGAAGACAAATTATTCACTGTGGAAATGTACTAAAAAATTAAAACAACCGTTATCTCAGAACGCACCCATCAAGATACATGGCAATAAGTGGGCCAAAACAAATAAACAAAAAGCAGATACATTCGCAAACTACCTCGAGGAGACGTTCACACCATATGGATCGGTAATGGCTGATGATATGGATCACGACGGCGATAGCAATGCTATAAATGAGATCCCTCCGGTTTCACAAGACGAAATATTAGAAGAAATTTCATATCTAAAGATAAAAAATCGCCAGGCTACGACCTCATTACTGCTGAAATATTGAAACAGCTCCCGAACAATATTATTGCTGTATTGACGAATATCGTCAACACTACATTTAAGCTAAAATATTTTCCAATATATTGGAAAACAGCGGAAGTCGTTATGTTCAATAAGCCAGGTAAAGATAATCACGATGTAACATCATACAGGCCTATCTCCCTTCTTCCAATACTATCGAAAATGGTGGAAAAATTGTTAATCAAAAGGATCAACATAATAATAGAAAACAAAAAAATTATACCGACGCACCAATTTGGATTCCGCACGAAGCATTCGACTATCGATCAAGTACATAGGATAGTGCGAATAATAGAAAATGCTTTTGAAGAAAGAAAAACCTGCTCTGCGGTATTCCTTGATATATCCAATGGGCTACAGAAGAAAATAAATGCGTTGCTACCCAAGCAGTACTCCACCATCCTACATTCGTATTTATCCGACCGTTACTTCAGAGTAAAACAAGAAGATTCATATTCATGTCTCAAATCAATCAAAGCAGGGGTTCCCCAGGGAAGCGTACTTGGCCCTTTATTGTATTTGCTCTTTACATGCGATCTGCCATGCAATTCAAACTGCGTAACAGCTACATTTGCCGACGATACAGCTATTCTTTCGATAGGAAACACGGAAAACACATCGACATCACAATTACAATTAGTCATAAATGAAATATTGGCTTATGGGAAAGGAATCAGCACTATCCACCAATAATAAAATGATTGTATACAAACAAATTCTGAAGCCTGTATGGTCCTACGGCGCACAGTTATGGGGCTACTCCAGCCAAAGTAACATTCAATCTATACAAAGGCTCCAAAACAAAATTATTAAATGTGCAGTCGGTGCTCCGTGGTATATCCGTAGATCCGATCTTGAACGCGACCTAAATATTGACTCGGTGGCAGACACGATAAAAAAGATAGCAAAAGCCCATGATGAAAGGTTAAAAAACCACGTCAATACGGAGGCCACTATTCTCGCTAATCCAGCTAATTGGAGAAGAAGACTGAAACGCAGAAAGCCCAAAGACTTAATGTACTAACCACACCTTAGCGTTAATTGTTGTATATACTTTATTTTCTAAATTCTAAACAAATTGCTCGTTAGTTAATAAAATTTTTCTTTATAACTAGTCGCAATGTAAAATAAAAAAAAAATAAAAAAAATAATAAAAAATAAAAAAAAACGGAGCATCGGGAGCTACAAAAAGTTTATGGAGATGCTGCTTTTAGTGAAACAACGTGCCGAGATTGGTTCCGCCGCAGTGATTTTAATGTTGACGACCGTCCGCGTGAAGGAAGGCCAAAACCCTTCGAAGACGTTGAATTGGAGGCATTGCTCAATGAGGATCCATGTCAAACGCAAGAAGAGCTTGCTTCAGTATTAAGAGTTACCCGCCAATTCATTTCCAACGATTGGATGCTTTGGGAATGATTCAGAAACAGGGGAGTTGGGTTCCTTATAAGTTAAAACCAAGGGATGTTGATCGTCTTTTTTTCGCCTGTGAACAACTGCTCCAGCGACAGAAAAGGAAGGGGTTTCTCCATCGCATCGAGACGGGTGATGAAAAATGTATTCATAACAACAATCCAAAGAAAAGAAAATCACGGGGACTGTCCGGTCATGCTTCTACATCGTCGCCTCGGCCGAATATTCACGGTGCGGAGGTTATGCTGTGAGTCATATTTGGTGAAACCAAGTTGATGTTATTTATTATGAGCTGTTAAAACCAAGCAAAACCATCACTGGAGATCGGTGTCGTCTTCGATTGATGGAACTGATGGAATTGAGCCGAGCAATGCGCGAGAAGCGGCCGCAATACGCGGAGAGGCATGAAAAAGTGATTCTACAGCATGACAACGCTCGGCCTTACGTTGCCAAACCTACCTGGAAACACTGCAATGGGAAATCCTACCCCAACCGCGATATTCTCCAGATATTGCATCGTGCGATTATCACCTGTTCTGATGGACGGCACATGGTCTAGCTGACCAGCAGTTCCATTCATATGAAGACATCAAAAAATGGCTTGATCCGTGGATAGCCTCAAAACAGTTTTACCGCGACGGTATACGAGATCTACCGGAAAGAGGGGAAAGGTAGTAGCCAGCGATGGACAATACGTTCAATGATTCACTTGTAACCAGTTTTTCAGAATAAAGTTGTATTTTCATCAAAAAAAACGGTGAGGCCTTAGTTGCGCACCTAATATATATTCACTTATGATCCGAGTATAAATAAATTAAATCGACCCCAGAATAAATATTCACATGCAGGCCGAAATTTTTCTGCAGTCACTTGGGAACTTCTTCAAGTTAATCTAAAATGGATGAACCTAAAATTTGTATGCAAATTTAGACTTGCCATTGCCGGTAGAGCACTAACCGTTATTAGAAAAAGGTTCTACTATCATATTTTCTGATATTTCATATCTCCAGTGGAAACTAAGTCCACCACCAACCGAGTATGAGAAATTGGCCCAGCAGCTTTTGCCTACGATGCTCACATTGAATAGCCCTGCAATATTTTTAATTAAAAGAATTCCGCGCTTGCCCCATTGTGCAACTCCGAAATACTTCATGCCTACACTCGTAGCAGCTCACAATTACGATGGCAATACCTTCTAACGATTGGCATTCACACTCGCGTTCGTATGCGCCCATCGACAGGCCTATACCTGGAAGCCAACAAACTAAATAAGTTCATATGTTTTTACAATTTTTTTTTTTACTTTTCGCGTTGTTTTTGTGCATTGCACTATGCCGTGTTGCATTTTCATTTCGCATTCTGCCTGAGGTGTTGTGCGTTTTCATTTTTTGCTCTCGTTTTTTTGTTTTTTTTTTTTTGCTTGTTTGTTGCCCACTGTTTGAGGCATATTTTCCGTTTGCTGGGCTGTTTGTTTGCGTATTTGCGGCATGCAGCAGCAATCTCGCCTTAACTCATTTGTCCGTTGTCTGTTTGCTGTTATGTACACACACACATACACACACACACACATTCAACAGCATTCAAATAGCAACGTGCTTGCATTTATTTGTCTGTATTTATTCTGTTTTTTTTTTTTGTTGATTTTTAATAACTTTTTTTCCCATAGACTGCATAGACTGCAGCGCAGGTGCAACGCGGTTGACTTCTCTCGGCATGGTTGGTTGAGTCGGCCGGCTTTTGTACCGTTTTTAATTTTCCTGTTTTATTTCCGGCTTTACGATTCACAACTCAACTTGATTGCATCGCTACAGTAGCAGTTGTTGTTGCTCTTGTTGTGCTTGTTGTTCTTGTTTAATTTTTTCCCTCACCACCAAAACCCCAGTTGCCGGTTGCTGTCGATATTTTTTCCACATCCCAGCCAGCCAGCCGCTTTGGTAAATATGGAAGTTTATGCATTTTCTCCCTTCTTTGTTGTTTGGCTTACATCATTCCTCGTCTGCCTTTGTTCTACTTTATATTCTAATAAACGTTTTTAATTTCTCCACACAAATTGTTTAAATGTTTTCCCTTTTTTCCGCAACATTCAACACATTCAAGAGGGCCAACACAAATGCTGCAGGTTAACCTCAAATGTGCCCTCAACTGAAATATGCAATAAAAAAATACAAAAAAAAAAAAAAAAATACAAAAAAAAGAAAAACAAATTTACCTTCTGACTTAAATACTTGGCTTCTCGTGTATTAGCTAAAGTTGTTGCTATTTTACTTTTCTCTCTAAACATCCTATTTGCCAATGTGTCTCGTGTCTTGTTTGTTTGGAACAAAAAAAATATGTGGCTTCCTTCCCACTTGCTGCCCCCCAATGCGATAAGCGCTGTGTCACCCTGCAAGCTGTTATGTTGGTATTGGGGAAAGGGGAAGAAAAGTCCACCCCATTCAGTGTTTGTAAAAAAATCGCATGCTTCTTTCGCTTTATGTTTACTGCGACTGGAGCAGCATCTTTGGCAAATATTTACATAAAAAGGTCAGTAGCACCTTTGAATGGGCCTACGCTGAGTGCTGAGTTTTCGCCATAGACACTGCTGTCGCTTAGATTGGCTTCGCGCTGTGTAAGAGCTGTGCCTTCGCCACTAGGCATTTATCGCATATGCGCTTTTTTATTTTTATTTTTATTTTTATTTTATTTTTTTCGTTGATATTGAGTTGTCTAAAAATTTAGTGCCACAATTTAAGCTAAATTTCAAAATTTGTTTCATTAACTCGCATCATCATCATGACGAATTCCTAGAGTTCTAGTCTACAATATAGGCCCACAACGAATTTCTTCCTTTCGGGTCTGTTTTGCACCAATCATTTAACTTCACTCCAGATACGCTGTATGACGCGAGTTTCTGACTTCAGCCCTCGTCTCCAAGTATTCGCTAGTCGTTCACGTCTGCTGCTTCCTTAAGGCTTCGAATCAATGGCAGCTCTTGTTAAGTCACCATTTCCTCTGCGTGGAACAGCCAACCAAGCCCCATTTTCTCTTTCGGATCTGTAATAGTATTGGCTTTTGCTGGGCTCTAGACCATAAGTCAGCATTCGAGATAATATTTGGCCAGAATATTTTGAGAATTTTTCGAAGGCATCTGCTCACAAAAACTTGTAATTAGTTTGAGTCAGCTGTCGTCGCATTCCACGTCTCACAGCCATAAATAAATGTCGACTTTACATGGGAGTAAAAAATTGGCAGTTGTGTGCGCCTTGAAATGTGTGATATGTTCCCAATTGCTTGCAGAGAGCTAAATGCCGCCACAACTTTCTTTACTCGGTTTTCATATCAACACTCGAACCTCGACTGAACGATATAACGCCGACTAAATAGCAGAAAGATTGTACATCTTTGACCTTGATACCATGAATTGAGAAATTTTGCATATTTCCTAGGCGTATACGCATAACTTTGGTTTTCTGGATATTGATATTCATGCCGGCTTTCTCAGCTGCTGCTCGCACTGCTTGAATTTTCGCTCCCATGTTAAGATAGTTGTGGGACGGAATTCAGATATCATCTGTGTAGTCAATATCCACTAGGCGCCCTTGCAGTCCGCAGGTAATACCACCTCCAGAGGACAACGTTCAAAACGATGTTAAAGAGAAGTGGCGAGGGAACACATCTATCCTTGTCGTACACCTGTTAATATTTTGATTTTGTCGCCCAAAAGTTTTTCATGCATTATCCGACAGCTTGCATCCATGTAAAGTGCCTCGACGAGTTGAATCAAATTCGATGGGACCCCTTTACACTCGAGGGCGTTATGAATAGCTTCGTGATGTAAAGTATCGAAAGCTTTTTGAAAGGCTATAAAGCGGCCTAGGTAGTCTAGCGTCAGAGCACTAGCCTGCCACCCAGAGGTTGTGGGTTCGAATACCACGTAAAGCACAGTCCTTGCACTTTTCCAAACTTACCTACGTTTGTAGTTTCAATAAAAAAAATTGACACACAGATGGCGCTCAAGGCAGTAAGAAAGCGTTGTTCCTTAACAACGATAGGTGGGCATTCCCACTACTTAGGACTAGTAGCGACAGGCTGATCACCTACCCTGTCAGAAAGCAAATAGATCAACGAATCCAACGCAAGACTGAGTCTTGTCGAGGCCCTATGCTCCCGTGTGGAGGGAATATGGAAAAAAGCCAAAATGAAGCTCGCCTGTTCCTGTCTGCGTTCTGGTTGCAATATCGCTGAAAGTCTTTTGTTTATGATTTGTGTGATTATTTTCTTAATCATACTGAGCATGGCAATTCCCCTCCATTTTTACATTCCGTCAGATTGCCTTTCTTATGGAATTTCATAAACTTTATTAGCCCAAATATATTCCACATTGAGCGTTGATCGTTTGCCGTTAAGCGAGAGTTGAATAGGTTATCATTCCATCACTGTAGAGCTCCTAAATTAACAGATTGAACAGGCATCGGATATTACATTTCTAAAGAACCCTGAATTTAGATTTAACAGACCTCCTGTTGAACGAATGTGAGGCTTACAAAATAGTCTATGACAAATTTAAAATTGGATATGGCTAATGCCAAGTGTATATGCGGACACTTTCCTCATAAGATCGAAATTTTTTTTAACAAGGCGATTTAACAACTCGGGTTTAAAAGATTTTAGCGATGCGGGATAGAACGTTGCGTCCATCTTTGTACATTTAGCGAAATTAGGCCACTTTTTACGCACCCTTTCCTCGGCAAGTTTACTTGGTAGTCTATTGGACGGCAAGCCTATAAAAAGCAAATCAAATAGTATATGAGCTCGAGGTAGACCCTGAGGCAGCGCTAAAGATCTTAATTATTTTGGAAATACAAATACACCTCCCTTCATATATTTCAGCTGTGTTGCATTAAACGCTTTTTTGAGTCATCAATTTTTAAGCTCAAACGCTTTTCATATGACTGTTTGAAATTTGAAGGAACTCCCAAGAATTTGTGTTCATTTACAACTTCCACAGGCCCATTCTCATACATCCAGCTATAGAAACATGGCTTCATGTATTAATTAAACTCTATTCAACTTAGCTTAACGTATAAGAAATTAACAGAAAAATTATGCAGAGAAAGAAATAAAAAAATCGTAGGTATAGGACCATAAGTTCTGAAGCAACCGCTTGCAATTGGTTCACATGTCCAGCTCTCCGCATTCTGGTACTGAAGAAGAAATTGGATTTTACCGACCTTCAATAAATGCTAGAAGAAGGTCGACTTCCATGCGAGCGCAGAAATAAAGAGACTGCCAACCTAGCTAGGCTATGAATTAAGAGTTGAATTTTATGAAGAAATATGCAAGATGGCAAACTTGGAAATTCCATATTTGAGCTTATGAGCTTTACAACGCCAAAAACTTAGTGAAGCGAATAAAGATCTAGCGGCTACGTTAGCTGGGTCATGTCGTCCGAATGGATACAAACGCTCCGGTTTTGAAAGTATTCGATGCGGTACCAGCTGGTGGTAGCAGCGGAAGAGGAAGGGCTCCTCTGCGTTGAAAATCAGGTGGAAAAGGAGTTGGCTTCACTTGCTGTGTCCAATTCGCGCCGGTTAGTACGAGAAGGAAAATAATGGCACTAGCAATCAAGAAGAGCTTTGTTAGTGCGAAAAGATGAGTTGCTGGCGGACAGAAAAGTTGCTGAGGGATTCTACCAGAACTTTCATTAACTTATAGAATTGTTCAGGAACAGCTGTCCTAAAGAGAATAGAAAATTCGTTTTTTAGGCAAAAAAATCCTTTTTTCCAGCTAAGAAAGAAAAAAAATGTTTGAAAAACACTTAGCGTTTAAGTCATAACTTCTAACATATTGAAATTAGAAAATGTATTGGCTGTACAACTTCAATGCACATTTTCGCAATTTCGTACTTTTTTGTTAAGAAAACACTTATTTAAGTATAAAAGTGAAAAAATATTTTATTCAAAATATTGTCCATCGAAAGCGGTACCTTTTTCCCATCTTTCAGGCAGTTGATGGATTCTATCCCAAAAAAACTTCTCATCGTTTGCGCCGAGAAATTCATCAAGCAATTTTTTAATACCTTCAACATTGGTGAACCGTATTCCAGAAAGGTGATTCTGCATCGACCGAAACAAGCGGTAATCAGAAGGAGCTATGTCTGGGCTATAAGGCGGGTGAGGTAGAATTTCCCATCCGGCATTTTCCAAAAAATTTTTGACCAGTACTGCAACATGTGGCCGAGCATTGTCATAATGGAAAATCAATTTATCGTGTCTGGTCGCCCATTCTGGCCGTTTTTCGGCTATTGCTTGCTTCAAACGTATCAATTGTTGCCTGCATAGCTCTCCCGTGATCGTCTGGCCGAATTTAACAACTCATAGTACAGCACATCCTTCTAATCCCACCAAATACAGAGCATTACCTTCAAACCATGAATATTCGGCTTCGGTGCCGATTTGGCTGGTTGGCCGGGCTTCACATATGATCTTTTACGCCGCTTTGGGTTGTCGTAATGAATCCACTTTTCATCGCCAGTGACAATACGATGCAAAAACGATTTATTTTTGTGGCGATTAAGCAGCATTTCAGACATGCAAAATCGTCTCTCAACGCCTATCGGCTTCAATTCGTATGACACCCAATTCCCTTGTTTGTGAATGTATCCGGCTGCTTTTAAACGTTTAGAAATGTCTTGTTGAGTGACTTCCAATGTTTTTCTAAGTTCTTCTTGAGTCTGACGTGGATCTTGATCGAGTAATGCCTCCAATTTATCGTCTTCAAACTTTTTTGATGGACCTGATCGCTCTTTGTCTTCTGTGTCGAAATCACCACTTTTAAATCGTGCAAACCACTGCTGGCATACTCTAACCGCTGGAGTATATTCAGGATAAGCTTCTGAGAGTAAACGATGTGCTTCGGTTGCACTTTTTTTTAAATTGAAGAACAAAAGCAAACCTCCCACAAATGCGGTTTTTTTGTTGGAAGGTAATTAGACATTTTGATTGTAACAAAAAAAAATTTGTGTGTTTACTAATATTCTCTGTGACATATCAAATTTACTTAATTTTTTGGCGTGCATTAACATAGAATAGCTGTGACTACATAAATAGATATGAGGTTAGTAAGAAATACGAAATTAATTAGTTGTTTACCCGATAATAAATGTTTCTAAATTCCTATTGTTAAAAATATAGATATATTCTTAACCCTAGAACACACACCCAGAAAATACCACGTAAACACACACCCGGGATACGTTTGTACCCGGGACCTTATTTTGCGGTTTTTTTTTTAAAATGGCACCACCTCAAACTCCTCGTCCAATTTTCTATTTAAGCGCGCTGTGTGGCAAGTTGGGTCAGCTTTTCGGAATCAAATGTCGTCTTTGCTTTTGCATTTAGCTGATTAAATTTTGGAAACAAAAACTCAGTCAGCTTGACCCGATAGCGCTCGCCATTTACCGTAACGGTAGCTTTTTCTTCATTGCAAAAGAAATAAGAGCCGAAGATGCCGCCAGTGCTCTATGAATATCGCGTACAGTTTTTTTTTCTTTTTCTCAAAGAAAATTTCCAATTCATAGTGTCAACACAGTTTCCCATTCTCAGCTGTCATCGATATGTCGTTGTTATAACAGCATAAAGATTTCCCATACATGTACGGGGAATGCTGCTGGAATGACAGTCATCGGCCGGATATAAATTCCGATCAACCTTGTAACGTTGAACCGACTGTCGTGAGAACGATAGTTATCGATATCGATAGTTCTCATACAGCAACCTTCTCTCGGGCTTATTAAAAAAAATAATTAAATGAAAAATTAAATAAATAAATATTCAAAACTTGTTAAAACGTTGAGATGCTATAATTTATAGTGCCAAGTTAAATTAACAAATCAGAACTTCAAATATTAATACACTTTACAAAATCTTTAACAACTATTTTTTGTAATTACAACAATGCATTCACCCATACGCGTTTACAGGCCCATTCATATTTTCAATATTTATTTTGAATTACCAATTCATTAAAAGCTTATATTCGAACAGTTTCACTTATCCAATATCCACCTAATTGATACTTTATTATCATTCTATTACGAGAAATCATCCATTAAGGGGGAGGTAGGGTTTAGCGCTAAAAAAAAAACACTTTTTTTGTGAATTTTTTACAGAAATATGGCTTAAGATACTTTAATAAAATCAGTTACATGTTATTGTACATCTTTTCAATAAGTTTTTAAAAAATATTAATAATAAAATATTGAAAAATAAGCCCATGACAGAGTTTTTTTGGAGATATGTTTTTCGAGAGGTGCTCTGCGGTGCCAATCGGCATTCGTCGTAGAATCATCTGAAACTAAAAAAGTCGAATTTTTCAGTTAAAGTATGACGTAATGCTCCCCCCTACACTAATAAAATTTTTGTTTTTTCATTTTTGTAGTTTTGGTGGCAAAAAAACGTAAAACGAGCATTTTTGGCGAAAAATTTCGCCATATTTGTAAGTGAAAAACAACCTTAAAAAAAAAAAATAAAAAAAAAACAGTGTAGGGGGGAGGTATTTTTGATTTAGAAAACGTGTGCCAAATTTGAAAAGAATCGGTTGAATAGTTTCGGAGTTGTGATTGGCACCGACTTTTAAGAAGTCGTTTCGGGAAAAACGCGTTTGAAAAAATGACTCTGAGAAATTATCGATGCTCCGCATTCGAGGTAGAGTGCCTACAAAGGCTATAACTTTGAGAGTTCTGCTCCGATCCACTTAAAATTTTGACACAACATTCTTGAAATGATTTACTATAAGATGAGTGAAGAAAAAAAAATTCGATTTTGAAACCCTACCCCCCCTTAAATGCATCTAAACTTACTTCAGGCAAAAAAAGTGTGTAAATATAATACAGCCAAATACATCAATCGTACTGACTATTGACTCCCATGCTTGTTTATCTATTGACCAACACCAAAAGTAATCCACAAAAATTAAAATCGAAATTAGCACGAAAAACCGCGGCGAATGAATATAATTGCAAATAATTGTGCGGTCAATGGAATTGCTGAACTGATTTGATTTGTTTGCTCTGGTTTGTGTATTCGTATTCCCCTATGATGCAGCGAAACGTTTAGAAAATTGCAAATTTATTTTAATGCACTTGCACCGGCACACAAATGCATATAAAACCCTGCCGGAAAATCTACTAGTAATGAACTGGTGCAATTTTAGTCAATTTAGAACAGTGATGTTTCTTCACTTTTTCATATCAAAATTAATCATCCAAACTAGATTTAGAATATTTTTTCTTCTGAATAAAAACAATAATTTTGAATGACGGAAATTTTTTTTAGATGAGATGTGATGAAATGAGATGAGATGAGGTGAGATAAGATGAGATGAGATGAGATGAGATGAGATGAGATAAGATGAGATGAGATGAAATGAGATGAGAAGAGATGAGATGAGATGAGAAGAGATGGGATGAGATGAGATGAGATGAGATGAGATGAGATGAGATGAGAAGAGATGAGATGAGATGAGATGAGATGAGATGAGATGAGATGAGATGAGATGAGATGAGATGAGATGAGATGAGATGAGATGAGAAGAGATGAGATGAGATGAGATGAGAAGAGATGAGATGAGATGAGATGAGATGAGATGAGATGAGATGAGATGAGATGAGATGAGATGAGATGAGATGAGATGAGATGAGATAAGATGAGATGAAATGAGATGAGATGAGATGAGATGAGATGAGATGAGATGAGATGAGATGAGATGAGATGAGATGAGATGAGATGAGATAAGATAAGATGAGATAAGATGAGATGAAATGAGATGAGATGAGATGAGATGAGATGAGATGAGATGAGATGAGATGAGATGAGATGAGATGAGATGAGATGAGATGAGATGAGATGAGATAAGATGAACAACGGGGCGCTTCGAAATGTATGAAACAATTTTTGTTCTTTTTTTTTCTTCTTCTTTTTTCAGAAATCGCTGCCAGTAAAGTTAAGATGGTGAATTTGCGGTAATAGTAAAAAAAATATCACAAATATTACAGCATTTATGGCATTTTTCAAAATGCTTTTAAAAACAAAATTTTAGTATGCGTAAATTTCTACCTCAAAAACATCCACTTAAGCACAAGACATGTTCATACATATACAAGGTGGCACAACATTAAAGACCCTATCGGAAGATTTATAACCTCCACCGTGATCAAAAGTTCCCGAAATCGCTTCAGAAAATTCAAAATACATTTTTTTTCCTCAAAAGTCATTTTATCGACTTCAAAGTACTCCCCATCAACTGCGCCCACTTATGCCAGCGTTTAATCCAACTCTCGAAAAATTTTTAGAACTCTCTTTTCAGTATAGCCATCCGAGCCGTTTCTATTACTTACTTCGGCTGTTAAATCGCCGAAGTGGTTTTTTGACTCGATCAAACAGAAAAAAATCGCAGGGGGCCATAGCAGGTGAATTCTATGGCTGTTGGATGGTATTCGTTTCGTTCTTGGCCAAGAATTTGGTGCCAGATAATGAAGGCACTGTGCGATGGCGCATTTTCATGGTGCAAAATCCACTAGTTGTTCTTTTTGTGCGAATTACTTCCCATTAACGTCTTATGATGCCTAAATAATAGTCCTTATTAGCTGTCTGATCTTCTGACCAAAGTTTGTGGTGCACAATTCCGTTGTAATCCATAAAAACTGTGAGCATCGCTTTCTGTTTTGACCGGAAACGACGTGGTTTTTTTGATTTCGCTTCATTCAAAGCTCTCCACTCAATATCCCGATGTCTGAAACACGTGTCGTATTCATAAGCCCAAATCTCATCTTTAGTAATGACGCATTTTGCATGAAATTCATTTCCTTTGGGACCAACTTTGGAGCCACAGAGCGCAAACCGAAATCATTAGGTACAATGTCTTGAATGGATCCATAAGCAATATATAACCGTTCTGTAAGGTCTCTGACGTTTAATTTGTGGTTATAGATCCACTCTCTTTCACCTTATTGATGTTTTTATGAAAGCTCGAAGTCGACGGCCAGGTGTCTACGTAGAATCCAGCGGGACAAAAGTACACTTTGCTCTTGGAGTGCACTCATCTGTTTTTTGAGCAGATGTAAGCTGTTCAAGAAGCGATGAAATTTGTTGTGGAAAGCAGATGAAGAGGCAGATCTATATAGGTCTGCAGCGACAGCAAAGCTGCGCTCATGTCCAAAGACAGCCTTTGAACCACTTCAAGGGTAGTTGAGTCCTGTAAATTCAGGTTGAACTATGTCGGTAGATATAATATCCTGATGCTAACATGGGTACCGGGACGCGTGGGTATTACGGGTAACGAGATCTCTGACTCTTTAGCTTGGATGGGTTCTGAGGCCAACTTCTTTTGCCCGGAGCCCGTTCTGCCACTCCTTTATGTAGCCATCAAAGCCACGGCTAGCAAACGTGTTACTTCAAACCAAAAGCGAGCTTGGCATACTGAAAGAGTCTGCAAACGGGCAAAACTGAATCTACCTGTTATGTCTGGCCGTCTGTCGCAAATGCTCCTATTATTAAGCAGAAAGGGTAGTAGGCATCTCAGACAGTGCACTCTGTCCAGCATGCGGGGAGAAGGATGATATGGCGGCCCACTTTCTGTGCGTCTGCCCTGCCGTCGCTCGAATCAGGCTGGAGGTCTTTTGCTCTAATGTGTTAAGAAGCGACCACCTTGCCTCCTTGGCACCACAAGATCTACTCAGATTTCTTCGGAGATCGGGGTAAATTAAAAAAAAATTGAAAAGGGAAGTAGGATGGACATAAGGTTGGCTTATATTTGCTAGTCGTCCCAACAAGAACACACAAAAGAAACAAAAAACTCAACTAGTTCTGAACCAGAAACTGGTAACACTAGTTCAGAGTTCTCCAACACAGATGTTGGAAAGCATTAAATTTTATTAATGTGAGCCGCAATTAGACCATTAATTCAATCATTTATCATAACGTGCTGAAACTAAAGTCGTTATCGAATTCGTAAGTGCATGACCAAAAGCTATAAATCCTCGGTTCGAACTCTATTACCTGCTAGAAATTATAAAAAATGTATTTATTTTACACCCAAACGAGGGTAATATGAAAATGGTTCCTATCAGAAATTATATGGCGATCGAGTAAAGTGTTCCCCAAATACGCATCGAAGCATCCACTCCGCAGTGGTCACATACAAGATCAGCTCAGGTTTGATAAGATTTAAAGCATCCGTGTCCAGTTAAGAGCTGAGTTAAGTAGAAATCTACTTCAGCGTATGTTTTCCTAAGCCAGTATTTTAAGTCCGGAATGCAATGATATGTTCAACGGACGTTTGTCAAATTGTCTCATCTTTCTTGCCAGATTCACATGCTAGCTCCTCTTGCCACAGAGCTCTTCAGCTAGATTTTACTCTCGAAAAGCCTTGCTGCCTCTTCTGCCAACACATCGATCGGATACATTCCGGCGACAACGAATTTTGCATCGTTGTGTAAAATATTTCGCAGAATGGGTTGGTATTGGACTACCCTTCGATAAGCTTTGGGTTCGAACCCACTTGGGACATGAACACCAAATGAAGAAAATGCCTTTTTCGGCGGACTAGCAGACGTTCTTCGACAGGCAATGGCAAATCTCTGAATGTATTTTTGCAAAGCTACTAATAAGAAATCACTTGCCGCTCGGAATAAAATTGTAAATTCCTCCATTTGTGGGAAATCGTCAAGGTAGGTAGGTGAAATGGTTAAAGTACCACTTTGGTACTCCGCAGGTAGCACTAAAGCACTGTTTTGATAGCATTATGAGACCTCCAACGGGCAGACATCTAGAGGCAGTCCGATCTATTCATGTTATGGAGAAGAATGATGGGATTTAGTTTGGCGCACTGCCGCAGGCGGTTGAAGAAAGGAGAACCCAGTGACCTTAATCGTCTAGCTTTCAAGCCCGCACATTTACAGGGGAGGTGCTCAATAGTCTCCTTCTCTCAAAGGTTCCTACAGCTTCTGCGATGAGGATTAAATGGTAAGCCTAGTCCTTCCGCGTGTGCGCCGACTGTCCAGTGACCAGTGAGCATAGCTACGAGATTGGAAACTGAATGGCGTGGAGTCCCCGGAACTTTCTGAGTCCTCCTTCGTACTGAAGCCAAAGGGTTTTCGAAATAGCACACGAAGAAATGGAGCTCTTTTTTGCGCGTTCATCTTTTCTGCGCTTTCCTGAGAAATATATTTTGCCATTTTCCTTTAACAACAGTCAGAGGGATGACCGACCGGTGGGAGATCTCTAAGAACAATTTAGTTCCCTTGCTGCCAAGCTTATCAGCAAATTCATTTCTCTCTATGTGCTTATGTTCTGAAACTCAGATCAGAGAGACTTTACCTGCACACCCTAAAAATTTTATCTCCTCCTTACAGGAGTTAACTAGTTTGGATTTGCACCATAGCATCGTTAGAGCCTGCGGGCTGGCTATCGGAGAAAATGTAAGTATCCCCTTCGCTCCCATGTTCCCTTGGTATTTTACATGCCTGCAGGTTTGAAAAGACTTTTACCTGAAAACCACTGGCAGTATTCGGCAGCTTTGAGGGAAAAGATAAATTTGCTTATTTAGGGAAATCCCCTGTGCCGACAATCGATTCCATCATATAGTCGTCAGTGAAGACAGAGGTGCCAGCGTCGGTGCAGATTTTCCCCTCATTCCAATTCTGCCTACCAACATCGAGACTCACTCCACAAATAGGGGCGGAGCTCATCCAAAACCCGAAAAGATTGTAGGCGCCAATTATTTTTATATAAAGAACTTAAAGAGCTTATCCGCTTTAAATTGTAGAAATAATCAATGAACATTTTTTATACCTCAGACGCAATGATGTTATGATTTTGCGTATCATTAGATCGTACGAAGAACTAAACTTTGTACTGCCCAAACATTCATGCGTCAACTTCAAAAACGGACACATATCACCTGTAACCCCTCTGTCCTACATTCTGTTGGCGGGAGTTTGTTAATAAAAAACAAAAACTGGATTCTTTGCTTGTTCTTATCTGTTAGTACAAAAAGAGTGTACCACAGAAAGTCCCAAAACTTCTATCAAGCGTACCAAAAACATGAAACTAAACATTCTCACAAACTTCTTGAAAAAAAAAACCAAAAAATTTGGAAAAGTAGCTAAATCAAAGAAAAAAAAACGCCATCTAACCAAGAAAAGTTAACTCAAACGACCCATTCGAGTGAGAGCTTAGTGCTGAAATCTTTATTCATTGATTATTTAACGACTTCTTAAGTGGTTCCTTAAGTACACAAAAACTTGCTCCTTATATGCGATTAACTGACGAGGATAAGAAATAAAGAAAAGTGAAACTCAAAGGCGCTGCATGAAAAACAAAACACAAAAAAGGGAAACACAGAAAGTGAATGCAAAAAGCAACAGAAAAAAAACATAGAAGTGAAACAAAAAATTTCGAAGTGAAACAAAAACCTAAGCAAAGACTAAGCGCTGACGAATTGCTTTTGCAGAAAAAGTGTGGCTTCACCTCGAATGAGGTTGAGGGGATATTTGTGGCTCGCATGCAAACATTTAAGAAAGTAAAAGCCACTAAGATTTGCCGGCATTTGCTGCCCTTTACATCCACTTGAATGAGCAGTCAGCTGGCGGACAAAGAGTAATCATGACAACGTAGGAAGGAAGGAAGGAAGGAAGCAAGACAAAACAGCAGCACAAGACATAATGGCCTCGAATGCAAACGCGCAAAGAAAGAAAGAGGAATGGATGCTCAGAACCAAAAAAAAGTCAAAGGATTTTAGGACAGCTGTGCGCTTATGTGAATGTACATTTTTCCTGATTGTACTTAGATGTGTGTATGTATGCGTGTATGTATGTATGTCTGCGCTATGTATGTGTACTAAATGCGTGTATGTATGTATGCTAAATGCGAGGCACACTTCTTACGCATGCACGCAAACAGCCGCATCGTTCGCTTAAGTAACTTAAAAGTTAAAGTTCCATGCAAGTGCGATTATGCTTTCAGCAGCTGCTTCACCAACAAACATCTGCCAAAGTGATGCCACGCAATTACGTTTCCTTTTTGTTTTTGCTTTTCAAGTGGATTTGGTTATGCTGAATTTAACTGTTTGCTGATTTTTTTTTTTTTGGTGACAAAAATTTAGTCATTTAAAGGTTAAATTGAGCATGCGGAAGACTTGACAAACCTTCCAGCAGGGGTCATGAAACACCTACACTATACAATAATCCCTGAAACCCCTTAGAGTAACGAAAATGGCTAAATATCTAAGCCTTGTACTGGTTAGGATACTAAATTGGCGACCCACAGTCGCAGATAGAGTACGCAAAGCAATGATGGCTTTGTACTCTTGCCGAAAACTAATTGAGAAAAGATGAGGGTAGGAACCCAGAATCATACATTGGATCTGCACAGCGGTAGTTGGGCCAATTATTTACTATGGCATTGTAGTATGGCGGACAACCCTCGAGAAAGGTGTGAACATTACAAAGTTCAAACACTCGCATCTGTTGTCATAACCGATTCAATGTCAACCACGCCATCGAAAGCATTTTATGACACATTAAACTTCCTTCAGTAGATCAGCAGGCAAGATATATAGCCAGCAGTGCGACAGTTAGGTTGAGCAGTACGGCTACGGTAAGATCCTAGCTGGCATTTCGAAACTTCTTCGACTGTTGCACAATGCCCCCTCCAGCAGTCGCATGTAAAACGTTCTACCTACCCTCAAGGAAGAAGACTGGAAACGGGACGATGTAAGACGGACAAGTCCGTCCATGGATTCACAGATCGCGCAAAGCTCGAGAGCAGGACGGGTGGAGGTGTACAGGGATCTCCTTTAGTTTTCAGCTTTCCGACCACTGCAATATTGTTCAGGCTGAACTGATGCCAATAATATAAGTCGTGACACTGGTAGAGTGTGCCGCAATATCAGGAGATGATATCCAGCTTTTCACTGATAACCAGGGGGCGATCAAATTCTCACAAAGCAGTGGACAACAACGTCAATACACCGCTTCCACTGCAGGAAATATTTTTTAAACTCATCCGCCGGAATCGCGTTCAATTCGGCTGTCACAGTTGTTTGGATCGCCTCGATGGAGTTAAAACGCCTCCCTTTTCAGGCGCGAGAACAAGAAGAAGTCCGGAGGGTGGGGATGCACCGGAACCCCCATCTTGGCCAATGCAGAGGTGCAGAGGAAGGCGATGTGCGCCGGCGCATTGTCGTGATGAAGGGTCCAATTGTTGACGAGGTCGGGCCGAATCCGGGCGAAGCGGTTTTTCAGCCGAAGGAGCACTTCTTTGTAAAATGCCTCATTTACAGTGCTTCCTGGAGCTACAAACTCCTTGTGGACTATTCCTCGAGACTCGAAAAAGATGATCAGAGAAGGCGCATTACTTTTCAATCAATCCCTGTAGAATTCAGGGATCTACTAAAATTTTTGCAAAGCTTGCACTGGTTTAAGGAAAGGTAAGGACAAGTTCGCCGCCTAATCGCAGGCCTAATCCGTAAGTAAGAAATTTGGATTTTCTAGAATATTTTTCTTCAAGAAAGGTTATGCCTTTCCACTGTCGAGTAAACGTCTATAGAATATTTGGGCTTCTGGGCACATCACTAGGCCGCACGCATATTTTGAAAATATCACTTAAGTTTCTTGCCCTTATCGGATCTTCTGATAGTGCGGCTAAATCATATCAGCTACCCACAAATGGGCATAGAAAAAGCGCATGCCTTGCAGCCTTCCCTTCAGAACATATTAGACATAAACATATCACACGGGCTCGCAAATAATACTCCTTTGTAAAGTTGAAAATCTAGGTTTGGTTTGGAGGGAAACTCTTCAAAAGGGCTATAATATCATTAAACTGGGGAGGGTGCAAGGGATTGCATGCATTGGCATCACCGGAGTATATCGAATTTACCCAAGTGCTGCCCTGAATGTAGTTTTGCACTTACTTCCAATCGACTACATTAATTCTCTCGCTGCTCGAAGTGCAATCAGGCTAAAGGAGGCTGGTCTCTGGAGGCGATTTCTCAAGGGACATGACAGCATTTTTGGCCAGGTAACACCGTATTTCTCCGAACTTTGGACAAATCTCTCTATCCGTAGACTGGAGTTTGATGGCCATCTTTCCAAATAGGCAGGATTGGATCGAAGGGAAAATCTACACCGAAACTTGCCCATCTGTCTTCACCGATGGCTCCAAGATGGAATCGAGCAGGGGTTTTATCTATGCCCTTAAAATGCCCGAATACTGATAGTGTTTTTCAGACAGAAGTCTTTGCGATCCTGCAGGCATGCAAAATGGTTAGAGAACGTGAGAGCAATGGAGATATTAACATTTTTTCTGATAGTCAAGCCGCAATCAAGGCTCTAAAGACGCTATGGTGTAGATCCAAACTAGTCAACTTTTGTAAGGAGGAGATCTAATTTCTTGGGTGTTGAGGTGAAATTCCCTTTATCTCTATTCCTAGACATAGGAGCATAGAGCGAAATGAAATTGCTGATGAGCTTTCCAGGAAGGGACTGAGTTCGTCTCAGAGTCCACCTACCCAGTCATCGACTTCACCCTGACTGTTGTTAAAGAAAAATTGCATAATATGTTTCTCTGAAAAGCCCAGGAAAGATAAGCGCGAAACGGAGCCCTTTCCGTTTCTTCGTGTACTATTTCGAACACCCTTTGCCTTCCGTACGAAGAAGGACTCAGAAAGTTTTGATGACTCCACGCAATTCAGTTTCCAATCTCGTAGCTATGCGCACTGGTCATTGGACAATTGGCACACACGCGGAAAAACTAGGTTTACCATTTAATCCCAATTGCAGAAGTTGTGGGGACCTCCAAAAGAAGGAGACTATTGAGCGCTTTCTCTGTAAATGTCCGGGTTGGGAAGTTAGACAATTAAGGTTACTGTATGCTCCGTTCTTCGACAGCCTGTGGCAGTGTTGCAACCTAAGTCCCATCAACCTTTTCCCTTACATCAACAGCTCTGGCTGGCTGTAGATATCTGCCTGTTGGAGGTCTCATAATGGTCTCAAAACGGCGCTTTAGTGCTACTTGAGGAGGGTCAGAGTGCTACTTCAACCATTTCACCTGCCTGCCTAGGCTTTCATACCTCTCATTTAGAATCATATTTGCTCAAATTGGCCCTGTCTTATATGTACTTATCATTCATGACGTTGTTCGTTATTTAAAATTTTCTAAATATTTACTCCATGTAGACGATTTAAAACGTTTCCACAGAATCTCTTGTCTATCGGTTGGTATTACAGGAAAACTTAAATGCTCCGATTGATTGGGCTCTGCAAAACAACTATGTATTAATACTAGTAAGTGTTACGATACGATGATTTCCAAGTCCATGAATCCCCTTTCCTCAGTTTATTATGTTTCAAATGTAACTCTTGCCTCAGTCAAGGAAATTTGTGGTCTTGGCAATATTTTTGATTTGACTTTCCGTGGCAGAAGGCGGATACTTAAAATTACCTGCTGAGGAGCGGCTGCTAATAGAAAAAAACCTTTTTCTATTATTTAGTGTTCCGTGCCCAGGCCTAATCTTTTTCTTTCTTAGCATGACAGTCTTGGGTGGAACACTGCGTCGTCTTTTGTGTTAACAGCGCCATCAAAGTAAAGGAAAATCAAGGAGATTGATAGTGAGGCCTAATACTATATGTCTAACAAAATTTCTAAAAAATAAATTGGAGGATTTGCGTACGATTTCCTAGCATTGAGCGACTGCTATTAGAAAAATACCATCAACGTTATCGTGGAAAATTGTGAGTACAGGATGACCTTCAGAGGATTTACACTTTTTAATAGAGCATTCATTCATCAGAAGAAAATATTGTGCGCTGATTTTGTACACTTTCATATTTGGTTTAAAACTAATGCACTGACTTCCTTGCATCTCATCTTATTTCAGTTGACACATTCCCACTTTGATTGCATTCATGCAAATCTATGAAAATTACAATCACTTTTTATACATAAATTTTTATTCATTTTTTAAGCTTTTAAACCAGGCTTTGTTTACTTTTTGAAAAAAAAAAAATCCCTTCTGCATTATGATTATCGGGTGAACTTATCATAAGTCACATGGAATACTTTTTAAGCACTGCTTACTCTATTATATTTATGCGCGTTTGAATGCTTCCAATCCCACAGCCCCACATATTTTTTGGTGCTGTAGCTTCACGTAAAATGCATAGCTACCTCGAAAAAGAACTCATCAAAATTCGGCATATAAATTTATCGCACAGATGTGCAAAGGCATGCGCATACTTATATACATAAATTCAGTAAATATTTTTAGCATTAAACTGAAAATTTCGACTGACATACATATATCCATCCATATATAAGTATCTATAAAAAGGCTTTGGCGAGTTTGGCATGAATTATGAGGTGGCAATGCGATGGGATATTTAAGTTCCACACTTGCCACAATACACTTGCAACTTTTGGCATTTTCATGTAAATATTTTCACTGTCATTTGTTATTGTTGTATTAATTTTGAATTGTTATTCCGAAAACAACAAAGCTTATTGACAGTCTACTGCACTTGTTAGGAGCACACACACACATACGCACCCGCACATATGATTTCCTGGTGTGCAGCGAAAAGCTAAACTGCAATTAAGTTCATAAACTGGTATTTGATGGAAGAAGTCTAACTGGTTCGAAATGGACTAGACTTGTACTAGTTGCAAAAAAACTAGTCAAATCTGCAAGTATAACAGATATGCTTCTTTTTAGTAAGAATGATTCAACGAAGTCTAACTGGTTCGAAATGGACTAGACTTGCCTTAGTTGCAAAATAACAAGTTAAAGCTGCAAGTATAACAAATATGCTTCTATTTTTTATTAAGAATGATTCAACGAAATCTAAGTGGTTCGAAATGGACTAGACTTGTACTAGTTGCAAAATAACCAGTTAAAGCTGCAAGTATAACAAATATGCTTATTTTTAATAAGAATGATTAAAGTTTTAAGATTGCATGCAATGTAGATTAATCGAATATAAATTTACATAGAGTCGAGCATCTGCCTAGTGAATGCTAAGAATTAAATTTATCAATACCTTCCTATTATTTGTCAAAGGCCAAACCATAAAATAATTTATATAATTTAAATTTTAATAATTTATAATTCATTCAATAATTTAAATAAAAGCAGATTTGTGGTTAAGTAACTGAACTGAAACTTAATATTCATGAAAGGTTTAGTTAAGAAAAAGTAATTCCAAATTAAGTAGAACAATTAATTTGAGTTGGTAAGTTAGATGGTAAGAGTACCACGGGCACAATACATGTAACATTAGAGTGCCGTTCAGAGACCATAACGTAGACCACTACCTGCGAAATATAACAAAACTTAAAGGAAGAAAAAATATTTGCAGCCATCCAGTGCTATTGATGCAGTGGAGTAGAGAAAGCGGCTTCCGAACTGCCTCTGAATATCCTCAAAAGCCGCACTAAGGAACCTCAAACGCCTGGTCGCAAGACCCAGACATTTCCAAAGAAAGTGTTTAACAGCTGCTTTTTCTGCAGGATCCCCACAGCTTCTGTAATGGGACTTGTACGAAAGCCCAAGCTTTTCCGCATGCGCTTCGATCACCCAGTGACCGGTGAACATGGCTATGAATTTGGAAATTTTAAGAGTCCTGCTTTTGTCGTACTGGGGCCAAAGTGTTTTAGAGATGGAACTCCATCTTTCTTGCTCTTTTCTCTTAATATACCAAAGCTCAAAATTCAACCCAAGTGCCAAAAATAAGGCAAATTGAGGAATAAATGCGGTAACTTACAAATATTGAGATTTCACCATAGAATTTTTTTTATGCACACTTATGATTTGAACTCTTAATGGCATTTTTGTGTAGTATTTTAATTCTTAATAAAATATTTTCGAAATTTTCAACGAATTTTTCACTTTCAACTCATTCGAAAATGGTGATTTTAGTAACAAAATTGGACTACACTTTCTTCCATGCATGAAGGACTACTTATTTAACTAGTTACCGATGCGTAGAATAGCAATGAAAAATATACAGGGTGGCTGATGAATTTTGCTACATTAAGAAACTCAAATAACTTTTTTTTTAGTATATGGAATTCATTTATTTTTTTTTCAAGTTGAAGGTCATTAAATTTTATTAAATGCAGCTTAATTAGTTTTAAAAATAATTTAATTTAAATGCCCCCCATGCTCGTTGACACAAGTGCGGCATCTTAGTAAAAAGTTGTTCATTGCTGCTTTGAGAGTTGCGACAGGAATAGCCGCAATTGTTGCCCGAATGGATTGTTTTAGTTCATCCAAATTTGTTGGCTTTGTTTTATAAACTTCTTGTTTACATAAACCCCACAAGAAAAAGTCAGGTGCAGTAAGGTCAGGCGACCTGGGGGGCCAACGAAATTCGGAGTTTCTTGAAATCAGTTTATTGGGAAATTTTCGTCGCAACTCTGTCATAACAGTCTGGGCTATGTGAGACGTTGCCCCATCTTGTTGAAACCACACAGAGTTGAAAGGAATTCTCTTTCGGCGTAGTTCTGGATAGAAAAATTCTTTCAGCATTTTCAAATAACGGTCTCCAGTAACCGTAACGGTGTGATCATTTTCTTCAAAAAAATAAGGCCCGACAATACAGCGTGAAGAAACCGCACACCACACTGTCACGCGAAGAGGATGCAATTCCGTTTCGTGGAGTATCTGTGGGTTAGAAGTACTCCATATTCGACAATTTTGTTTGTTCACATTGCCGTTTAAATCGAAATGGGCCTCATCAGACATGAAAAGGCAGTTTAACATGTTTTGGTCTTCTTCCACCATTTGCAGGATCTTCTGGCAAAATTCCAAGCGAATCGGCAAGTCTGCTGCATTCAGTTTGTTAACCATTTGAATTTTGTAGGGAAATAAGTCTAAAACTTTGTGCATTATTGTTTGCAAAGACTGTCGGCTGACACCAAGTTGAGCAGATAAGCTTCTTGTTGAAACCCTTGGATTGCTTTGTATAGCTGCAGCTACAGCAGTGATCGTTTCCTCCGTCCGAACTGGTGGGTTTCGATGATAAGGCCTTCTTGCGACTGTTCCTTGCTCAGCAAAATTATTCACCAGTCTCATTATGGTCCATCTGCTCGGGGGATCGCCGCCAAACATCCGCCTGTACTCTCTCTGTACCAAAACTACGGACACCAGTGCGTGATAGCGGCGGACTATCCAAATTCTTGTTTGCGTGTCCCAGTTATCCATTTTAATAAATTTTAAAGATCAATCTGCAAATTAAAACAAAAATGGAACAGATAACTTAAAAAGAAAAAAAGTTATTCAATTTTTTTTTGGTAGCGGCTTTCATCAGCCACCCTGTAGTAGGCGAACTTATTTCGTTGTAAAGTAAACCGGTTTACGGTAATAAGAACTTTACTTTTACATTTTTCTTTTTTTAATTTTTTCCTGACTGTATTTTGATTAATTTCTATAAAGATTTTTTTATCCAGATTTTTAGCTTGTTACATTTTAGTACAAAAAATTGCATGTTTGAAATCACTGATAAATCCCATTGATAAAAAAAAATTCTGACGGTACTGCGCATTTGCTCCATATAAAAAAATGCCTTCGTGGGTGCCTTCGTTAAATGTAGAAATTTATAATAAAAAAAATATTAAAAATCATTTGGATTTTTTACTAACCTCAAACATTCATTCTAACATTTAACAAGCTATAGGTAAATCTTTATATTAAAAATTGTAGCAATTTTAATTCAAAATCGTGAAGTTTTTCTCATTTTTGTATGAAACATGAAAAGAAACTTAACTAAGTACTTAAGATTCGACTGCTGGGTGATTACTATGACACTTCTATGTGTATGCAGTTGTATGAGTGTCAACATACACACATACATATATGTGCTCAAATGCATGTCGCACTCATAACTTTGGTTGCTGCAGCTGCTGTCAGTGTAACTCATAGTTCTGCTACTAAATTCGACCAATAACAAATGGTTGTCAATGTTGCTTTATATTCCGTGTTTGTTGTTGCTACAAGTGCAGCAATTCCTGCTACTGCTGTGGCTTATCGCTGCTGCGCGTACGTGTCCACAACGCATAGGATTAGATTTTTAGTAAAAATTCACTTTAGTCTCATTTCACTTGGTTTGTTTGCTCGCTCGATAGTTGGTTTGTTTGTTGCTGTGATTACTTTGAGTTGAAGCTTATGTTTCGCAGGCTATTTGTAATTAATAGATATGCCATTTTTGTGGGTGAAAAACCAATTTAGATTTTTGGATTAAATATAGTTGACAAATTTTCAAAAACAAAAAAAAAAAACACGCACACAAATATGCAAGCTGTTAGATAAAACATATTATATTTGGGAAATGAAAAAATTGAAAATTTGTATGGCAAATTGTGGCTTAATTTAATAGCTTACTTATGGCGTGAAATTCTAATGATGAAAGGATTTAGTAAAGTTTATACTATGGGACATCTTATCTAATTTACCCATTGCAATCGCCATTAGTACGACAACCAATCGCCAATAGTACCACTGGTAAAATTTGCCTGAAATCTGTGAAAAAAACGTCATAGCGCTACTCATAGTGTGCCATGCTAAGTTTGCCATATTTTGCTATCTGCCATATTGCATATCTCTGAAGGTCTATTAACTCATTTCTAGTGCTCATCGATTAGCCATAGTGCCAATATCCCATTTATAGTATCAAGCTGCAATCGTTCAGAGCCTTGGTTTATCACTGCACCCTGAGCAACTGCTTTCCCGGTGATTATTCATATGCAAATCTATGGAGCTTTTAAGTAACAACGACCCTTGCCGCAATTCAGGAGGTGGCAAGCAGCATACATAGAATGCGCTCAGTCGCTACTATCTGAAGCATATCACGCCTTGAACAGCTTAGGTTAGGCAGATATTATAAAAGCACTGCGAGAAAGGTTCCGAATACTCGATTACCTGCTAAGAACCCTCCTGAGCTATCTGAGCGACCGTGAACTGCTGTACGAGACACCAGATGGTGCGGAAAACTAAAGTTATAACATAATAACATAAAGATCTTGAGCATGGAAATGCCAGCAGACTCATATCCGGTAGGATACGCTATGGTCATATCAGTGTGAAACACCGAGGGTGCCAGGAGGAAGCTGAACCATGTTATGTTAAGGTTCCAAATATAACTTGAAGATCATCGGCTGGAACTTGCCAACCCTAAGACCGAAGTTGTAGGTTCCTTGCCGTGAATAAACGAGAAAGGCAGGCGAGGTAGTCGCTTACCTTGGCGCACAGGCCATCAATGTCATTGCCCGAAGCCATTATTGTGCAGTCGTTTGAGTATAAGACCAAGATGACTCCCTCTGGTGACGGAGGGGCTTGGAGATATACAAGTTAAAAAGCAAGGGTAAAAGGACACCACCCTGCGGAACTCCTTGCTTTATTTTCCTCTGTTTTGGGATTTGGTCTCGAAATAGCATCGACGAATGACGACCACTCAGATAGTTTGCGGTCCACATCTTCAGCCCCGGCGGGAGTGTCGACTGTAAGATATCATATAGTAGCGATAGTTCGGTCCAACGCTACTAGTGCTGTGATGGTGCAGTGCTCTCATCGGAAGCTATGCTGGTGTGAGGCTGAGGTCAGATGTTTCGTGTAGAGTGCGAGTAGAAGGGCTTCAACAGTCCTCACTTCTGGGGAAAGGAGAATTATCGGACGATAAGAATACCCTTGGTTGAAGGGTTTCCCAGGTTTCAGTAGTGGGACCACTCTTCCTGATTTCCACTTATCCATATTGAAGACCATATTGAAGACTCTTGTGAGGTACTCTACTCCCAATGGACCCAGGTTTTTCAACATCAGCATGTTTAGTCCGTCAGGACCAAGGCTTCTAGATGGTCTCATATGGTTTATGGCCTCCTAAAGCTTATCGCTGGAGAAAGCAAGTGGCGCACTGATGTACGTCAGTTTGTGCAGCCTTTTGGTGGCATTACGCTTGGATCTGTCGGCCGGAGGATGCAGAATGAATTACCGGCTAAAATAGCTCGCGGATCTCTTCGGATCCGACAAAGTACAACCATTGCAGGTGATATCCACCTTGTTGTAATGCTTCGTCGGATTCAACAGGGACCCTACGGTAGACGAGATCTTACTAGCACTAGAGGTGAAGTTGCAGTACTTTAAGTGATCTTTCCATTTGGTCCACTTGTGTTGGGTTACCAGTTGCGGGATCACCAAATTGAGATCCTTTATGCGAGGATCCCCGGAATCAAATTGGTGTAGGTGGTCACGCTCGTTTGCCAGAACGGCTACTTCAGCTAGGAAATTGGGATGCATGTCCCGGATCCTTCCAGAAGGTATGAAGCGAGCGGCGGCTGCTGTGATCACCTTGCGGAATGCGCGTTCACCTGCGGGAATGGGGAGAGGGGTGAAGGTAAATTCCGGGAACCTGGTTCAAGCAGCTTTATTAAAGTTGATGTACGACAGGTGATCCGCGAAAACAAAATCGGCAGGTCTCTCGATCGAAATGATAATGGACATGTGGTCCGCTGCAAGCGATAGAATAGGTCGCCAGGTTATGCTCTTTATCAGACCCGCGCAAACAATTGTCATGTCAGGCGAGCTGCTGCAATTGCCCACTACCCTGGTGGGGGCGTCGTCTTTCACTGTGCTGAATGTCGAATCGTCTATCTGCTCTGCCAATTGATGTCCCCTACGATCGTTTGGTAGGCTTGAATACCAAAGATCGTGATGCATATTAAAGTCACCTACTACCAATCGGTTTTCACCCCTGATGAGCGCACCTATATCAGGGTGATATCCTGCCGGGCAGTAGGAGACAGGGAGTATATATATGTTTAAAAATTAGCTTGATTCCATGATGGCTTATGGAGTCGGCTGTCCTCTCCAACATGAGTGACCCTTCTGGAGTACCTAAGCACTCCGTTGGCACAGTCTAGCCTTTGGCAAATGAACGCAAGCCCAACCACCACCATTAAGGTCCAAGTACGAGGAAGGGGTCATAACATTAGGGCTTTCCGAAAATTAGAGGTCACATGAGCTAATTAGTCACAAGAGATGAAACCTGGATATGTCAGTGGCTGGGCAGATGTATAAGTGTTGGCATTCTGGAGAAGTTGCCAGTATGCATTGTCTGTACGCGGCGCGATATGGTGGGGAATACAATTTTTTTAACGGAAAGTGGCTCAGGAACGTTGCAGCATCAGTCTCTACCTTAAGTCTTAATATAGGCCTTCGAGATTTCTTCACATTCCGTAAGCTGAAGTTGCGTCTCAAGGAAATTCATTAAGGTGGTGAACAGGAGAGTAAAAAGGTTGCGGCGCTAAACTGGTTAGTTTCGAAGGATTAACAAGGATGTTTGCAATATTTGAATCATTGAATAGACTTAAAGAAAGTATATTGCGAAAATCGAAAATAAAATTTTGCTTGTAACTTAATTTCTTTATGTTACATAGATAACTTCCTCAGACTTATATGCCGAACTTCGTCTACTTACTTCTTTCACTTTTACACTAAAGTTGCTCCACAAGTCTAGCCTGCATTCTTTTAAGCTTTTTTCCCCTATTACGGATTGCTTGTCTTCCAACCAGAATTCAATTATCCATATTAAGTTTTTTAGTAAAATGTTTCTTGTTTTGCAAACTGAATACTTCATTAGGTCACCTTCAACTGTAGAAGCGCTGCATATCTTCTAACAATATCATGAATTCTAAACAAAATGGAAAACAAACAAGCAACTAATTGCTTGCTAATACTAGAATTTTTTCACCCACCCAACCCACTGCACTAGCAGAAAAATAAATATATTCTTCCACATTCTCACAACCGGGCTGGTATCTGCATGAATTGTTTCATTTTAGCATTTTTAATCTAATTTTCATTACGACACATAAATACCATCATAAATGTCGAGAGTGTGTCAGGGACAACAGCCGTGCAATCAATGAGTGAGCCCTGCCAAGAATGACAGAGGTGTAAGAGGCGAGCAGTCAGCAGAAAGAAGCATTTTGCAGGAACGTGCGAATTAGCTGAAGCAAAAGTAGAGAAAAAATGCAGAGAAGTACATCAGTGACGACGGTGTTGTTGTTGTTGTTTATATAACTCAAGTACTTACCCCGTGTTTGTTTGCTTATTTGCATTTGTATTTGTGTGCACTCGAGCGGAGTTGCTACGCGGAATCGTGAAACTGTGACGCTCCCCATGCGCCATTGTCCTTCGGACTGTCTGCTGCGTAGTTGCAGCTTCATTCCCAGCAATTGTCAGTTGCTACGATTCCTTGCATGCTTGCACTCACACACACACTCACGCACACATGTTAGCACTCGAGCATACCAACGCAGTGACTGGCTAATGGACTCAAACTGTGCTGCCGGCGTTTGGCATTGCTGGGGCATATAGAGGAATGCGGCAAAAAAGCTAAATTGTGCAAACGGAAAGCTGCAGCAACGTGCAACATTTAGTGGCATGTCTCCATTTGTTGTGATTTGCGCTGTGCTTGTTTCCCACTATTTTTTTTGTTACTTCAATTTTGCTTTATTAATTTGCATTTGGTCTGAGTTTTTTTCTTCTGGTTTTCATTTCAGTCTCTGGCTTGAGCGTTAGCGACACGCTCGTTTTAGTAGAGCTCAAATATTGCAAGTGGCCATGGCAGTAGAGTAAAAAACATTTAAAAAAGAGCACAGAAATTGTATTTCTTTACGTGATCTCAAAGGCGCAGCGCATAGCACAGATGCCACTGATGGCCTTCCCAGTTACTTGATTGCGTTGATTGTGCGCTGCTTTGCTTTAGCCTTCATTTGAGTCCACTCGGACAGCTGGACATGCAACCACATTCGAGGACATTCGAGGACACAAAAACACACGCACACACACACATTAGTGCTAATACATGTATGCACCTAGCTGCATGAATATAAATACATATCTATGTATATATGATACAAGGTGGCGCAAAATTAATCATCCATTTTGAGCTTTGAATAACTTCTTTACTTATTGATTTACCTGGGACTTGCGCAGCAAGAGAGGCAAAGTTTCTGGTTTCAAAACGCGGACGGACACGTACCTGTCTTTGTCTTACATTTCCAGACAGGCCACTCCAACATGGGTAACCCTTCTAGAGTACCTAAGCACTTCGTTGGCACAGCTTAGCCTGAGGTCAAGGAAGGGAGCATAACATTAGGGTTTCTTAGAGAGATAAGTGTTGGCATTCTGGAATAGTTGTCAGTCTGCATTATCTGTACGCGGCCCGATATGCCGGCGAATGAAATTTTTTTGGCGGAAACGCACTCTGGAACGTTGCAATACCAGTCCCTCCATAAAGTCTTTATATAGGCCTTTGAGATTTTTCTCATTCCCTAAGACGAAGTTGCGTCTCAGAGAATATGGCTAAGGTGGCAAACAGGTAATTAAAAAGTTGTGGTGCTAAACTGGTTAGTTTCGAAGGATTATCAAGGATGTTGGCATTATTTGAATCATTGAATAGACTTAAAGAGAGATCTCGTATAACGCCGCGGTAAAACTTTTCACCTTTTGACGATATCCACGGATCAAACCCTTTTTTGATGTCTTCATTTGAATGGAACTACTGGTCAGCCAGACCATGTGCCATCGATCGGAACAGGTGATAATCGGACGACCCAATATCTAGAGAATATGGCGGGTGGGGTAAAGAGTAGGATTTCCCGTTTCAGTGTTTCCAGGTAGATTTTAACGGGTTTGGCAACGTGAGGCCGAGCGTTGTCATGGTGTAGAATAACTTGTTCATGCCTCTCCGCCTATTGCGGCCGCTTCTCGCGCAGTGCACGGCTCAATCGGCTCAATCGCATCAATTGAAGTCGATACCGATCTCCAGTGGTGGTTTCGCTTGGTTTTAACAGTTCATAATAAATTACACCGACATGGTCCCACCAAATACATAGCATAACCTTCGCAGCGTGAATATTCGGTCGAAGCGACGACGTAGAAGCATGACCGGGTGATTGGGCAGTCCCCATGACTTTCTTTTCTTTCGATTGCCGTAATGAATCCAATTTTCATCACCCGTCACGATGCAGTGAAGAAAATCATTCCTAGGGGTCAGTTCTGGTGTTTCATCTTTATCTTACCATTGGCGTTTGCGAACAGGATTATTGCACGGTTCAAAAAACTTTCATTTTCAAGCCGTTGCAGCAGCTGGGAACACACATTCACTCTCTGCTGAAGGTTGCCGACGGAAAGTCTATGCGGGACCCATTTTCCCAGCTTTGAAATCTTTCCCAACAGACCAAGTGCCTGTGAACTGTTCCATGCGATGAATTTAACCTCTGAACTATCATATCGACTGTAAAATTTGGCTCAGCTTCCACGAGTTCGAGCAAGGCGTCGGAGTTAAAGATTTCAGGACGGCATCCTCCACGTCGCAGTTACCACTTCGGAATTTTGAAAACCACTTTTGCGCAGTCCTTACACTCACGGTATCCTCTCCATGAACAGTGTTTATTTCTGCAGCAGCAGTTGTTGCATTTTTACCACTTTTATACAAAAAACACAAAATATGCCTCTTATGGCGCCATCGGATCATTAGTGTCTGCCTGGCCGGCCGGAAATGTGAGCAGACAATTCTTGGATTTTGCATGATAATAACGCGCCATCGCACCGAGCCTAAATTGTGCTGGATTATTTGACCAAACACCAAGTAAATACCATCGTTCAAGCACAGTATTTACCTGATATGGTCCCGTGCGACTTCTTTTTGCTTCCCAAGTTGAAGTTACCACTTCGTGGAAGCAGATTTCAGTCAATAGAGGAGATTGAAGAGAATGGGACGAAGGAGCAGAAGGCCATTCCTTCGTCGGCCTACCAGGGGTCCATAGAGGACTGGGCTAAACGTTGGCACAAGTGTGTAGCCTCAGACGGGTAATATTTGCCTGAAACTTAACTCTGTTTCGTTTTATTTAAACATTCCCGGTACGTTCTGATCATAGGATATGTAAAGTGTGATCAGATTGAAGGTACTTTTTTCAATAGGGCTTTTTTGACAGATCGCGCGTGACTACTGTCAAACTGAAGCTCAAAATGAGAGTTTTGCAGAAGACACGGAAGAGTCGATTTGGCGCCGAGTTCAACAGCTTGGCCTATCTTATGGCACTACTTGGACGATTTTACGTAAAAATTTGTGTTTAAAAACATATAAGGTATAGCTGGTCCAAGATTTGAAGCCGGCCGATTTTGCAAAGCATCATAATTTCAATTGTTAAGCTCTTGAAAAACTCGCCGAAGATCCGTATTTTGGCACTTGAATTTTGTTCAGCTATGAGGCCCATTTTTCACTTATTGGCTGAAGAGCAACCCAAAGCCATTCAAGAACATTAATCCATTACATCCATTACAAACAACCGTTTGGATCTGTTTGGTGCAGTCTATTGGCTGGATGATGATTCCCATCGGTCTATATTTCTTCAAAGACGAGGTTGGCACCAATGCAACAGTGCTTGGCGAACGGTATCGCGCCATGATAAACGAATTTTAATAACAGAAATTAAGGCCCGTTGTGGAGATACATTCGCTTGCTAGTTCAAAAAAGACTGTGCTACTTGCCCGTGAAACGATGGATTTAGGGCGTCGTCGTTTCGGTGAGCAAATTATCTCTCGTCTAGGGCCAGTGGGTTGGCCACCAAGATACAAGATCGTGCGATACCACATCTTTATTTGTGGGGTATGTAAAGTCTAAACGCATTGTGGATAAACCAGCTGCGATTGAGGTATTGGAAGTCAACATTACTAAAGTTATGCCCGACCGAAGTCCTCCAGCGAGTCATTCAAAATTGCTATTTACGGATGAACGGATTACGGCGCAGTTGTGGCCGACATTTAAAAGAGACTAACTTTAAAAAATTAATGTTATGAAGAGTTCCATACAATAACAAAAAATGTAGATTGCCCAATCAATTTAAATCTTAGTTGTTCTATTTCAATTTAAAATCCCATACCTCTAAATTGGGCACCCTTTATTTATTTGTGTGTCACACCACCCATGTATGTATGTCTCCTTCTACCTTTTCCCATCGCTCTCTGCATACCACCTTGTGCATTTTTTTGCTTGTTTTTTTTTTTTGCATTGTTCCTATTCTCCTTTTACTTTTGCGGTGAGGTGCTGGTCACTTTTTGCTGCAACAACAATTGCTTTCTCCATTTTTATTGTCTTATTGTTTGAAAAGCTCCTGATGCCGCTTTAGCTGCCGATGCAACTGCGGTTGATGTTTTTATGATTGCTTAAATGTCACCAACAGTCAGTCCACATCAACTTTTCTGCCACAACATGGCCACAAATGGCAACCACATCTGTCACGCACACGGCCATGATGTCCATCGGGCAACGTATGGGATTTGAATTTTCTAATTTATTTAGTGGACGATTACGGTGAATGCAGTTGGTGTAGACGAGCTGAATTAGCCATGAATTGAGTTGCAGTTGTATGTATTACAAAAGTAAGCCAAGGTAAGCCGTAAGGGCACAACTTTATTTATTTGCTTCGAAATGAATAAAAATGTTAAAATTAGTCATAAAAAGAAGGGAACAAAAATGTTCAAATTTTACCGTAAAATTATTATCTTCTTCAAAACGTCGACATGATTTCAGTTGGACAGTCGCAGGTCTCTAATGAAGATGCCATTTTATGTTTGCGATCTTTATTGAAGAAGATTTGCGACAACTCTTTATTCAACGAAATCTTCACTGCTAGTACGGACCATACTTCTGTGGGAGTAAATATTACAAACTTAATGATGCTTATTTCTCGGGCAATTAAAGTTCTCAAGGAGAATTTGATATGAGCATGGCGCAAGAAAAAGCCAGACAATTTTAACAAGGTTGGGCTACCGCTAAACCAACCGAGACAGGATTTTGCTACTTAATAAATGATATTAATAACGTAACACGCCGTTTCTATCAATAGGCAAATGGCTTCAAAGGAACTTCGAGGACATAAACTAATTCATGACTCAGTTCCTCTCGGGCCACGGATACTTTCAGAGCTACCTATAAAGCATGGGTAAGGTAAGCAACCCCAGGTGCATATATATATGTACTGCGAAGCGCCGGGCGATAACGCTGAACAGAAATTTTTTAGTTGTAACAGATGGCTTGCGGAAAGAGATGCTCTGAGCAAACAGATTGGCGACGTCGCGCCGAACAACATAGTCAGCAAAATGCTCGAACGCGAGGACAGTTGGAACGCGGTAAAGAGATACATTGAGAACGTACTACAGAAAAAAGGATAGACCTCGACACAGTGCAACAAAGAGAAAACCGCACAGATAGAGACACAAGAAGACGAATCCATGGTATAGGCTCGTCTTCAAATACGGTGGACCCTGCCGTGGTTGAATACAATTGGTCTTTTATGGATGCCGTTCTGGGCCATCCCAAAGTCGAAATCGCTAAAAACTTCAAAGGACCCCTATTTCTTGTGTCTCTTTGCAGAGTCTACAGGAATCGTTTTCTAGCACACCTATCTTTTGCATGTGATAATTAAGTTTACAGTGTCCTGTTAGTAGTTCAGTGTAAAGTTTTATGTGTAAAATTTTATGTCTTTTCGCTTGGGTTAAAGATAGCTTCTGCATTTAACCGTTCTGGATCTATGAGTCTTTTCGACTGTCGCATGCCCGATTGGGCTCTCCAGTAATCGATTAGGCCTCGTTGTTCCTGCGTTCCACGTAAAAAAGGCAGTTTTGAAGCTATTATTTACCCCGCAGAAAGGTTCAGCATCTATGAAGGAAGTGTTTACCCCTTTTTCGCTAAAGTGTCCTGGAATCCTCATGTCCCGGAATCCACGTCAAGGGAACAGAATGAAAGAATAGAACCTGCATGCATGGTGAAAATATTTTTAGTGTTGTGGCCGTTAGCCGGCTCTCAGCGAATTTGACAGGATCAGCTGATTACGTGACGTAATAGGGGCAATGAATCGGTTTGTTAACGAAAAAACTAAGAATGGGTTAGTGATATAAGAAAAAAATTAACACAATGTCACTTCGTTGCCATCTGAACAACGACTGATTGGACGAGTGTGTGAATACATGTGAAATGATCATGCAGAATTAGGCTGGCGGATCACCTCCATTACGTGGTAGCCTGCAGAAGGACCACCGAAGAGTTGGCACGAGTGTTGGCCATCTGGATCCCGATCCGTTTGATGCAAGAATTATAATTTTCTTTAAAAAATAATAACATATTGTTAGTTTTTTCGTGAAAAAACTGGACTTAGTCCTACAATAAAGATGAAAAGGAAAAAGAGAAAAATGAATACGCACTTTAAAATAATCTATCACATCAAGAGTTTAAGATGTTGTGACACCCAAAGGTGGGAATATGGTATTACTATTAGCCTCGTTTGAATTTTAAACACGCTTAAGCTTTTTTTAATAACACAAATTAATGACCCAAATTAATAATCTAAATTTGGTTTTTGAATGAGTTTATTACTAAATTCAACAAAGAAAATGATTTTGTGTGATGAAAATATTTATTTTTACCTTTACGCGCTCCATTGCTCGTCCGTCTGTATACGGCCGCTGTCTAGTTCACAAGTGTCAAATGTGATTGACGTACGATGCCATTTACAAAAGTTATAAATTTCAGATAGGGTTATTCATTTTGTGCAATATTGTATTAGAAATATGTTTGGCATATGGAAAATATATTTGTAGTTTCAGCAGAATCCCCACGTAAATAGGTAGAGCTGATGTACTTTTCGCAGAAGCTTGGACGATGGCAACATTCGATGAGGCGTCCCTTGTAATGTTTGAGAGAAAGATTCTACGGAAGATTATTGAATCTTTGCACCATGGCGACGGCGAGTATCGCAGGCGATGGAACGGTGAGCTGTATGAGCTTTACAACTACATAGACATAACGCAGCGAATAAAGATCCAGCTGGCTGGGTCTTGTCATCTGAATGGATGCAAACACTCCGGCTCTGAAAGCATTCGAAGCGATACCAGTGGGTGGTAGCAGAGGAAGAGGAAGGCCTCCTCTGCGTTGAAAAGATCAGGTGGAGAAAGAAACGGCTGGCGCGCTTTGCTAAACTCGGCCAAAATCGCGTAAGCGGTTATAGCGCCAATTAAGAAGAAGAATGATGCCACAGCCACCGTATTACCCCTATCTGGCTCCCTTAGACTTTTTCTTGATGATAAACTGAAGAGGCCCATGAAAGGACGACGCTACGCTACGGTGTACATCGTAACTCAGGATTGGATTATCTGAAATCAAAAAACCAAACAAATTTTGTTAATATATTAGACTATCTAGTAATTAATCGTTCGGCTAATCAAAAGAGTGAATTTTCACAAAATGGCAGCTTTTAAAAGAAATGATTTCGATTTTTACGTTAAAATTTGGCCGTAAGTTGATTATAAAATGGAAAATAAGTATCAGATTTACAAAAGGAACGATTAATTACTAGAAAATGTATCTTTAAAGATTGAGTTAAAACGGTTGACCGATCAAACAAGCCGTGTTCGAGATATCGTGTACACCGACTTGAAAAATGCCGTTTTGAAAAAAACACGTTTAAAGTTTCAATACCTACCTTAAAACGTGCCGAGGCATCTCTACATATTTAGGTATAACTCCGAAAGTAGAAAGCTTAGATCTACTTCAAATTTCGTGCGTATACTTTTGAATATATGTACATTACAAAAAGGCAATAAAAAAAATCGATTTTTTTGAAAGTCATAACTGCGTATAACCCCTTAAACTTGGTCAAGCTTAAGCGATTATCGCGAAAAACTGAAACTATTGCTGATTCTTATAACAAACCTCGTTGCTGCTCATAGGTTAGGATAAATGACTGCCCTTGTGCGGGGCTCACATGGTTCATAAGTAATCAAAATTCGTCCTTTGTGATACCATACAGGGGAGGAAGACTGGGATTTGGATTGGAGGATGACAACCAACGGTGGCAAATCACATTTGTATTACGATAACTTATTAGGCTACTGAATTTTACCAGATGTGCGATATTTAAGCCCGTACTATTCGCAAGTGCGGCAAAAAAGTGAGATCCCAGATGTTTCAATCTTTGCACAACGAGGGAAGGGCAGCTGAGGAGAAGATGCTGAGATAATTCCATCTTATCTTACAGACAGCTTCTGCAGAAAGGACTTGAAGCAATACCAAGTGTCTTCGCATGCTGCGGTTTTGCATGCCTTAGAAGTTCCACATAAATAAATCGAACAAATTTTAAGCGTGAAGACCTTTAGAATAATTTGACGGTTACAGTGTCATTAGTAATGGGTTGACTCAAAAGCCTCCAAAGAACGAAGTGCGGTGCGTTGATTGTGTATTGTCATTCAAGTTTCACTTGTTGTCAAAATGAGTTGTCCAGTAAAGCGCGAGTCGATTTGTCTACGCGAAAAACTACAAATATTTTTCGAGGCCAAACATTCGGCACCGCACTATATCTTTGAGGATTTAACAACTGAAGAAAAAGAAGAAGATTTATAGTTTTATTCAAACTGAGCACAAATAAATAAAATCGCATGTATTTTTGGACCAATAGAATACGTGTTATGATGTAGCCGTCAATAGAAAATAAAACAGTGTATATTTTTCTTTATTGATGGAAAAGGTTTTTTTCTAATAGCGGTCGCCCTTCGGCAGGCCATGTCAAGCCTCCGAGTGAATATCTGCCATCAAAAGCTTCGGGGTCAGCTTAAAACTTTAGCTCGCGGGATTTGTTTAAAAACATCAACACTCCAGGACGAGAAGGTCGACCAAATACTCGTTTAGGGTGTATATATGTAATCATATAAAATGGTAAAAGTTGGTCAAAATGTCACGCATCCATTTCATTGTTCAAGAGTATTTCTCGACGATCACTCAATAAAAGGTGAAGTCCAAAATAAACAAGACTAGGCTAAAATAGAAACAACAGCAGTTTTGTTCTGATAACCTCGAGTTTATTTATTCAAAATAGTCCCCTCTGGCCTCCATACACTGTTTGGCGCGATGTAAAAGCGTCTCGAAAGAGTTTTTCAGGTCACCCGGAATCTTCTTCAGAATGTCGGTACAAGCCTTTTGAATGGGCTCGGCGGACGCTAAACGTTTTCCTTTCATGGCCAAATGCGATTTTCCGAATAGATAGATGTCACAGGGAGGCACATCAGACGAATACGGTGAGTGATTGAAGGTTAAAATTGCGATTTCTAGTCGAAAAATCAGTCACAAGAGTGGATCGATGAGATGGTTCATTGTCATGCAATAAGCACCAGCTTCCTTCTGCGCGGTACTCAAGGCGATGCAACAAATGCTTCAAAACGCCGAGATAGAAAAAACACTTGAGGACAATCCCCTTGGAATAGTAAAAGCAAATGAGCATCGACTTAATTTTTGACTTGTCCAAACGCGACTTTTTGGGTGGTGGCTCGTCTGGAGCCCCCCATTCGGCACTCTGACGCTCAGTTTCAGATTCATGTTGGAAACACTTCATTTCATCACCAGTTGCAGTGTTGTAAAGGAAGTTCTCGTCTTTGCTCGCCACTTTAATGAAGTCTTTCGAATGTTGAATTCTGAGCAAACTGTGGTCCTCAGTTAACTTGTGCGGAATGAAACGTGCACAGACCTTTCGTAAGCCCAAATGATCAGTTAAAACGCGATAAATGGATGTTTTGGAGATATTCAACTCCGATTCTATGAATTTCAACGATGATTTCGGTTTTCTTTTTTGATAAATTTTCGAACAATTTCAATAGAGTTTGCGGTGATTACTGATTTTGTGCGGCCCGGCTCGTATATTCATTGTCATTTATGATCTCACAACCATCTGTGAAACGTGTGAACCACTCATGAACTCTGGCACGAGATAGACAATCATCGGTATGAACTTTTTTCATCAATTCAAATGTTTCGATAAACGTTTTACCGATTTTCAAACAAAATTTGATATTAGCTCTTTGTTCGAAACTCATTTTTGAACCGGCGACACAAACGTAGACGCCAAAATTTCGTTTCCACTGCACCGAACGTCACCAACTGGAAGTCAGCTAGGGATGTAACTTCCAACACACGAACTCATTGAAAAGATGGCGCCATCAAACACTTTTTTATGACGCCAGTCTTGTTTAATTTTGACTTCACCTTGTATATCCGTCCCAGCGACATATACCAACCTATTCCTCGACAGAGGCGAACAAAGTTACTACGCGAATGGCCGAATTTAAACACCATTATTCGGACACGAACCTCAACAGAATAAAAACCTGCCTATCCATCATCGGAACCCACCAACCACATTGCTTCATAGACACGTCTGGGTATTGGGCACACCGTAATCACCAGCACGCACTTATTACAGGGTATTATATCTAACACCTGCATCTTCCGCCAAGCTACAGCAAGTTTGCATCACCTGGTATCAACAGACCAGGCCACTGGGATCCTGCCCAGAACTTGCTTCTCAAAGATATCACCACTTCGACAACAGGAATCCTCTCCTTCTTTTAGAATACGCCACTGAATATAATATCAACAAAGTTCATACGTTTTTAAAGGGCACCGACATATTCCATCGTATGTGACCCCTCGCACTTCATCAACCAGCCGAAAGCCTCTCCTGCGAGCTCTGTAGCCAACCGGAAAATGTAAGTTATTTAAAATAAAATATATAAATAAATAAAAGATCCCTCCCCTCTTCTGTACAATACATTCTACTTGATAGTAGAACACCTTCACCAAATTCTATCGAAACCGAAACGATGAAGTTATTAGGGTGGTACATTTGGGATATTTTGCCTCATATCCGGCAGATGGAAACACAATTGTTTACTAATTGTATGTTACAATAAACATAGAACTGAAGCAACAAACACTTTCAAACAATTAATTCAGTGGCAAGCCAAATAAATATTTCATAAGGTGGTTGAGAATTCCAAGCATTCGTGATAGATAAATGAAATTGTAAGCACAAAACTTAATTAATTTAAAAATGTGTCTTAAATCTAATCGCTTTGTATTGCTTTTTGGCATTGTTTTAAAGAAACTAAGAATTTAATAAAATAAATATGAACAGCAAAACCCTACTCGGCGCATTATGAAAATATCGTCATAACAAAAGTTGATTGTTTTAAACCATAACATAATAAAACTATGTTTGAAGTCTCGCTGGCAAAGCATAATAAAGCGAAAAGTTGATTAAAGTTTCGTTACTAGCTTCAATTATTCATTGTGAACTGGAGTTGGCTCTGCGAAAACATGAGCGCCATATGAAGAGGTGCGTCGGTAAGACAATGTGCGCAGAGCGTTGACTTATCCGTATGTAGAAATAGCTGTTTATAAATTAAAAGCATTTTGCGTCTTTGGTAGAAGTTAACAATTTTTGCCAGCATCATAAATGCGAGAGCTTACACAACCACAAACACACAAACTGGCTTATTCATAAATGTAATAATACGGCGAGCGTTTGAGGTATTTAAGTACAAGTGTATGTAAAGTATATACAGGGTGTTGCATGAGTGCGAGCGCATAGAGGAGTCCTTTGTGTAATTGTTCCCGCTAACTGTCATTGGCTTTGTGCTGAAGTTGGTTGTTGCCTTTAAAGTAACTGCCCTTTCCAAAGCCACCAACTCTTCACTGCTGAATTTTGCTAAACGATCTGGCTTCTTTTCAGTCGGGATGTCAATCCCGTGACTCCGCTACCCTTTATTTGCCTACAAACCCGGTCTTTTCGGGATGTGCGATGTTCTACGAAGGGGACGGAGATTGATTTGTACAATCCTCACCATTTGCTGGTATACATTGTTGGAGGACAACCAATCACAGTTTGGCCAGCGTTCTCCTCATCGGAAGTGGGGGGACAAAAACTCATCATACATAGCATCAGAGAGATCGGGGTATTCTTCCACCATGTCATCTAAGGTAAACTTTTTCAAGAGTTCGTCTCCCATACCGGAATTGAATGCCACGTCGTCGCCTTGAGGGTTGTCTATCGCACCCTCCGTCGCCTCCGCGGATGAAGTCGTAATCCTGCGGTGAGTTTAATGGCTACATCCTGCCTATAGACATGGAGAGTCAGTGTTTGGAAGCCGCAATTTATTATCTACTTGAATGATTTCTTGTTTAGGCTAATCACGGATACACTCCTCTTGTCATCCACTTCGAAATTGCCCCCATTTTTATGTATTTGGCTACATCGTCATCCTAAACAGCATCAGAGTGATGGGAGTATTTCCACACCATGTCCTCTAAGGTAACCCTTTTAATAAGTTCGATTACAATAACGGAGTAGGCTAGACTCCTCTTGCCATCCACTTCGCCAATCTTCGCTACCTTCCCGTCGCTAGTAGGTCGGTCCTTTCACGGATGGCTCCAGGACCGAGCACGGTTCAGGCTCTGGTGTCTACATGGAAACTACAGAACTACACTTTGCTCTAGGAATGCACGCATCTTTGTTTCAAGCGGAGGTGCATACCGTTCAAGAACCGATGAACTTTCTTGTGGAAAACAATGGAGAGGCAGATCTTATGCGCCTGTAGCGAAAGCAAAGCTGCGCTCATGACCAAGGACATCCTTTGAACCACTTCAAGGGTAGTTGAGTCCTCTAAATTCAGGTTGAACTAATTCGGCAGAGATAATATCCAGATGGTAACATAGGTCCCGTGGCGCGTGGATATCGCGGGTAACGATATCTCTGACTCTTTAGCTAGGAAGTTGACCTCAGAGCCCGTTCTGCCACTTCCTGCTGCAACCATCAAAGCCACGGTTAGCAAACGGGTTACTCTAACCCACAAGCGAGCTTGGCAGGCTGATAGAGGCTGAAAATGGGCAAAACTGATGTTACCTGTTATGGCTGACCCACTGTCACAGTTCCTCCTATCATTAAACAGAGGGGACTATAGGCAACTGGTTGGACTGACGGCGGGCCACTTTCTATAGGCAAAGCACATAGAAAAGGTAGGCATATCAGACAGTGCACTCTGCCCAGCTTGGCAAGAGGAGGATGCGTATGCCCCGCCTTCGCTCGAATTAGGCTTGAGGTTTTTGGCACTGATGTGTTAAGAAGCGAACACCTTGGCTCCTTGGCACCACAAAATCTACTTAGATTTCTTTTGAGGCCGACTAGATTTAAAGCAAATTAAAAAGGGAACCCGAGTGCAGTGCAATGGACTTAATTCTGCCTGAGTGCTGTACCTTCTAGTCTGTCCCGGCAAAAAAAGGATAGTTCAGATTACCCAGTTTGACCAGTTTCAGCACTTCCTCTAGATCAGTGTAATGTCTGGAAGCCAGGCTCTGGATATTGGCCGGTCGAAGATGTCTTCTCGGCGGACGTCTTCTCAGGAGTCGTCTTCTCGGGGGCCTCCGGCTAAAGCTTCTCTATGCGATTGATTGCCACGGATGCGCTTAAAGGTCTACGAATCGTTGATCAGCACTGTTTATTTTTTCGACGCATGGTTGGAACCATCCCGCATACGAGCAACTGGGTGGAGGTCGTGGATTTTCTTTAACTGTCAATACTTTGCTGTGATATATTTGTCTAATTTGAACTTGGAAGATTGTGCAAAGTGGCGCAAAATCAATCACCTTATCGGAAGAATAATCGAAAATATGCGACCAATATTGAGAGCTCTCTTATTTCAATTACAAAATACTTTTGAAGACTTTTTAGGCTTTTTTCGGTATGCCTAATGATAAAATTAGATACAGGGTTGCCAATATTTGACGGACCCATCTGGCAACCCTGTATCTTTTGACAGAGACGTCAGACCGCTTAACGACATACCGTCTTGGAGCCATCAGTCCAAGCAGATTTTTACCATGGAATAGTACACGCCACGCGAGTGCCCCGAAATTGAAATTTACATTCAACAAAAGAAGTCAATTGTGAAAACTCAACGTGCGTATAAAAAATTAAATAATGTGAAAAGTGCGCCTTCTAAGAACACCATTAAACGTTTGTACTAAAGGTTTTCGACTGGTGCTGCTCTTTCTAATCCACAGAGGCCAAATCAAAACCGACCAAGGCGTTCGGATGAGAATACTGCTCTTGTACGGGCCAGTGTTAAGACGTCGCCAAGGACATCCCAAAATCGCCGTTCTCAGCAGTTGGGCATTGCTCGGACCACTTTACAACGAATTATCCGCATTGATTTGCATTTAATCCCGTATAAGATTCAATTGACGCAAAGATTGTTGCCTGCGGACAAGCTTCGTCTATTGGATTGGGCCCAAAAACCACATGGGTCCGTTAAATATGGGCAACCCTGTATGTAACGAAATAATATAAAAGATCGAAAAAACCCATTTCTTTTTTTATATAAGATAAAAAAGCTTCTCAGGCTGTATTGATGCAATTTTTATTGAGTTGTTGCAAAATAATAAATATCCAAATTTCGGCACTAATCCCGAGAAAAATTTACATCGCTAATCTTCACAGTTTATGAGAATAAATGGCATTTGTATTGCACTACCAACAAAGTTGCACCAAAGTCATTCTTACATGCAAGCGCCGCTTAGCAGTTCACCGCAAAAACAACACAAGCGAACAACGGCATGCAGCAGTTGCAGCTGTTAATTCATACAAACCACACAAATCCTTTCTTGCCGGCTGTTATGCGTTTTGTAAATGGCGTTGCATGCCGCAATTTGGCGTTGTGTCTTCATTGTCATGCCCCGCATGGCTGCTGCTCAACTGACAATTGCTCCCTCGTTGCGCATTTCCCAGCGAGTTTTGCAACGCTTTTATGCATTTATAATTTGTAATTTTAAAACTTAAGTCAAACTGGATTTGGCACCAGCAAACAGCAAACAGCACTAAAGCTTCGTACCTACACACACACTCACATACGCATCTACATATGAAATAAATATCTTCACCGGCTGCATAGAACTCCACCTCTTTATTATTTATGCTCACGTGAATAAATATTGTGCAAGAGTGATTGTGTGCCTGTGTATGTGTGTGTGAATGCATTTGTGTTATAATACCATTTATGTTGGTGTTGGTGGTGTCGGCGGTGAGTGCATTTGGCGTATTTATTTTATGACTATTTTTTTTCACATATGACAATGAAAAGTTTTGCGGTTGAATTTGTCCACAAAAATAAATAGGTAGGTATCCAGCTATGTTACTATCAAAAGTTGTTCTTTAGTGCCTTCAATAAATAAGAGCACAAATGTGTGTATGTATGTGTGAGTTTATGTGAAATAATGTGAGGGGGCACATGTAAACTGTAACTGGCAAAAATTAGTGTAATAAAATGACTGCCTGAAATAATGACATCTCGCCACATGTAGGCAAAAGGAAGAAACCAAGCATCGGAACTCATATCTTAAGTATTTAGGTTTATGCACCACTACAAAATTAGGACTTTATAAGGACGCAATAGATCTTAAGCTCGAAGTGCATAACTCAATTTTCATTCCAATCAAAACTTGGATAATGTTATCGTTCGTGACATTTTTTAATTTTTAAAGTCAATAGAGATTTGACTATTAATCAACAACACTGATGTGGTAAATATTTCAGTTATTTTATTTAATTATTTCAGTGCACAGATAGATGTCTTACAGACTAACAGAACTGATCAAATTTCACAAAAAGATTAAGTTAACATTTTTTAACACTAAGATTAAATTCTATTACTATAATTTTTACACAGTCGGGCACATCGCACAATAGGTTCATTCATTGAATAATTAGTTTTGTTAGTTGACTGAATAAAAAAGGGATTTTTTCTAAGACTACGCGGCGAGATATGAGTTGGAAAGAGATTAGCTAACGTATTGCAGTTGATGTTGCTTTTGATAATATTATAAACAAAAATTTATTAGAAGTAGATTTTCCTATCACACAACGACTGTAGGCCTAACAATTTCCGTCTGCTGATAAAATGAGGAGGACCATTTGGCCAAATAATCTTATTCAAAGCAAATTTGGTAAATATTTTTCGTGGATTTCAAAGTATGGATTCAACAATATTTGAGGCGGCTTCAATGTCTGAGGATCTTCAAAGTTACTAGTGTTTCTTTTAATGGAACCGATCATTGCGATTGCTTCTATAATTTACATATGGAGACTATCAAAAATTCACCAAGCTACCTGGCTGTCTCCTGATCGAAAAACGGGAAACCAGGTTGATCATGTTGTGATAGATGGAAGGCACACTTCTAGTGTATTAGATGTACGAACGATCCGAGAGCCCAACATCGACTCAGATCATTAACTTGTTGCAGTTAAACTGCGCACACGCTTCTGCGCAGCAAAAAACGTACATCTGCCTACGCAAAGAATATTCAACATTGAAAAGCTGCAATGATAACAGACAGCCAGGAGATTCGCCACTCGACTTTCACTTATGCTTTCAGAGAGAACTGCCCAACATACCGGCACACACGTTTTCTACATACCGCAGTTGGTACGACGACGAAAGAAAAGATGCTGCCTATAGAGCCACGCTGCGATCGGACACAACGCGAGGCATGTCAGATTACTACCGAGAGCTAAGAAAGGAAGAGAGACGTACAATCCGAAAAAAGAAACAAGAGGCCGAAATACGTGAGTGCGAGGAGCTTGAGATGCTAGCCATTAGGAACATCGCCCGAGAATTCTACCAGAAAGTTCGGCGGCTTACAGAAGGTTTCAAGACCGGGGCGTTTTCCTGTAAGAACAAAGATGGCAAACTGGTGACTGACGTACAGAGCAATCTTAAATTATGGAGGGAACACTTCTCGAACCTGTTAAACAGTGTTAGCTGCGCATGTCATAGAGAATGTGAAGATCCCAATACCCCAATCGTTGACGACGGAATCGTCGTTCCGCTACCCGACCACAACGAGATGAGAATAGCGATAACACGGCTAAAGAACAACAAAGCCGCCGGCGCCGACGAACTGCCGGCTGAGCTATTCAAATATGGCGGCGAGGAACTGGTAAGGTGCATGCATCAGCTGCTATGCAAAATAGGGTCGAATGAAAGCATGCCTGCCGATTGGTATTTAAGTGTGCTCTGCCCAATCCTGCAATCTGTGTCAATTACCGCGGGATTAGTCTTCTAAATATCGCCTATAAAGTTATAGCGAGCGTATTATGTGAAAGGCTGAATCCCACCGTCAACCAACTGATTGGACCTTATCAGTGTGGCCTTAGACCTGGAAAATCTACTATCGACCAAATATTCACAATACGCTAAATCTTGGAAAAGACCCATGGAAGGAAAATCGACACACACCATCTTTTCGTCGATTTCAAAGCTGCATTCGACAGTACAGAAAGGAGGTCTCTATATGCCGCGATGTCTGAATTTGGTATCCTCGCAAAACTAATACGGCTTTCCAAGATGACGTTGCTCAACACCAGCAGCGCCGTCAAAATTGGGAAGGACCTCTTCGAGCCGTTTGATGCCAAACAAGGCTTCAGACAGGGTGACTCCCCGTCGTGTGACTTCTTTAACCTGATGTTGGAGAAGATCGTAAGAGCCGCAGAACTTAATCGCTTATGCACGATTTTTTATAAGGGCGTACAATCGCTGGCGTATGCCGATGGTATTGACATCATCGGCCTTAACAACCGCGCTGTTAGTTCTGCCTTCTCCAAACTGGATAAAGAGGTAAAGCCAATGGGTCTGGTGGTGAACGAGGACAAAACGAAGAACCTCCTGTCATCAAACAATCAGTCGTCGCCCACTTGCGTATCGGCATCCACGTCACTGTTGACAGTTATTCTTTCGCTCTCATCATGCCCGTTCTATGCCGTAGAGTCTTGGACAACATCCGACAAAGCGTGGAAGATCTTTGGACTTTTGGGAGAGGGAACAATGAGCTGTATGAGTTTTACGACGACACAACCATAGCGAAGCGAATAAAGATCCAGCGACTACGTTGACTGAAATATTTCGTTCGGATACAAACGATCCGGCTTTGAAAGTATTCGATGCGGAACAGCCGGTGGTAGTATAGGAAAAGGAAGGCCTCCTCTGAAAGAAACGCTTTGGTAAACTCGGCCAAAATCGCGCCAATTAATAAGAAGAAAAATTCCTTACATTTCACCCGAGTGCTCGGAACCCACATATTCTATTATAAAGGGTTCTTTAATAAGAGGTGTTATTTTTATATTCAAAGAAAAATGCTATTTTTTAATACAAATGATCGGAACTTTATTTCATTATAAAGAGGAAGGTATCCCGTTAATAGTGGAAAATAACATCAGGCAAATGACCACCACGACCACGCCTACGGACAATATCTTTTTCATGAAATTTCCCATAACCGAATTACAAAGTGGCTGCCCTATGTCCTCGATAGCCTCACGAATTCCTTCTTTGAGGTCTTGAATTGATCCTGGGCTGTCGGCGTAGACCTTCTATATCACGTGGCTTCAAAGAAGAAAGTCACAAGGTGTTAAATCACAAGATCTCGGTGGCCAATTGTGATCACCTCTTCGAGAGATAACACGGTCCGGAAACTTTTCCCGTAAACGATCAATGGTTTCGTTGCCTGTGTGGCACGTAGCGCCTTCTTGTTGAAAATAAAAGTTGCCCAGATCAATACCACCCAAATAATCATCTCTCGATAGCGCAATCCATTCACCTGTAGAACCTGTTATTGGAAAACCCTTTATTTCCAGAATATTACAAATTGTGGCAAGTTATTTAATAACTAAATTGAATTGAAAAACAGATTTGGGAGCTCAACATATAACGCTAAAAGAATAAAAACACAGAAAAATAATAATAAAAACAACTTTTTAAATAATCTCCTTGGAAGTCAATACACTCCTGCGGAACCAATTTTCAAAGCACTTTTACCACTCAAAATTGGATACCTGTAAAAGAAGCTTTTTAAATGCTTCAAGTGTTGTAAAACATTGGCTTCGCATTTTATTTTTGATAAAATAAAATGAATTTACTAAGTACCACATCTTGGTTGTAAGACGGATGATCGAATTAATAGATCTTCCAAGTGCTCAAAAGCTTTCTGGTGTGAGCCGACACGTGAGGGCCCGCATTATTTTGGTGGAGGATGATTTATTCTGCGGCAGTTAGTCGTGTACCAGAATTGACTGTTTTAGGTTTCTCTAGGAGTACAATTGCGACCAGATGATCCGAAAAGCCAGGCGAGCATTTGCTTTGAGGTGTTTCTTCCGGAAACAACTTTTGTTGGACTAAGCTCGTCTTATAAAATACATACGGTCGATTTCTGTTTTGATTCCGGCTCATATGCATAGATCCAAAATTCGTGCTTTCAACCACCGCGGCTGAATTTGTTCAACATTTTCTTACACCAAACGACATGCGTTTTTTTTGGGTAATTGTCAAAATTTGACTAAATGTTGCGCAGGTCACGAGGCAGAGGAAGCTCTTCATGTGCGGTGGCAACGAAGGTTCGATGCACTGGAATTACTCGGGTTTTTCGCGACCATGGGCTGCCACCCCAGTAAACTGGCCCTATCTAACATAGCGCGCTAAGTCTCATCCTTTCATTTCCCTTCTAACGGTTTGGTTAGAGTAAAATAAAACAATTACTTTTGTTTATTTAACTCCTTTCCATTGGGTGGCAACTCATTCGCTTTAGAATTAAATGCTTTCGAGTTGCACCATAATTTTCACACACTAATGAATGGTTTTATGGTTTAGCTGCTAAGCATAGAAACACCAAGAAATGCATTTTATTTGTGCGCTCTTATACGCATATGAAAGTAATACTCATACACGCACACATACACCTACACATTTACATAGTCACCTCTGCTTATGACCGTTGGTACAATTACACAGTTTTCAGTTGTTGTCGTTGTTGTTTTTGCTGCTGGTGGCAGCAAGTGGTTTCAGTTCAAGTGTCAAAAACTGCATTGTTGCATCTAAGGCAGCCCAGCTCACGCCTCTGCAGCTCACGCGATTATAAAGTCGGTCAGGCAGCATATTTTTCATCCAAGTATTATTTTATTGTTTTCGCGGCGCTTTTGTTTCGCAAAGTTGCTGTGGGCGAATGAGTGCTGCTGCTGGCAACTGAAAGTTGTTAAATGTGTTGTTGCTGTTGTTGTTATAAATGAGGTTTTTCGTTGGTCGCTTAACTACTCTGGTGCTGGTGTTCTTTTAATGAATGTATTATGAGAATTCTATGGACATTTGCGAGTCTAAAAGGTTTAGTTGAGTTTAGAGTTTTTCTTTTCTAGTGTTTTTTTTTTGATGTTTTTTGTATTTCAAGTGAAATAAATATTTTGTTAGCGTTTTATGGTTGAAGTGCTTAGTGCTAGTGCTGAAACAACAGTTGATGGTAACAGTTGGAGTAGGAGAGAGTTGAGGTTTTAAAAATTTAGAAATAACAATTCTTTATAAAACCAAAATGAACTAATCCCAGAAATGTGCACTATTGTCGCTGTTGGGTGCGAAAGAAAGGAGGGCGAAATAGTGTTTTGGCCTCAACAGCCCGTTATATACGCATAGTAAGAGCTCTATGGCCGCCGTAGCCGAGTGGGTAGGTGCGTGATTACCATTCGGAATTCACAGAGAGGTCGTTGGTTCGAATATCGGTGAAAGCAAAATTAATAAAAACATTTTTCTAATAGCGGTCGCCCCTCGGCAGGCAATGGCAAACCTCCGAGTGTATTTCTGCCATGAAAAAGCTCTTCATAAAAATATCTGCCGTTCGGAGTCGGCTTGAAACTGTAGGTCCCTCCATTTGTGGAACAACATCAACACGCACACCACAAATAGGAGGAGGAGCTCGGCCAAACACCTAACAGAAGTGTACGCGCCAATTATTTATTTATTTTTTATTAAGAGCTCTTATAATGCTAATTTATTTTAACGACACTTTATCTACGTACACCCCCAGAAATGCATAAATTGTTCTTCTTTTATAAAGCGAAAATTCGAAAGAGCGTTCTGGGTAAAAAAATATCTAAAATCAGCGCAATACTGTAGCGACTTCAAATTTGAAACTAGGTATAATGAAACTGGGTACTTCAATTCAAATAAGTTTTTGAAAAAATTTAGTGAAAATTCTGATTAAAAATTAGTCTTAAAATTTTGATATACATTTTTTTTACAATGTTTGAAACTTCCATAATAATCGATATCGGTATTTATTATACTCGTAAAATGAACGATGTTTTTAAAAAGATATAATTTTTATTAAAAAACTAAAAATCAGTAAATCTTTTCATTGTCAAAACTTGTCAAGATGTGGCGGTTTTTATATAAACAAGTAAAGTGCGACCAAAAACTATTCTCACTGTAGGTAATAACCTTTTTTATGTAATTTCAATTGAACTATGCAATGGAACAATACAAAGATTTCAGTTTATAAGGGAGGGCTACGTTTCCTTTCAATACCTAGCACTTTTCTCCATAGTTGCGGTATATAGAATTTATGCATTGCTAAGTTCCAGTAGCTTAATTGGTTTTAAAGATTTATAGGTTTTCATATTTCGGTTTATATGTCGGATACCACGCCCTCTACATAGGTAGGTAGGTAGGTGAATGGTTGAAGTGCCGATCTGGCACTCCTCAAGTAGCACTGAAGCGCCGTTTTGATACCATTGTGATATCTTCAACAGACAGATCTACATCCAACCAGAGCTGATCATATAGTGGAGGAGATTAATGTGATTTAGATTGGCGCACTGTCCCAGGCTGTCGAAGAATGGATCACTTAGTCACTTTAATCGTCTAGCTGCCGAACCCGGAGATTTACAGGGAAAATGATCTACAGTCTCCTTCTCTGAAAGGACCCCACAGCTTCTGCAATGGAGATTAAATGGTAACCCTAGCTTTTCCGCGTGTGTGCCAATCATCCAATGGTCGGTGAACAAAGCTACGAGTTTGGAAATTGAATGGCGAGAAGTCCAAAAGACTTTCTGAGTCCTTTGTATATTGAAATGTGGGCAAAGGGTTTTCAAAATAGCACATGAAAAAATGGAGCTCTATCTTTACTGCGTTTTCCTGAGAAATAATTTGTGCAGTTCCCCCTTAACAACTGTCAGGGGAATACCGACGACCGGGTAGGACGTCTCTGATTCCAATTCAGTACATTTCCTGGCAAGCTCATCAGCAGTTTCACTGAAACCCATATCAGAGAAATGTTACCTACACGCCCAAGAGATTTGATCTCCTACTTACAGAAGTTGACCAATTTGGATCTGCACAATGGCGTCGTCAGAGCCTTGATTGCAACTTGACAATCGTGAAAAGATGCTGATATTTTCGTCTTTCCCGTGTTCTCTACAAGACCGCAAAGACTTCTGCCTGAAAAACACTAGCAGAAGTTTAAAGAAAATTGTTAGATTTAGAGAAAAACCCTGCTCCGACTCCCGATTCCATCTTGGAACCGTTAGTGAAGATAGAGCTGCAAGCTTTGGTGCAGAGTTTCCGCTCGATCCCTTCCTGGCTATGTGGAAAGATTGCCCTAACATGACCCTCAAACTCTAGTTTCCGGATAGAGAGATCTGTTCGAAGTTCGGAGAAATACGGTGATAACTGCCCGAAAATGCTACCAATCTCCTTTAACCTGATTGCACTTTGAGCTGCAATGGATATGACGGAAAATTCTATATAATGGGGTAAAAATTCCTTCACTGAAGGAAGTGCATGTTTTAATAAAATAGGGTGAACGGAACTCTATAAAAATGGGTTTTAATTTTTTCGTGTGACGCATTTAAAGGGACTATAGCGCAAGAACTCAGAAGGACAGCAGTCCATGATACCATGAATGCAGCTGTAGAAATTTCATCAGAATTTAGGTTCAACAGTAATCCGCAAAGATACAGGCGAACGGAGCAAGGACGAAAAAAACGATTGAGGTTCTCACTGAAACCCACTTTCCTGGATGTACGGAGATCACAGATACTGCATCTTATGCAGACGAGAACAACGAAGTTTGCAAGGGCCTTATAATGACATCTAGATTGGAATGGGCCCTAAAATCGTTTCACTCCTTAGAGTTACCCGGTTCGGATGATACATTTTCAGCGACCTTGCAAAAAGGAAATTCATCCTTGATACCTTGGCTGGAAGACACATTTACATACTGTTGGAAATTTAACTATGTTCTGAAGAATTTAAGATTCTCAAGGGTTGTGTTTATACAAAAAACAGATAAAAGTAGCCACTTGTTTGCAAAGGACTATCAGCCTGTAAGCCTAACTTCGTTCCTCTTTAAAACGCTCGAAAGATTACTGGATTCCTATATTAGGGAAAGGATATCACATTACCTAATATCTGAAGATCAACACGCTTACACCTGAAACTGCTCTACATAAAGTTTTACTGCAGATAGAAAGCGCAAGACAGCAGGATCAATTGACACACATCGGCAACCTGCTGAACTGTCGCACAGTGGTAGCAGAATGGGGTTCTTTGGTCATGTACCGGAGAGCTAATAGAGGTACAGCAAAAGGAGACGTACTCTCTCGTCTACTGCTGACTCTGGTTGTAAACAGAATCTTACTGCTTATAGAGATGGCCTACCCATCATGTTCTCAGGAAGATGCCTAAACACTATAAGTCAAGTGGCAGTGGAAGAGGACCTAGAAGTAAGTCTTGAAAAGACGGGCTTAGTACTGTTTTCAAGGAAGTACAAGAATCCGAACTGACTAAAGTCACTAAGCTGGATAACGTCACACTACCTAGGAGTATTGTTGGATAGCAAACTAACGTGGAAGCTCAATGGGGAAGGACGAACGAAGAAAGCACTAAATGCCGTATGCGCCTGCAAAAAAATGGTCTGTAAGACATGGGCGATCTCGGTAGTCTAACGTAAGTGCACTAGACTGCCATCCCAAAGGTTGTGGGCTCCAATCCCACGTAAAACATGGTTCTCGCACTTCTCCAAGCTTACCTACTTCGCTAATTTTTAAAACAAAAACAGAAAACCAAACAAAAAAAAAAAAAAACACAAAAAAAATGTCATTCCTCAACCCAAAAACCTTATCCTTCCAATACTTACTCGCGTACAAAAGTCAGCGCATTACTTGAATTGTGGTTGATAACACAAGCAAAAATACGCATTGCATCAGTGGTGCCAGCAAGAGGAAGCAGGCAATCGCGGTAATAGAGCAGACACACCAAAATTAAGCGAAGTCCTCAACAGTCTGAGCGATCCTTCTGACAGAAAAATGTTCAACGAAGATGGCGCGCTATACAGTTAGAAGGCGTTGTTTCTAAACTACCCCGGAAGCAAAACTAGATTAACGAAACCAACGCAAGACTGAGTCTTGTCGAAGCCCTATGCTCCCGACTGGAGTGAACAGGAAAAAAGACATGGGCGGTAGTAAGACCCATAATGTTCTATGGCATTCTAGTATGGTGGATAAGTTTGAAGTCTGCACTCAGGCTATTGAGAACACTACAACTAAAGGGTGATTTTTTAAGAGCTATAGGAAAGTTTTTCCAAAAATCACACGTAAAATTCAGAAAAATGCATGAAATTTTTATTTACAGGTAAATCGATAGTACCTACAGTCCATATAATTTAATGTTTGAAGATTATTTTATGCAAATGTTGACCGCGACTGCGCTTCAAATGGTCCATCCGCTTAGTCCAATTTCGGCATACTCTTTCCAATGTTTCGGCCGGTATCTCACATATAAATGCTTTAATGTTGTCTTCCAATGCGTTTATTGAAGCAGGTTTGTCTGAATAGACATGAGCTTTAACATAGCCCCACAAAAAATAATCTAAAGGCGTTATATCGCACGATATGCGTGGCCGATTGACAGGTCCCGAACGTGAAATAAAATGTTCACCGAACTCGCCTCTCAACAAGTCTATTATTACGAGTGCTGTGTGGTCCTGCTGAAACCACATGTCATGCAAGTCAAGCTCTTGCATTTTGCACAAAAAAAGTTGGATATCATTTCACGGTAGCGATCACCGTTCACCATTCACAGTTACGTTACGATTCGCAGCATCTTTGAAGAAGTGCGGTCCAATGATACCTCCAGCTCATAAGCCACACCAAACTGTGACCTTTCTGGATACATTGGTAGCTCTTGCAATTCTTCTGGCTGATCTTCACTGCAAAATCGACAATTCTGCTTATTTACGTACCCATTGATCCCAAAATGAGCTTCGTCGCTGAACACAATTTTTCGATAAAAAAGTGGATCTTAAACTTTCTTAACAGAACACGCATTTTTATAATAAAATTCAATGATTTGCAAACGTTGTTCGTTTGTAAGATGATTCATGGTTAAATTATAGACCAAACTGAAGATGTTTTACAGTGAAACAAAACACGAAACGTGGGTCAGCTGTTTAAACCATCTCTTTAAAAAGATAATAGCTAAAAAATCATCCGTTAGTAATTGGGAACTGTATTTAGTTTAAGAATTATTTTTTAAACTTTCTTTGGTCACAGATAACATATTTAATATTAAATTTCCGTTAGCAAAAGTGCAAGATCCTTGTGGCTAGCAAAATAAACATAATTTGAAGAGAAAAAGTTTTTATATCTGATATATTTTTTTAAGAATATGAAGCAAAAATTCTTTAACAGAATATCCATTCCAACTCAATTAGATAGAAATTAGGAGTGTTTACTTTATGTGCCGAGTATGAATATCGAATAATAAAAAAAATTTTTTTTTAATAGCAGTCGCCCCTCGGAGGGCAATGGTAAGCCTTCGAGTGTATCTCTGTCATCAAAAAGCTCTTCAAAAAAATTTGTACGATTCGGAGTGGGCTTCAAATTATAAGTTCCTCCATTTGTCGAACAACATCAAGACGCGCGCCACAAATAGAAAGAGAAGCTCGGTAAGCACTTAACGGAAGTGTACGCGCCAATTATTTATTTAAACAATTCGGAGCAGCTGTTCATTCTTTAGATATTAACACAGACTAAGGTTACAACAGCTTTCGATTGCAATTCTCTACTCATTGAATTCCTTGTCATAGATATTTTGTTTTCAGAGTTAGTGCAGATACCCAACTATCGGAATTCATTCACCATTTCATGCTACAACGATAAGCGAAGGAATTTCTTGCCTAATGGCAGCTCTACCCAGATTTGCACGTGTTTCTTCGCAACTTCAACCCCTGAGCATCACTGCACACAAAACACAAACAAATACTAAGTAGAAGAAAAAAAAACAAAAACTAGATAATAAACAACAATAAAGTGCCGCTATTTACGAGCACAGCCTTCAGTTGTGGCAGCAATCGCTTGCTGCAAACCACGTGTTGCACACACCGAGTAATAACAACAATTCCCCAAGCGATGTAAACAAACCGGCAACACAAGGCAAAGCATTTACATGACATGAGCTCTCTACATCGCCCTTTCGCTCTCTCACTCTCTCTCGCGCTCTTGAGCAATGCTTTGACGCGTACACCGAAAATGAGCTCTGCATGCGATGGAAAAAAGCTTTCAGTTGGCTGCAAAGCTGCCGGCAAAAGAATTTTCCGCTACAACAAATCAGCGCAGCCAACGAAGTGATGAAAATGCCGCCGAAGATGTTGACCAGTCAGTGTTTGGCAAAGCGTGCGCGTGAATAGTTCGCAATTTGTGAATGCGGCGCGTGAAAATGTGGAAAAACTATTTTTAATGCTTGAATCGAAGGTGAAGAAAAATCGTGGGCGCGCAGAAGACATTTATTCTACCGAATTTCAAGTTTTCAATTTAAAAAACATTTGGCGTAAATTGTAAGTGTGCGTTTTGAGAATCGAATTTTTTTGAATTGATGAGCGATCAGTGAAGAATTGTGTGGTCAAGTGAGAAATAAATAAATTAAACATGCAGCGCGCGCCGAGTTAATAGAGTTGCGTATACGCCGTGTGCGGCGCGAAGTTACGAGGAATAAACAAAATTTGTTTATAATTAAAAATAAATTTAAATACAGAAAAATTTTACATTTTAAATTAATAAAATGTAAATAAAATTTTTAATTTTAAATGAAAAAAAAAATTTTTTAATATTAATGAAAAATTTATAAATTTTATTTAATTAAATTTAAACTTTTAAATTAATAAGAACTGATAAAAAATAATTAAAAATTTTAAATTAAAAAAAAAAAAAATAAAATAAAAAAAAATAATCAAAAATTTGTTTATAATTAAAAATAATTTAAATACAGAAAAATTTTACATATTAAATTAATAAAATGTAAATAAAATTTTTAAGTTTAAATGAAAAAAAATTTTTTTTTTAAATTTTAATGAAAAATTTATAAATTTTTTTTAATTAAATTTATAAATTTTTTTTAATTAAATTTAAACTTTTAAATTAATAAGAACTAATAAAAAATAATTAAACATTTTAAATTTTAAAATAAAAAATAAATAAAATTTAAAAAAATAATCAAAAATTTTAATTTAAAAAAAAAATTAAATTTTAAAAAATAATTAAAAATTTTTAGTTCTAAAATAAAATAAAAATAAAATTTAAAAAAATAATCAAAAATTTTACTTTTTTTTAATAATTTTTTTAGTTTAATACAACAATTTTTAAATTTTTAATTAACATTTTTCCCCCTCCTTCACGCATTTGCCATAATATAGTTGTTGTTGTTGCTCTACTTGGTCGCATTTAGCACCATTTCACGCGCAATTAAATCACTGCAATTGCTGTCATCAGCGTGTTCGCTTTTGTACCCTGCCAGCCGGACGGACACTGGCGAGCCGAACAACCGGTGCCGGCTATCAGCCGCATCTCTGCTCTACGCCAAATTTCCGCGTTTAATTGATTGGAAAATCACATAATTTGGCTCACAATAGTGAACTCACAACTGCTGCATTCCACAAATCCTTTTGCCGCCGATGCAGTGCATTTTTACGCTTGCAACATATTGCATGATGTTGCTGTAAACCCATCAAAAAGGCTATACAATCACGTGGCATGCGCTACACTTTTTTCACACCAATATTTTTCCGCTATTTTACATCCTTTTAACAACAATTTATTTTTTGTTTTTATTTTTTGTTTTCCATTTTTATTTTCCGCTCACCTTTTGTTTGATTGTTAATTTATCTGCGCGTCTGTTTATTCAACTCTCGAGGCCCGATTGTTTACTCACTCATCAATTAATTAATTATTAATTTGTGCGGAAAACGCAGCGAATCGACAATGAGTCAACTGCACTCGCGACTGATGTCTGACGTGCCCATATACAGATGTGTGTGTGTGTAGGTATGTACGTGCGTGATCAGTGTTTATGGCTGCATACATCGTTGAGTACAATTAATATGCGGCAATAACGTGCGTGCATTACGAATGCTACAGTGAATTTGAAGCAAAATTAAAAAAAAAAATACAAAAATTAATGTAATTTAATAAAAAACAAAAAATACTTGCAAAAAAGCGTTTAAAATATCGCATTACATTCAATGAGAGTAATGCATTTAAAATAAATAAATATCGCCTTTGCTTCTGAATCTGCTTTTTCTCGCTCATAGTGCGTCATCCGCGTTCTTTTTATCCGGTCTTTGGCTTTTTTTGCCATGGTGAATGACACTATCGACATTGGTTCGCACATTTTAGATTTTGATTTAGACGCATCAGCGTCACAACAGCAACAAACGTTGCCGCATTCCGCCAGCAATAATACGCTTCAAATATCCACTGCCAAAATTCAACAAAAAGTGAAAAATGAAAAACTGGCAAAGGCGGATAAACAGGACAAACAGGAGCAGCGAAATTCTGTGAATTTACAAATTCTGCCCAGCAGCGCTGAGAATTTGAGTTGGACATTTTTCGAAGAAGTCTCTTCATTAGACAATCAATTGCGCGTGAATGAAGAGGTGAGTGACAAAATTAAGTTAAACAAAATTTTTTTTATATAAATTTCTCAAATATTGCCCGCCGCGCTACCCGCAAAGTATTTCGCATTGGGCGCAAAACAAACGTAGCTAACAAACTTAAGCCTCACTGCAAACTTATATATACCTAACTATTTTTTGTTTGTTTTTATTTTACTTTACTTTTACAAAACATCTTAAAAACAAAGCAACGAAAAAAACTTAGGTTTCAAATGAAATATAGGGTTTTTTAAACAGAGGTGTTATTTTGATATTCACAGAAAAATGCTTTTTTTTAATATAAATGATCGGATATTTATTTCATTATAAGGAGGAAGGTTTGCCGTTAATAGTGGAGAATAACATCAGGCAAATGACCACCACGACCACGCCTACAGGACAATATCCTGTTCATGAAATTTTCCATGACCGAATTGCAAAGTGGCTGCCCTACGTCCTCGATAGCCTCAGGAATTCTATCTTTGAGGTCTTGAATCGACCCTTTGCTGTTAGCGCAGAGCTTCTTTTTCACGTGGATCTAAAGAAAAAAGTCACAAGGTGTTAAATCACAACATCTCAGTGGCCGATTGTGATCACCTCTTCGAGGGATAACACGGTCCGGAAACTTTTCCCGTAAAAGATCAATGGTTTCGTTGCTTGTGTGAAACGAAGCGCCGTCTTCTTGAAAATAAACGTTGTCCAGATCAATATCATCCAATTCCGGTCATAAAAACTCGTTAATCATCTCTCGATAGCGCAATCCATTCACCAATAATACTTGTTATTGTAAAACCCTGTATTTGGCATGGAAAAAGAAATCCATTATTTTCTTGATAGCTGGCTGTCAAGCATTTAGTGTTTCATGCCAATAGTAAGTGTCGAAGCCAAGCTCTGCGGAACGGTAGTCACATTTCTTGTGCATATACAAGGCGGCGCAAAATTAATCATCCATTTTTATTTTTTAATAACTTTTTTACTAAAACAAAAACAAATAATTTGAGTGATGGAAATATTAAATTTGGGAAGTAAAATCCATTATTTTCTCGGTAGATGGCCGCGGTTAGGTTAAGTTAGGTTATGGCGGTAGTCGGTCCGTATGACCAACTCACTTAGACCTCACAGGCCCGTTGTGATACCACTGTGCGACACGGTACCTTGTTTATTTACTTTCATGAAACCATTTTGAGGCTCTTATGAAGCGCATGACTGGTCTAATCGCCGCGCCAGATAGTTCTGTAAGAGAATTGAAAAAGTGTTCACCTAGACAACCTGCTCTGATTTTAGCTAAGGCTGGACAATTGCAAAGAAAGTGCTCAACTGTTTCTTCCTCTTCCTCATTTCTACAGCTTCTACAATATTCATGGGAGAATACGCCTAGTCTCAAGGAATGCCTTCCAAATAGCCAGTGGCCGGTGACGCAAGCCACGACCTTCGAGATATCTTCTCTTGGGGGGCTAAGCAATTCCTTTGTCCTTTTCATATTTATTTGCGGCCATAGTAGCCTGGCAGTTACGCATGTATCTTCATCTTTCCATGAGCTATTGGCCTCTTGGGTAATGTTGCTTTTTATTATTAATTTACTCGTGGCCAAAGGTATTCCAATGGTACATTTATCAAGGAACAGTTCTGGCTAACTCATCAGCTCTACAGTTTCCCTCAATATCTCTGTGTTCCGGACCCCAATTAAGGCTGACCTTGTATACGACGCTAGTATCATTTAGGGCTGCTCGGCATTCCTGTGCAACCTTTGATCTTAGTATAGCCGCATTCATAGATGACCTCTGTGGTCAATATCCCGTAAAGTATCCATCAAAGAATTTGAAGTTTACGTTCGTTGTCAAAATGACATTCCACACTTTATAAAGGTGAAAATGCTAGCCAGGCCACTGAAATCGTGAAAATATTTGTGGTGCTGATACTCTTACATCAAATTACGTGCAATTGTGGTTTCGCGAATCCTTTCAGGCTTTTCTGATGTTAAAGAAAATATCGATAAATCACAGAAACTATCGAAGTTGACTGACATATTGGTAGTCATAGCATCGCCCAGGAGTTAAAAATTTATCATAAAACAATTAACAAATAACTTATTTATTTTTCCTCAAACTAATATTTTTCACAATCAGTCACTTTTCTGCTAAGCAAATAAATGAACTTCTTCCTGGACTATATTTTCTAAAACTCCAATACTTAAGATTTTTCACAACATCGTTCGTATTTCCAAATGCGATTTTTAGACTGAAGATATTATGCCAAAACAATGCAGAAATATGCTTTATACTACAAGGTGGCGCAAAATTATTCATCCAATTTGGTTTTTGAATAACTTTTTTGTTAAATACGAAAACTGATTTTCGGTGATGGAAATTTTTATTTTGGTCTTTTTTTTTAATAACTACTTTACAAAACTAAATAATTAAAAGATTTTGAGCGATAGGAATCTTTTTTTTTTACCTTTACAATTTCCATTGTTTTTCTATTTGTATACTGCAGCTATATAATTCGCAAAAATGTGATAGGAAAATACGATTGGTGCACGCCATAACTAGCAAAAATTATAGATCTTCGTATTGGTTGACTAATTTTGCGCCATTTTCTCAAATAAAACTATATAATTATTTTATTAACATAAAATCTCAAACATAGCTACATTTAAAGTTTTTCAAAGTTTTTCAAAATTCTATCAAATGTTTCACATTTTTAACAAGAATTTGTAGCATTTCTGTGGGTATGCAGTTTTCTATCTCATTGAATTTTAGTTGAAGTTTATTTTACATTAAGTATTTTTTTATTTTTATTATATCTCATATTTTTTAAATTTGATTGCTTTTTTTAAACTTATTTTTTTTTTTTTGTTTTTTTTTTGTACAAAATAGTTTTGATTTTTAAAAACTTTTTTTGCTGACGGGTGAAGCTTTTTATTTTACAGCAATATTATTTTTATTAAAAAATGCATTTCATACTAAAAGGTGGCGCCAAATTTATTATTGAAAATTTGTTTCTGAATAAGTTTTTTACTAAATAAAAAACAAAATGATTTTAATTGGTGGAAATCTTTATTTCAACCTTTACACGAGAGTCTTCAAATTTTTGTAATATATATTTCGAGCAACCAGGGTTGTCAGTGCAAAAATAATCTATGATTCATGAAGAAACTTCTATTTGTAGCATCTCATACAAACACTTTGTACGATAAAAAACTATATTAAGCCAAGTTGCACGCTTTGCACAAAATTCCTCACCATTTTCCAAACTCCTTCAAAACTTTCTCTGGGCATGCAGTTTTATACCTGATTTTAGTAAAACAAAGTGCATGTTTCAAGTGCCTACAAAATACCTTTAATTTTTGACAATTTTTCCTCTCTTATGCGTCAAGCCTTCCCCCGTTTCGAAATGCCTCTATTTTCTTATATTGCAATAAAAGCCTGGCACTTAGTGGCTGATGTAAGACTAAACATTGACTTTGTAGACCAGAAATTTTAACCTTCAATTATTTAATACTACAATGTCGGCCTTAAGGGGTTAGGGGTAGTCAAAAGCCCGAAAACATGATAATTCTCAATAACTTTTTTTGCTAGTCCTTTGCTTTATTTTACAAAAATAAAAACACAGCATTAATACATCATGTTTCGACTTGACTTTAGCAAAATTAAAAAAAAAAATGAATAATTGTAAAAGTTATCGCTGTTTGTGTGGAGGCCGTTTCTCCAGAAGTCCCTTGCGAAGATCATCAAAAGTCCCTGGAGATTCGTCTAAAATCAATCGGACAAGGGAAATTAATTTTATTAATATATAGATAATGTTTTGTCCAATCGGAGCTTTTGCTTTTTCACAATTAAAAATATGGCGGCCTCAGATTTTCGAGAAAAAACCGACAATTAATTGTTAAAAAAAATCGAAATTTTGAAAAGAAAAATCCTTCGATCAGGCACGAGTTATTTATGTTCTTCAAAAGCAGTATAAATTTATTGAAATCTGCCAATCGGTTTTTAAGGCACAGTGATAACCAGTTCAAAAAACATAGTTTTGAGAAAAATGCATTTAAAGTTTCGCGAACGCTCCGGAAGCCCCGAGCGCCCTTTGTTAATTGTTGAATAACTCGAAAAGTATTTGTCGGATTTACTTCAAATTTTCACACAATATTTCTAAGATATTATACTCTAAGAAAATGCACACACAAAATTCAATTTTTTGAAAACTCTGACTACTCCTATCCCCTTAATTCAATGCTTACTGCGCCTGTTCTTTGCTAAATAAAATTATTTTCTTGCTAAATCAAATGCAGCACCGGATATAGAAAATATTAAGTTTCAAGTGTGAGCTAAATTGAAACATAAATATCATTTTATATCGATCCCTGTGTCATTTGTAATTTTTTAAAGATATTTGTTTTTAAATATGTCATATACAAGGTAATCCATGAAGAGTTTGGACTTGAATTTAATTTGGCCAGAAATAAATAAAATTGGCTAGAATATTATATATTTCAGTGATGTTTCTTTTTCTTTTTGAGAAATAGTAAATTTTTTTATTAAATACTGAATGCAGTCTCATTTAGATGGCTTCCCAGGCTGGCCTTAAAGTTGCTCATTCTGTCATCCTTCTGTACATTTGCCGCATTTTCAGCAAAAACTATTTCAACAATTCCAATTCCGATTTCATTTTTCAATTCCTAAATCGTCTCTGGCTGGTTGGAGTAACATTTCTTCATACACATTTATCAACTTGTTTGAATCGAAATTGTGTACGACCCATTGATTGTTCACATTTTCTAAATAAACGATTGTGAAGGATCTCAGGAAATATTTTCAAGCCATGACTCATTAAACTAATGAGTCGATAAGCATTGCATTTGTTAGCTCTGGATATATTAGACAACGGCTCGACAGTCGATCACAGCCACTCCTTTGGATATAGCCGTAGATTTTATTAAATATTTGAACCTTAATTCCTATGTTTTCCTCATCTACAAGTTTATACATCTGTGGGCAAAAAGTAAGGTGAATTCGGTTGTAAAATGAAAAATCTTTATTTAGTCTTGTAAATCAATTTCATCCCCTTCAAAATAGTCCCCTCTTGATGAAATACACTTATGCCAACGATTTTTCCAATCCCCGAAACATGCCAAATAGTCCATTTCCGGTATAGCCATCAGCATCTTCTTCGATTCAGCTTTTGTCTCCTCAATCGACTCGAAACGCGTTCCCCGGAGTGGTCTCTTGAGTTTTGCGAATAGCCAGAAGTCACCCGGAGCAAAATCAGGCGAATACGGTGGTTGCGGAACGATATGCGTGGAATTTTTGGCGAAATGGTCACGAAGAACGAGTGCAGTGTGAGACGGTGCATTATCGTGATGCAAAAACCAGGAGTTGTTGGCCCATAATTCTGGTATTTTTAGACGAATTGCTTCACGTAAACGACGCATAACGCTCAAATAATATTCTTTATTAACAGTTTGGCCAGGTGGAAGGAATTCATAGTGCACCACACCACGGAAATCGAAAAAAACTGTCATCATGACCTTTATTTTTGAACGACTTTGACGTGCTCTTTTCGGTCTGGCCTCGCCTTTAGCACGATACTCGTATTCGCTTGATTGGTCGGTTGTTTCAGGGTCGTAAGCATAAATCCAAGTCTCATATCCCGTAATGATGCATTTGAGCTTGTCCTGATAGTCTGAAAGCATTGTTTCACACACATCAACGCGACGACTTTTTTCCAAGAAATTGAGAGTTTTCGGTAGCAAACGAGATTTGACTTTTCGTAGGCCCAAATGGTATTTCAAAATGGTTTTCACAGATCCTTCTGATATTCCGATCATATCAGTAAGGTTTTTAACAGTCAACCGACGATTTTTGAGCACTAACTCCTTCACTTTATTGACGTGTTGGTCATCTATTGACGTCGATGGTCGTCCGGAGCGCTCCAAGTCATCAACACGTTCTCGACCCTCTTTGAAGTCTTTGTACCATTTATAAACATTTTTCTGCGACATGGTCGAATCACCAAATGCCTTCTGCAACATGCTAAAAGTTTCCGCAGCCGAAATTTCATTCCGTAAACAAAATTTGATGGTACTTCTCTGCTCAATCAAATCAGACATTGTAAAAATCGAAAAATGCACTCTTGGTCGTTTGTTAAACACAAGCGTAAATATATTACTGATAAAGATATTCACATGAAAGTTGGCCCAGATGTTAGTAACAGCGCTGCCAACTCATGAAAAGAATAACTAGAGCGAAATTTTAATCCCGCGAAGCTTGACAAATAAATTCACCTTACTTTTTGCCCACAGTAGTATACTTCAGCTGGAATTCATCCGGTCCCACGGATTTTTTTTTTTTTGTTTTTTTTTTTTGCTGAATTTATTGCCTTTAACACCTCTTCTTTCCCGACAATTTCTCATTTCTAATGTTCAAGTCGAAGTCTTGCTTAGATTCATCATTAAATAAACCCTGCACATATTTCCCCAAGGAGTTTTTTCTTCTTCTTGCCCTGAAATTATTTGATTTCCATCGTCCATAAGAAGTCGGAACTATTTTTTTACTTTTAAACAGCGGAAGTTTCTTAAATCTTGTATCATGTAGAGCACAATCGGCGTGCAATAGCTGTAAGTTTCTTTGCTTTAATTTAATTAAATTTTAAGTTTTTAATTTATATTAGCATTTCTATAAATAATACAAAACCAGCGCCCAGCACCTAGTGAAACCAAACCAACACATAAATCTGCCCAGATATGCTCACCATATCTCATTAAAATTTCATCGCAATCGAAAAAATGGTCACAGATAGACAAGGAAAATTTTTTATATATGTACTTTATATAAAAAGAGTGGTAAGGGTTGTAAAAAAGTATTTAAAGCGACTCCAAGTTGGCAATAGGGGGATCAGAATTCATAAAACAATCTAAAAGTATTTGATCTTCACAGAAATTTTTATTTCGTTCTATTATTTCATGCTTTCCTCACAACCCATTTTTAGTTGACGTGCGAGTGTATTTTCTTGCAATGGAGTGAGCAGTGATACAATTCCTTGGCTCAGAAGGTTTATGAGTGACAAAAATGTATAAAAAAAAATATTTTTTAACAAACATTACATATTTATTTACATTTCTGCAAATATAATGACAGTGCTGAAAGAATCTGGAGCATTGATGTCTTTTAAAGTGGTCGTACAAGCGTTGAAGATGAGTCTGGCAGTGGATTTAAAAACACTAAGCAACACTAGAAATTATTGGCCAAGTAAAGAGTCTCTCAAAATACGTGGCTAGATGTTATTTTAAAACGAAACATATAAAAATTTAGATTATTTCAGGTTTCACTATTTCAGGTTTTTTCAAAATACGGCTCTTCACAATTATATATGAAAAACGACGACATTTAAATGTCCAGCATGAGCGCGTCTGCAAGTAAAATACCCCAAGAGTCGCCGTTGATTCATGAATGCTAATTGTTGAGAACGTCGAGATATTGATGTTGAAAGTCCTTCAGCAACGCTTTGCACTACAGCAGTAGTTTTTCATAAGAGCGTCCTGCTCTCGGTCCATAAGTCCCTATTCTATACTCGACAGAACCAGTTTCTTCAATTTTTTTCACCCACCTTTGAATTGTCGACTCATTCGGACGATTATTTTCACACAAAAAAATTACGCATTTTGCGGTATATTGTTGTAATAGATTAACAATTTCATAATAAGCTTCAATAATTTAAATGCGTTGTTCCTTCAGGTAAAATTCTACATCTGCCTACTTCACAAATATCAAAGGTACCTTCTAGGATTTATTCACTATTGACATCTGGTGTCACTTTTGAAATACTCTTTATCCGATATTATTTTAGAATATGCAAGTTTTACTAGTGGCAATTGAAATTACTGATGCCAAATGCACGAGCACTCTCCATTTTACATGAAGAATTACATTTGAAAAAGCTAACAACTCTACAAAAAGCTGTGAAACAGTTTTTTCAGAGCTTCCAGAAAATAATTACAGATATGGTATAAAATTGTTGGAGATTGATTGGAATAACTATATTGGACTTGAATAATAATTTTATGTACATATTTATGTTATGCTTTTTTTATTTATTTAAAATTATACAATGGTTACTTATAACTATGTAGTAGAACGTACGTCTTTAACAGTGATATGTTGTCAGGCGGAAGATTTTAAAATAAGTATGTGATGGCACATTTTTCTTCATTTTTAATTCAAAGGATTCAGGTTCAAGTCTTTTATTATAAAATGCAAACAATAACTAAAATATTATTATTAAAACTGAAAAGTGTAGTTATGAAAATTCATTTAAAATCATGTTCCTTAAGATAGCAGAATAAATCTTTTTACAAAGCCTTATAATCACAGTCATTTAAAATATTTATTATATTAGATAAATCTTACGTCTTATCACCAAAATGCTCTTAACGAAAATTAAAATAAATGTGAATAAAAATGTGTGGAAATCGGAATGTATCTGAAAAAATAATTTTCTTATGCTATCAATAATTCTAAGAAGATATAGAAAGTGTTAAACAAATGTAGTTGCAATCGACAATAACTTTTTAAGAATTTATCGGGATTATTTTTAGCTGCAAGCCAACTGTCGACATTGACAACTATGGTTTAACAGCGGAGAATGGTAAACTGTGTTGACAGCTCTGTTCAGTGAGGCTTGGCAAATCATTGACTTTGAAAAGAATAAATCTGTTCGCGAAGTTGAGAGAGTTCATCATCGGCCCTAATTTCTTTCGAAATCAGGAAGGAGCTGCATTATAGTGAATGGCGAGCCATGCTGATTGAATTGATCAGCTAAACATCAACGACATTTGGCTCCAACAAGACGGCGTAACGTGCCTCTTGCCGCTTAAAACTCAACTTATTGCAATATGCAAGCCAACATTGACGCCACATGGCCAGATTTATTGGAAAAAGTAATAAAATTTTGTACTGATCGAACGGATCAAGTACCTCGTAGCTGCGGCGAATATATGCCGGATATCAAATTCAAAAAATAAATTCCACGAAATGACCAGATTATTTACCAGATAAAAAATATTTCAATCCAACAATATTTCTGTTATATATTATCGAGATTAAGAACTCAATCTTATAAAAAAGTACCCGATATAAAGATAATATTTTCACGAATCGGCGTTCGACCATTACAAATATTCACATTACCATTACAGAGCCCAGCAACTCTACTAATCCTCAGGATAGGTTGTCGATTCTACCGCGATCCAAAACGAATGTGAGTTGCAAGATATTAGCGAGTGTAATGTTTTAGATTCTATACTGGCTATCAAATCGAATACAGTGGACAATCACGGAATATCACTCACGTTTGTTAAAATTGTGTTTCTTTCTACTATAAATCGTCCTATGCACATAATAAGTCATAATATTATATTTCAAGTGACTGTTTTCAGCAGCTTGGTAAAAGCAATTGTTTTTGCGGTTCGAAAGAAATGATTCTCTGTTCCTTCGGATTACACACCAATTAGTATTGTACAGTATTTTCAAAAGTATGTGTGCCTTTAATGACTGCGTCAATCTCAAAATATATGTAAGAAAATAACTTGCGGTTTCCATTACAGTCTGATCTTAGGTTTTTGTGCCTTCGCGCCCATAATAGTGATTTCATGCTCCTCTGCCTATTAGGCTTTTCTACAGCTTTTGACTCTGTCAAACATGCATTGTACTTATAGAAATTCTGCTCATATAGCTCCATAAACCTTTTAGTTAGCTAAAGTAAAGTAAAGTTCAGCAAGTCAAGGCAGAGTGTGTTTCCTCGCGGTTCCCAGCTGCAATAGTGGGTATCCTCTTGGTCCCCTGTTATTTAGTATATTTTGCTGTGAAAATGTGGTAATTGCTATATTGATGTTAGTAAAGCACAACAATACAGATACATTTACAATACAATACAATTACAAGTCTTTCTTCTATTAAATTGCTCTGTACATCATTTGAATTGAATACACATACTTCATCTGGATACCTAATCATATCTGTCCTATAACTCGAGTTGAACGTATACAATAAGCTTTCAGTTTACAATAAGTTTTCATTGGCTTTGGTCTCCGTTACCTCGTCGTTTTGGGTATAGGAATAAGTTTCGGTCCTTAGCCAAAGGAACGAATTATTTAAACAAACAAATAATACATAAATTTATGTGAAGTACTATATGTGCCATTGGTAGCTAGAACTTTACTCCATCAGCAAACAGATTCCACTCACGAAAAATTCGAGTTCTTTTGACTTGATCCCTTCATTGAGCCAGTTTGCGATGCTCTCATACGAAGTGAACCGCTCTCCAATAAGGGTTGACTGCATTGATCGGAACAGATGGTAATCCGAAGGTGCAATGTCTGGCGAAAATGGTGGGTGCGGCAAGATTTCCCAATTCAGTCCCTCTAAATATTTTTGGACCGATTTAGCAATGTCTGACCTGGCGGTATCATGCAGCAAAATCAGTTTGTCATGTCTACCGTCCACCGTCCCATTACGACCACTTTTCTTTGAGAGCTCGATTCAAACGCATTAGATGCAGTCGGCAACGATCGTCAGTGATGGTTTCATAATAGATGACACCCTTCTGATCCAAATGCACAACATAACCCTCGAAGCATGAATATTTTTTTCGCTTTCAATGGTTCACCTAGCAGGATCCAATATTTTCGACGTCTAGGCTTATCAGAATAGATCCATTTTTCATCGCCAGTGACGATGCGATGCAGAAAACCTTTGCTTTTCTGCTGTTCAAGAAGCACCTCACGTCACCAAACGCCTCTCGACATCCATCTCCTTCAATTGATGTGGCACCCAGTTACCTGCTTTCTGGACCACTCCCTAGAGGCCTTACGGTCGAAATGATTTTAACCTATTCTCAAACTTTAAATGGGTAAGAACCTCACCTTTCTTGATATGAAGGTTGAGGTTATGATATAATGTGCCCAGTGGGCCACTTTTGGTAAGCAGAACTGGCGCTGTGTGATGAACCAAACGTAATGTTACGGTGCCTAGACATATCATCAAGGGTTCGAGGTTCGACATGCTTCGTCATCCAATAATTGTTGGAGTTGAGTAGCTTCGAATTTCTTCGGTGCCCCTTCCTGATCTTTATCACTCACGTCGAAGTTGCCACTTTGGAAGCGTCGAAGGCACTATTGACAAGCTATATTTGATGGAACGTGATTACCCTAAATATTGATCAGTAGACGAAACGTTTCAGCTGCAATTTTCACTTTTCTACTTTAAAAGGTAATAATAAAGCATGACTTCCCGCAAATGCTGATTTTCGAGATGAACGTAGCCATTTTTGACGTCAGATAACAAAGGATCTTTACGCTTCACACGAGTGTCAATTAGAGACCTCACGTATACACCTTGAAATCAACAGTATATTACTAGAGCGAACACAAAAATAGTATCAGCAGCGACACCTCTTTTGCGAGGGCGGAAACTTATTCCCATCCCCAATATTTTAATGCCTCAATTACGGCGCTTCGTAATTCAGATTCTTACAATATTTGCTTCATAAAAACTCTGTATGCAAGGAATGCACCCACCATCATAGCTCCGGTAGAATTCAATACTATCTACAAGTCTTGTGAGATTGACACTGCTTCCTCTAAATATCTTTCAATTAAAGTTCTTAATTATTCTTATAAATAAATGATTTATACAGTTTTGCTTTTCCTTATTAAAACTATTATTATGTTTATCTGCAAGACGAATTATTTTGGTTGACTAAAGACTTGGACGTTATTTTTGACTCTAAGTTGAATTTCACTAGCCACGTTAATCACATTATGAGGCGGTTATATTCGATGATCGCATTCGTATGTCGAAATTGTTCTTCGTTTACTAACTCACACACTCTCAAAACTTTGTATTGTGCCTTTGTTATGTCGAGTATGCCGCTATTATTTTGAGACCGTACCAAATAGGTATTTCTTCGTTTTGCGCTCCCGACTTTAAATTTCTCGGAACTTTTACCGTTGTACCGCTCTTGATGTTTATTGATTGACTTAAACCCACTTCATAGCAGACGATCTACTTTATCGTGGGTATATATTGTTCGTATACTGGAACTATTGCCCTTCTCTTTTGAGTAAAGTTCAATTTAATGTTCCTTATAAGAAACTTCGACAGTACGAAACCTTGAAAATTGGCTTCTCTAGAACCAATTACGTGGTGAATGCTCTGATTTCTAGGGGTGGTAAATTTCAATTTGTCTTTCAGTTTTTCTGTTGCTGACTTTACATGGCCGTATGTCATCTTAGGCTACCATCTTAAATCGTTTTTTTCTTAGTAATTACTAAACTATTGTATTGGGTTGTCTGGAAAGAAATTGCCGATTTTTTAAAATAAAGTAAATACATTTTTATTAAAACTTATAATGAAATTTAATCAATTATATATTTTCCATTTTGCTCGATAACCTTTCCCCATCTTTCCGGCAAGTTTATTATTCTGCTCGTAGAACTTCTGACCTTTATTTGCAAAAAACTGAACCAAGTGCGATTTTATAGCCTCGTCATAACCACTAAAGTTTTACCATTTAAGGAGTTCCGCAAAGACCGAAACAAATGGTAGTCTGACGGTGCAAGGTCAGGGCAATATGGTGGATGCATAAAAAGTTCCCAGCCTAGCTCTCTCAGTTTTTGGAGAGTGACCAAAGATGTATGCGGTCTAGTGTTGTCTTGATGATATATGAAACCTTTACGATTGATCAATTCTGGTCGCTTCTCGTTGATGGATGTACTCAATTTGTCCAATTGTTGGCAGTGGACATCCGAATTAATCGTTTGGTTTCTCTGAAGCAGCTCAAAATATACCACACCCTTCCTGCCCCACCAAACTGACAGTATAATCTTATTTTGTTGAATATCAGCCTTTGAAGTGGCTTGTGGCGCTTTATCATGCTTGGGCCATCATTGTTTGCGATTGACGTTATTTGTAAACAATCCATTTTCCATCATCAGTGATAATCCACTTCTAAAACGGATCGTCTTCATTGCGTGTAAAAGGCATATCCCAAGCGTTGATTCCGTTTGTTAAATGAATTTCTTTCAATTCATGTAGGACTCAAATATCAAGATTTTTTACAAGTCAAGGGATCTTTATATGCTCATGAATGGTTGATTTTGGTATATCTAACTTCTCTCTAATCTCACGCAAAGTTACATGACGATCGAATTCAATTAAAGCCTTGATAACGTCTTCATCGACATCACTTGGACGACCTGAACGTGGCTCATCTTAAAATGAAAAATCTTCAGAACGGAATTTGATAAACCAATTTCGATACTGTCTTTCTTTTAAGGCTTTATCACCATACAAATCATGCAACTTTTTAGCAACCTTCTCTGCACTTTTTCTTTTATAGAAATAATAAAGTAAAATATGACAAAAATGCTCTTTTGTGGGCTCCATATTAAAATTACGCGCACTTCAAAAGAAAAAATTTAAATAAATAGTTACAAGCTGTTCAAAACAATTATCCACACCATCTGTATGTAAAATCGGCAATTACTTTCCGGACAACCCAATAAATCAGCTTAACATAGCCTGTAAGAATGTATCCATTTCGAGACAAAGAAATAACATAAAAAACTTTTAGTTCTATAAATAAAAAATATACAATATATATATTTCATTCCCATATATGGCCCTTCATAAGTCTTACTCTACTATGACACCTCAAAAAAGATTAAATTTCCTAAGCTAATTTTATTAAACCCAAAACTCACCTGGCCCCACAAAGTAGACTACATCAAATATCTTCCCAATTAATTCCACTCGCACTTTGTGGCAATTCGCAAGCAGATACAATCGGCTGTTCCCTCAATTTAAAACAATTTGAGTTTCCATGAAATCACAAAATTTGCAAATTGAAGCCAACATCTACACATGCCCCTAAACGTGTGTGTGTATGTGTGTATACAACTACATATATGGCTTATACTATGAATACCTCTCGTTTGGGTAGAGAATGAAAATGTTATTCATTTTATAGGGCGACCGCAATTACATCAATTTTATGTAGAATGACAACAATAATAAATTTTTAAAGGCGAACACATGTTGTTTTGAAGTTTTTGTTATTATTGTAGACTTGTTGTTGCCACTATCGTTTGCACGCTTATTTTGTAATAGGGAAAACACTTGGTATACTCGATTAGGGAATTGTGAAAGGCCTAAAGATGCCAAGGAAGTCATTCACACACGTGCATGCCTACTTACTTACACACACACATACATGCATAGATAGATAAGTGTGTAGTAGTGAGCAGATATGAAGTGATTGCAACCGCACGCACAATATGCCGCAGATAGGAACTAATGCGATGACAACAACTGTGTCGTCGACAGACAAACTACTCAGACAACAGAGTCTACTAAAATGCAAAGGTTAGTTGGTGGAATATTAATCGGGCGTGCATGGCGATGGGGATGGGGATACGAAAGTGAAGGGCAGAGGAGGATGGCAGACCGGTATGCTTGACTGTGTGGTCGGCACAACATAAACGACAATAGAGTAGCAACATTAAATTACACACATCCGGTCAGGATATGTAGTTTGCTAAACACAGTCAAACAGATACGAATACACAGCCACACACACACATGCACCACACACTATGCAGCACTCATTTGAATAGTAATTTTTCGGCGGCGCCACATGTGTGCGACATACGATTGCGAAGAGAAGATCGCGTAGACGTACTTGTATGTGCGCATACTCATTTCATGCCAAAAATACAAACACATGAGCACACATACATGCATGCACACACACATCCAGACATGTAAAAAAGTACTCAAGTTGTTAGTCGGCCGTTTCGCTTTACTGTTGCTGTTAGCACTTGTTGTATATTGCGTTGTTCTTGTTGTTATCTTAGCGGCATTGCATTGCAACTGAGCAACAGCCTTTTCATATACTCACTTTGCTCTTGTTTTTGTTATTGTTAATGTTGCAACTCAAGTACGATTGTGGTAATAAATGTGGTAACATCACAGCCGGCATTGCAACCAGACTACTTTTGAAAACATTTGTGATTTGAGTGTCATTCTCCTCCAAGGAATTACTAGAATACCTTAAATTTACCCACTGTCAAGGGCATTGTTTCAACAACTTCATTGCGGTGGCCATGTGCAACTCCGAATATGCCCAACTCTTTTATTCTGAAGTATATTTTACTTCAGTAGTTTACAGGTTCAAGTCACATCTAGAAAATTCTCCCTTGCCAATTGGATAGCTGACAAATCATTCATTTTACACCCACCACCACCTCAATGTGTTGTGCAGAGAGTCAAGGTAAGCAGCGTCTTTTAATTAGTTGGTTAAATCACAGGGTCACAGAAACCTGTCACGTCGAAATATTGAAAGAAAATCGTGTCTGTTGCCCAGCTTCGATTACAGCATGGAGATCTTTGTTGGCGCAAATAAGCCTGTTTCGAAAATAAATAACTCCATTTCTTATGAAGAAGGCGAGGATTTTCAGCATAATTGCACAGAAAGCATCGGCAAAGATCCAAACGTGCCAGCTGTTAAAGCTCTTCATAATCTTGGTCTCCTGGCCATGGGATTAGACTTCAGTGGTAGATTAGCCGCCTCCTCGTGGAAACTAATCCACTACGAAATAAGAATGAAGCTTCATATAGGGATTGGTTGGCTTTACAGCCGCGAAACGGCGGAATTGGTGACCATTTAACAAATCAGATTGGGGAAAAATAAATCCATTATTTTCTCGGTAGATGGCTGGAATGGTCGATGTCTCGTAAAGTATCGATCAAACAATTTAAATTTTATGCTCGTTTAAAGGCGATATTTTACGGAAATTCTTCTGTTTTTTTCAATTGTGAGTTACAGGATATTAACAATGAAAGTTCACAAAGGAAAAATTCGGCACATTTTACAGTTTTTCTTTTATAATGACGAAAATGGAAGACAGGCCGCTAAAATTGTAAATGCTTTTATGGCGCCGTTACAGTAACTGCTATGTAATTTTGATTTCGGCGACTCCGTTCAGATATTTTTCATGTTGAAGAAAATATCGATAAAATCAAAAAAATAATCAAAGTTGACCGGCAGGTTAGTACTCGTAGTATTGCCCAGAATAGATTTATTTTTCTCCAAACTAATATGGCGGCCGCCGTAACCGACTAGGTTGGTGCGTGTCTACCATTCGGAATTCAGAGAGAGAACGTCGGTTCGAATCTCGGTGAATTATCAAAATTAACAAAAAGTGTTTTCTAATGGCGGTCGACCCTCGGCAGGTACTGGCAAACCTCCGTGTGTATTTCTGCCATGAAAAAGCTCCTCATAAAAATATCTGCCGTTCGTAGTCGGCTTGAAACTGTAGGTCCCTCCATTTGTGGAACACCATCAAGACGCACACCACAAATAGGAGGAGGAGCTCGGCCAAACACACAAAAATAGTGTACGCGCCAATTATATATAATATATGGATAACACTGTATGGACAATATTTCCTGTTATTCCTTACCTTGGTATCCCAACATGTCCCATCCTTGCCCCTGCCTTCATCCGAGGGGTTATACCACACCTCGTCCACTAGCTGATTTTCAGCCAAGCGTAACCTATTGTATTATAACGGCGCTCTGCTGCTGACACTGGGTCAACTCAGAAGGAAGTATGATAGAGCGGACTGCAGAAGGACGATTGCCATGATAGAGCGGACTGCCATGGTCGACGTTTCCTCTTTCCCACTTAATTATCCTATTCCGTTACACTCGTCACGTTGAGTAGCGATTATAAGAATGAATTATAAGCATAAAAAAAACTTGCTTCGGATATCCAAAGTATTATATCATAGAACTAAATCACAATCCCTCGGGAAGATCAGCTCATTCCACAGGAAAAATCATAAATACGAGCGGCCATAAAAACGGGCAGGCTGTGGCTAAGACAAAGCTTAGCATCCGCCTCGCCTCTTCAGAGAGCACCTCCACGACAGCGAGACCCTTTTTTTATTCCCTTTATTTATGACAATCTGTTATATATTAACAATATGCAATCTTTGTGCAATTAGACCAACAAGACAAGTTGGTGATGATACTCCATCTCACGACACTTTTGAGACAAGAGCTGCCCTATCGAAAGACAAGCTGATCCTGCCGCCTCCATCACTCCAGATGACACGGGAACTCCAGACGAAGTAACACTCAAACAACGTCAGCGGCATCAGACTACAAGGTTCACTCAAAGGTTTCGGGTACTCGTCTTTCTGACACCATCACTGCCGCAAAAAGTACCTACGCTGGGAAGAATATAAATGCTTTAGAAGGGTACTATCTGGAGGATACTATCAGAATCTTGGAAAGATCAAAGGATATTAGACAAGAGAAGCTGACCGAGGAACAGGCAGATTTGAAAATATGTGACCGACGATCGAGGGAAGAGGCATTGACGAACTCCAAAAGACCAAAGGTTTCCGCAATCCAGGCGGACAATATTAAACAAAAACTATTTTGCGGAAATAGCAAATTAATGCTCTGTTAGAGAGGTGATTGATCGTAATTCTCAGGTTGGTGGGATACTGCGAGCAAACTGGAAAGTCAAATAAACGGAAATATTTGTAAGGTTTTCAGGGATTTTTTCTTTTTCAAATGGAAGGACCTAAATTTCTACGCCACCTCCGAAAAGCACATGATTTTTGTGAGGACCTTTTTCATTTATATATATATAATACCCTTTTTCTACCATTTTGGTATTTTATGCGCAGAGATTCCGCACTTCCGAATCATAGTCACACATCAACCCATCGGGCTACGGGGACCGCCAAAAAACTCTCCAACTACAGGGCCCGGCACTAGACGTGTAACCAATTAAAAAGGCCATAAATGTAGTTCGGAAAATTACTTTTATTGAGTTCAAAGTAAAAGATAGCGGAAAATAACAAAAATTAAGAATCAATTTACTTTTGCTCGATATGACCACCTTTTTTTTGTCTTGTCTATGGTCTTGAGACGACCCAAAAATGAATCGCAAGCTAACCGAATTTGATTTGCAGGTATTTTAGCCCACTCGCGGACAATGGTTTTTTTTAGCGCCTCGAGATTGGTGAGTCTTTTAGTTCTCCAAAATGGCCCAGAGAGAAAATCCATCGGATTCGCGTCTGGTGAATTTGAGAGCATTGTGTGGACGTTGTGAAGTTCGGAACGTTGGTTTTACCATTCTTGGTTCACTCGAGCTTTGTGAGATGGTGCCGAGTCCTGTTGAAACGTCCACGTTCTGCCACCGAAATGTTTGTCTATCCACGGCTTCAGAGCAACTTCCAGAATACTTTTGCGATAATACTTCGCATTTACCTTGATGCCAGTTTCGATGAAAACGATTGGAGAACGCCCATCTGCGGTTACAGCGGCCCAAATCATTACCTGTCGCGCGTGCTGCCAATCGATGACTCAAGTTCTCGTATGAACGGACGGTCAAATAAACCCTATCGTTTATGAAGTTTGCGAATTGTTCAATTTGGAAAATTTTCTCGTCAGAAAACTCAATGTTCAGAAATTTCGCCCAAGTGAAGCAACTGCTTCGCTGTCTCAAGTCTGACTTGTTCCTGCTTTGGTGTGAGATCAGCCGCCGTTTGGATCTTGTAAGGCTTGACTTTGAGATCATTTTTCAGTATGCGGCGGATGCTACGGGCAGATATTTTCTTTAGTTTAGTTCTTTCGCCATTTGATAGCCACTTCGTCGGGGATTTTGCTCAAGTCGCTTTACACTTTTTGAACCATTTCACTTGACGTTGCAGTCGTTTTCTGACCTCCTCCATAACATTTCGCGATGCTGCCTGTATCATTGTAACGAGTAAAGGTGCGATAAACAAAAACTTTATTCACTCTAAGGTGCTCGCCCTCAGGAACAATCGCTGGCTCGGATTTTCCAGCCAAATGTAATGCAATCACACTTTTACGTTTCAAATCCATTACCGATTTTCTGTTTTCGCGTTTATTCTTGGCAAAATGCTTTCGCGCTCTTGCAAAGAATACTCTGAACTGTCATGTAGCCAACTAACAGACAGCTGATGCCCGTGCATCGGCTGCGCTAGCGGCCTGAAGTTGATTACACTTCGAGTGCCGGACCCTGTAGATAGTTTTTGTGGAAGAACAAACTATATTTTAAAAAATTCATAAAATTCAATGAGCAAAAAAATTGTCTAAACTTGTGATTTTAGTCACTTTATCGAAAGATTTATAATTTTTGCAAGTGGTGTTGTACGTCAATCACTGGCACGTGAATTATCCAACTGCAGTATACATGCCGGCAAGCAATGGAGCGGGTAGATGTAGATTTCCGTTACTCAAAATCATTTTTTTTAATATACAGGGTTTGATTGAAAAGTAATGAACCTTCCCGCGCGGAGCGTCTGCCAAGCGATCAACCAAATCGGCTGGTGGGGAAAAATGATCGTTGCACCTTCCCCTTTGACTAGAAACCGGTCCCAGTTCGCTCGCAACAGCGGTGCAGTCAACATCGCTCCGCGCGTGATATAGTAGGTGTTTTAAAAGTGTGTTAGGATTTTGCAGTGGCGAAAATGCAGCGATCGTTGGAGTAACGTTACTCTATCAAATTTTGCGTAAAGCTAAACAAAACGAGTACGGAAACCATTGGGTTACTCAAGGAGTCTTACGGGGACCAATCTCTGTCCAATGCCCAGGTAAAACGGTGGCACAAATCGTTCAAGGAAGGCAATTGGACCCTTCATCACGACAATGCGCCGGCGCACACCGCCTTCCTCTGCACCTCTGCCTTGGCCAAGATGGGGGTTCCGGTGCTTCCCCACCCTCCCTACAGCCCAGACCTGTCCCCTCCGGAATTCTTCTTGTTCCCGCGCCTGAAAAGAAAGCTGAAGGGAAGGCGTTTCGACTCCACCGAGGCGATCCGAAAATCTGTGACAGCCGAATTGAACGCGATTCCGGTGGATGAGTTTAAAAATGTTTCCTGCAGTGGAAGGACCGCTAGCGGTGTATTGACACTCAAGGGTCCTATTTTGAAGAATATTAGCTGTATAAGCCAAAAGGTTTAATAAAACCGCTTAAAAAAAACAAGGCTCATTACTTATACTATATATATATACTTACTCATATATATATATAATTGGCGCTTATACCTTTTTGGGTGTTTCGCCAAACTCCTTGTTAAACTCAGCCAAATTCGCTTAAGTGGTCATTGCGCCAATGAAGAATAAGCAAACAATAGTTATTAAAAAAAAAAAAATGTATATATGTATATGTTTATAGGTTCTAAAATTCGGTTTTCCATTTTCAAGTTAATACTTAAGAAACACAATTTTCACCTTTCTATTACTTTAATATTTTACAATTCGACCTTACAGCATTGTTCAGTCAAATACTTTTCGAATACTTCCTTTTGTGAACTCTTCGAGCTTAGTTACAAGTATTCATGTTTTCACTTACATACACACACAAACACATAAATATCACTGGTGTAAGTGCCTGAGTGTGTATTTCCTATGCATTGCCGAAAAATTGCCGTATGCTACCCAAGCGTTGGTGTGGACTTTTAAGTTTAAGTAAATGAAGGTTTGTATGTATGTGTATATGTATAGACCCTCATACACATACTTACATAAATACATATTTTCCAGCATGCAATTAACGTGCGTACGTGCGTGCTTGTGTGCGTGCAGCAAGACACCAGGCGACATTTTATGAGTGCACGTCTCCAACGTGTAATGGCTATAGAGTCAATTGTAGCTTCGCATGGGTATACACTTGCACATACATACATACATACACACACGTGAGTATGTATGAGTGTACGACTGTGAGCTTACGACGGCATGCGTGTAATAACCGCTTGTCTGCAGATACTAAATCAACTCAATCGCATTTGCATTCATTTCATTACATGGAGAAAACCTCGCAAAAGCCGGAAAGAAGGGGTAGGCGGATTTTGTAGGGTGGCCAACTGGTGTTCCAGCGAACAGAACAAATAGAGTTACAGCTTCTTGATAGAGATTTGAGGGGTTTGCTCCAAATGCATGCGGTGCTCCTGCTTGCCAGCTGTCGAAAATACTTCTAGTATTACTATTTTGGAGCAACTACTTCATACACACACACCCACACTCACAGTTGTTTACTTAGTATGCGCCACACACCCAAGCACCCGCACACTCACCAACTCACATTTCACTCTCAACAAGCGGATTATGGGTTACATTCATAATAATAAAAGCGTTTTCATTTAGTCGCCGTACAAAATATCCTTGTACAATATCCTTGTGAGCGCTTACAATTTTCCATGTTTTCATTTCATTGCTACACCAATGGCAACCGCACACACACACATACACGCACACTTGTACGCATACCTGTAAATATATTCCAACAAACAAATGCGCAAATATAAGGACAAGCACCTCTACTGCATAGCTAACATGCAAAGAAACCCGTAAGTTCGTGGCAGCAGTCAGTGGGAGTGCCAAATATTGCTGCACGGACAGCCGGCGCATTTTACCGCGCAATTGTAATACCAAATGAATGAGAATTTTCGCCGGTAACAAGTTAACTTTACAGTCCCTGAGGCTTCAACTCCTACACAGCCACACATACGCGTGTACAAATCTACGTGAAAGTCAAATTTTGTAACATCCCAGCTGGAATGTATGTTCTATATTCAACTGCGGATGCTATTTTTAAGAGTGAACGTCTGCTTTTTCTGTGAGTACTTTTATTGCCTTCGCCTTGTATAGAAAGTCATATTAGTTTGAAGAAAAAGAAATCCATTATTTTTGAGTAACATCTTTACACAAATGGTTTAAAACTGGTTCATGATCGATCTTGAGCTCCTGGTCGATGTTACAATTTCTAGCATGCTGGCCAATTTCGATTATTTCTGTGATTTTATCTGCAATTTCTTTAACGGGTTAGAGGTGGTCAGAAGCCCGAAAAAATTATGATTTCCAATAATTTTTTTTTTCACTAGTCAATTGCTTTATTTTACAAAATCAGAAAATAGCATTAATACATCCTGTTTCAATTGACTTTAGCACAATTTCAACAAAAAAAATGTATAATTGTAAAAGTTATCGCTGTTTGTGTGGAGGCCGTTTTTCCAGTAATCCTTCGCGGTGATCATCGCAAGTCCTTCGAAATTCTTCTAAAATAAATCGGACAAGAGAAATTAGTTTTATTAATAGATAGACTTGTGCCTGATCGGGCTCAGGAAATATCATACCTCATCTAGAAACTCTCTATAATTGACACCTCATTTTTGTTAATATGAAATACATTAACGTTTTGCTTTTCTATTCTGTTTGCGTTGCGAAAATATTTGGGAACCATCTCATCCGTCCAGTTTAAATTTTTTGTCATCGGAAATAATGACTCTTTCCCATTCATCTTCCCAAAATTGGTACTTTTCTTCAAATGTCACCAACCGGCCAGTGTCGTTTGGTGAGACTAGAATCCGCTTTCAGAATTGGTTACACATGGGGTAGTAACTTTTAAATTAAGGATGTGTTTAATTTCAACAGATTTATTTGATTTATTTACACCGAAACTTTTGGTTTTCCGAACATCTCTAGCGCTACAATTTTTTTTTTCTACCACTTCTCTTGGTGCATCCGTACTAGGGATATTTTTCTATTATTGCTTTAGTAGACATCATCATAATCATCTGGGTCTTATCATTTTTTCATGCGATGTATCATGCGGCACACGATTTTTTTTATTAAAGCGCAATTTTTGACAAAGTCGTCGTTACATATTTTTTTTTTAACTTTTTTTAAATAACTTCTAAGAGCTTTCAAAAAAGTATTTAAAAATATGAGAAGGCCTCGTTTGCAATACTGCTTTTACCATTTGCTGTTCTCAAATAAAATTGGTACAAATTAAATCTTAGATCAGCTGAATTTTGTCATCTCTAATAAATAATAAATTCTAACATTCCATTAGTACAGATTCTTAAATAATTAAAAAAATTATAGTCTGAAGAGGTTCACCATTGTATAAACAGCTTCAAATAGGAGTTTCTTCATTATTTCCTATAATAGAAGATGGGATAGTGCACTGGGTTTGAAATATACCATATAAATCTATTGAATACTTAATAAATGAAGAGATCTATCAAATAGGATTGTCGAAATTAACAAAATTCAGTAAATCCAAAGATTAGTTCAGCAAGGCTCAGGAGTGTAAAGAACGAGCTCCAGAGATATCACAATGGGAATACTCAGGCCTAACTGTGTCGAATGTCAGCCACTCAACCTAACTTAATCTACTAAACGGTTGTAAAGCATAACAGATATTTGCCGGCTAGCAGTAGTGAGAAACGATAGTAGTAGATATTTGGAATAGAAATTCGAAGATTGTAGAACAACAGCAAATTTTGAAATAATTAATTTAAAATTTTCGATAAGAATATCAAGAAAAGAAAACAAATATTATTTAAGTAAATAAGAAACGAGCACAGAAATGGATTTTTAATTCATTGGGATATCTGTAAGACCCAGGTGCATTTAATAAGGTGGGACGAGTTGCCATCTCTTTTAAGGCACTAAAATACCAAAAATAAAACCTAATAAATTAAGAGGTTACATACGTCCAGCAGCGCTAAAAGAAAAACTGTTTTTAGAAAGGATAACAATAGAAATTAATATAAAAAATTTCGTACATTGTTTATTAGTACTTAAACTTTATAAAAAATTTAATCTAATCTCCCATTTTCAGCTTCGTATTGTACGCCTTCCTGATCAGTAAGCAATTGTTGTTGTTTATTTTTTTCCAGTCGACGAGATGTTCTGGCCTCTTTTTTTGCTTATATAGCCTTGATTCGTGCGTGTTTTAGCCGATTCGAATTTTCTCCGAGCCAATAGTGGTACCCCTCATATCCAATTGTTATTCCAAGTAATCTTTCAATTCTTAAAAAACTCTCTGCTCCGTTATTAAAAGTAAATACAGCAACATTGGTAGCTATTTCAACTTCTCTCCGACTACCTGGACTACATCAGACTCTCATTAAAATTTTGTGTGAATCGACCTAAGCACTTTTCAAGTAAATATACGTCACGTAATGGTTCATAGATGGCTTTTACTGCCTGTAATACAATTTCAGGCAAAAGGCCTTTGTGCCAGTATTCATTAATCATACCCTCGGCTTTTGCTCTCTTCCAATCACACCAATATAAGAACGTCAGGTCGAATGAAACCTCAGATAGTTGTCCTGATAATTTGTTTGCAGCCGAACTAGTGTATTTTGTTTCACTCTCCATCTGAGCTGGCCTATGAGGAGGTTTCTTCTTTCTAGGACGTGTACTCTTAATGCTTTTACGATCGTTCACTCTTAATACCTTACGATCTATACAATGACATTTTAGCATTTTCGAAAATCACAAATAAGACACACAACTGTTCGCTCCAAATGTTCAAAAAGTACTAGCCTTTAGTTTCATAAACCTTAGCATATCGACCCTACAGATACTCTCATAATGTTTTATTGATGATTATTATTGAGAATAACGGCCAGCTGCCTCAAACGAAGGACAGCTACCTGGGGGTATCAAACTCTCGTCGTGTAGTTACATTTTCTACCATAACTTTCTATCCATGGAGAATTTTTACAATCTACTTCCACAGAAAGAATAATAATCTGTAAAAAAAAGTTCTTAGTATATGTAAACTCTTAAAATGGATAACAACTTTGCTCAATTTTAGTATACCTCATTCTACACTTTGTTAAATACGTTTTTAATACCTATTTTAAAGTTTTTTTGTTTTGTAGGCAGACAAAACTATTTCTTTTATTTTTTTTTGTTTTTTTTTGGAGACGACACCATTTCTGGCGAATTAAAAACAATGTTTTAATGATTTCGGTGCATTTTCATCAAGCTAAGCTTCCATTTACTACACCAATTACGTACAATATTTTGAAGCAAAAAGAAAACTTTCTCCTATTATGGTATCCACAATCAGCTCCGGCCAGCTATTGGCTATTGTGCTTACCCTTAGAGTAAAAAATATTTTAATTGAATAAATGCAAATTAATCTATTTGCATTTTAACAGTAGATAATAAATAATCTTGGCTGTGTACGATCGTTTTTGACGTGATAACGTCTTTTAATTCGATGTAGCCGGCTGCAAGCACCAAAAAATACGTCGTTACCTTGCTTGAACTGCAAGCGAGAGCGCGGAATGAACGACAAAGAGACACAATCGGCCTCCGCCTTCGGCAACGTTCGACATCTGGCTCTCTCCTACTTGATCATATATATGTATGTATGTATATGCGCATATGTATATAAATTCACATACTTGTATTTGCATATGCCTTCTTCCTGTGTGCATGGTAATGAACCATTTCATTGTTGAGAATAGGAGATGATAGGAAAAGTACGAAATGAAAGGGGGTCTTTCGAGTGTAATGTGTCTTGAAAAAGGCAAATCGATGATGTTGCCTCTTAGTGTTGTTGACGTATTAATGTCTGATGCACAATCGAAATTGAACATATCTTTCATGAATTTGATAAATGTTTCGTCATTTTTCACGTTTGTGTAAATGTAACTTGACCTATTCCATTGCGATTCCACTTACCTCCTCCTCTATATCCATACAAAACATCTATCAAACAAATAAAATTAAAATTTTGTTTTGAAAATTGCAATCATTACATCAGTATTTTCTTATGACGTTGTCACGTTAAACTATCGTCAGTAAACCGACTTTATAGACAAGCTCTTTTTTAATTCAAAATAAACACTCATTTATATTCATTAAAGCACTAGAAATACATTCCTTTTATTAGTATAAAAATATGGATATTTTACGCAGAAGTTTTAATTTTTCACATTTTCGATTCCTTATTTACCAATTTTATCGATTTTCTGACAAATCAAATTGGGTTATAACTGAAATCGAATTATCATCAAGAGGTCTTGTATTGACACCGCATAGGTAATTCTGTAAGTGGAAGTGGTTGCTAAATATTTCTTTAACAAATGAACATTTCGGAAATAAACAAAATTTGATTTTAAGCAAAATCAGTTACCTATTTGGAGGCGGTTCAGGCACAATTCTGCTTAAAGAACCTCATTAGAGTCCAACTATTAGGTTATTTAGGAATGACAGGTGCACTCCGATCGACACTTCAGGCGGCGCTGGAAATGAAATTATAAAAATATTTTTGATTGCGCCATCTTTTTAATGAGTCATTAGTGGTTTACACGTTTCAGAGATGGCTGTGAGGACATAAATGACAATGAACCGAAATCATCGTTGAAATTCATGGAATCGGAGTTGAATATCTCCAAAACATCCATTTATCGCATTTGAATGACGATCGGGGCTAACGAAAGGTCTGTGCACGTTTTATTCCGCACAAGTTAACTGAGGACCAAAAATTTCTCAGATTTCAACATTCGAAAGACCTCATTAAAGAGGCGAGAAAAGCCCAGAACTTCCTTTACAACATAGTAACTGGTGATAGACCGCAGTGTTTCCAACATGAACCTGAAACTAAGCGTCAAAGTGCCGAATGGAAGGCCCCAGACGAGCTACCAATCGCCTTTGGAGAAGTCAAAAATGAAGTCGATGCTCATTTGTTTTTACGATTCCATAGGAATTGTCTACAAGGAGTTCGTGCCAATAGGGCAAACCGTCAATGCAATTTTCTATCTTGGCGTTTTGAAGCGTTTGATGCGTCGCATTCGTCGAATTCACCCTGATTACCCCGCAGAAGGAAGCTGGGGCTTATTGCATGATAATCCACCATCTCATCGATCCACTCTTGAGACTGTTTTTGGACTAGAAATCCCATTTTAACCATCTATAACTCACCTTATTCGCTTGATGTGGCTTCCTGTGACTTCTTCCTATTCAGAAAATTGTATTTGGCCTTGAACGGAAAACGTTTTCGTCCGCAGAGGTCATCCAAAAGGCTTGTACGGACATCCTGAAGGACATTCCGAATTTCGATTAATGACCTGAAACACGCTTTCGAAAAGCTTTTCGATCGCGCTAAACAGTGCATCGAGGCCAGAGGGGACTATTTTGAATAAATAAACTCGATGTTATCAGAACAAAGCTCGTGTCGTTTCTATTTTAGCGCAGTCTTGTTTATTTTGAACTTCACAACCGAACAAACAATCGCACAGAACCGTGTATGATGGAAGAGTTTTGTGGAGGCCTATGCTCCAGAGAGGAGTGTAAAAGGTAAAAAATCCGACAGAAAAGATTGACAGTCCAGGGTCATATCAGTTGAGAGTGGCCACCATATTTATACTGAAAGCTTAAAGATGGACAATGACACTGGATCGGCAGTGAACTGGGAACAATTATTCTTTGCTTCTTTAGGCTCCCAAGCCCGTGTAGTGTCTTCCAAACTGAGATCTACGCTATAGACAAAGCTGCGATAAGACTAAGACTGAACTTAGCTACGGGAAATCTCACACTTTTTGTCGATAGTCAAGCATTGATCAAGGCACTGGCCTCAACGAGCATCATTTTGAGATGTGTTAAGGAATGTAGGAGTTCAATCTCGCTTGTTCAACAACACAACACCACTCTTTGTTGGGATTCCCGGCTACTCTGGTCTGGAGGGAAATATAAGAGCGGATAAGAGTGCAAGAGAGCTTGGCCTGCGGCGAGTGGTAGGTGACATAAGCATATCTCTAAACGAATTGGACACAGCGATTGACTTGAGCGTAATCGCGGAGACCAATAGAAGATGGTTTCTGACTACTAACTGTTGGGTCTCCAAAGAGCTCTGACCTAAACTGAATCTTAAAGGGACAAAATGTCTGCTTGGTCAGTAGAATTGGTACACCTCACAAAGACTTTTGTAGGAGTTGTGGAGTTGAAGAAGAAACTGAGTCGGTACAGCACCAACTCTGTGAATGTCCTGCGCTTCAAAGAAGTGGTGCCAAATATCTTTGCGATTATTTCTTCCAAGACCAATGAAGTTTGCAAAATGTCTCACTGGAGGGACTAGTTGCCTTCTTTAAAAGATCTAAGTTGATTAAGCAGCTTAGTTATGAGATGGAAAACAAATGCAGATATCAGCACCGGTAGGTAGAACAAAATTATAGAAAAGCCCTGTGCCACATATGATCACACCGAACTTCCCGACAAGTGCTAAAGCTAACATGAAACAGTGTTCCAGACAAGATCGACTCAGAGATACCGAGAACAATTACGGATACTTGATTTAACGACTCACGACAATATCATACGCAGACAAGACGGTAATGCACACGACATTACACTTTCGAAGTTCCATTTACTTCTTAATGGAGCAATGGAGACTATCACCGACGTATAACTTCCATATGCCATAGGTTGATGGCCTGGACGCAAGTTTCTTTTGTGGTTAATATCCACAATCACGGCTCCACCCTCGATGTAGTGCAAATGCGGTCCCGGGGTGGCAGTCAGTTTATTCTAGTGGGCGCGGCCGCATCAATTGAATGTTTCTGATATTTTTATATCCTCCTCTCCCGCAAAACAAAACAAAAAAAATACAAAAATGCAGATATCACAATGAACCCCGGGGCTAATCTAATCTAACCTATCTATTTCTATGAATTTCATCTCCTACTTTTCATTCCACCATCTCCGCATCAACTCTCGAAATTTCGCGGTTACTGCCTAAGGAAATAGATAAGATGAGAAAAACAAATGCAAAATTTTTGCGTTGCCATAAAATTTATATCGACCATTAATTTAAGTTTTTCCGCATATTTCTGTTGTTTATAATTTTTTCTTTTAGCTGACTAATAATTGAAAAATAACACAAAATTTAAAGTGCCCACTTAGAAGAATATTAACAGGGAATTTTTCAATTAACAATCCACACAACTGTGAGCAAAGCAACAGGTAGCAACAATCACATATCAGCGATTCCGATGAAACGCTGGCCATAAAAACAATTAGTACCTGCTTCCTGCTGGGTGTGTGTTACATACTACATACATTACCTCATATCTCACACGTGAAACCAGCTTTCGCACCGCCTAGTACTGCTTGTCCATTTCCATTTTCTTCTCCATCCATTCCGTTTGATTTCTTTGTCATCGCACTACTTGTAGTTGAGTATTCATTGCCCGCCTGCTGTCTGTTGTCAGCATGGAACTCTTTCAGTTATCATTTACCCCTCACTCTTCTTCTCACTCCCTCCCGTTCTCATCTTGCAGCTTTCATTCACATCTGTGCACTTTGTTGGTAAAATTTTAAAATCCTTAAATACGATATAATTTTCACCAAAAATGTATGCACCTCTTCGTATGAGTGGAAGGTTAAGCGAAGATGGAGGAGAAATGAAGTTTTTAGTGTTGTTGCTTTATATTGCAGTCACAAGTGCAGCTTTGGAAATTTCTCTCTTTTTTTATTCTCTGCTTTTCTAGTGTGTGTGTGTTTTTTTGTATTTTTTTTTTGTTTTTTGAATTTCTGTTAACTTTCCGCAGAGTTTCATACATGTCTGAGCTGGTGATTTAATTTTAACAGATTTTAATTGCCGAATTTCATTTAAATATTCCCATAAATAAAGCAGCTCAAGTTGCATGAAATAAATTGTAAAAGGGAGGAAAAATGTATGGAGGGAAACTTCTTATTTGATTTTATAAAAAAGGTACCCAAAGTTAAATGAAAACTGTTGTGGTAGTAAATACGTAATCTCGGTTGAAATGAATGCATCTTAAGCCCATTTTCACCAAGAACTTAACCACAGTTAAGTATTCTCTTAAAAGTTTACTTAAAGTGAAAATTCTTGTTTACATTTAATATTTACTGGCAAGGGATGGCTATCAGATAGATGCGGGTAACTTATTGAGTTGAACTCCAGTAAATCTGTAACTAAAACTCCTCTGCAAAAAAAAATACCAGTCTAACGGTTAGACGCGATAGAAGTGAAACCTTCCATAAAACAAACTGAGAGAGAATGAGACGAAAGCAGCATTAGGAGCGGGATAATTATAGGTTCGTTATAATATAGCTATAAAGTTCATATTTTATTTTCTTCATTTTATTATTATTCATCCTCAATGTTTTCAATTTCAACAAATGTACGAGTGGCTTATGATAGCTAAAATATGATACAAATGCTTTGGTTTCGATGTTGTCAACATATCTTTGAAATACCACGTCAATTGTTGTTTTGATCGTGTTGTCGATTCAGTGCGATTGATACACATTTTTAAATTGAATATTGTATTGATAAAGTCAATTAAAGGAACCGCTGTGTCCAATGCAAAATTTACGTTAAAATCGCCACTTAAAATCATTGGAACTTTATCGTAATCTTTTCTAAGTATCCGCGATACTTCTGGTGTATACTTTATTAAATTTTCGTGAATGAATTCCGTGATGCTATTTATTGATTGATTCGGTGAAATATAAATTGCCACAATTAAAACTGTTTTTCCATTGCTCAATCTGGTTTCGCATGCACATGCATTTCTCCCACTTTAGAGAGCTGAACAGACAGTGATTCTAGTTGCTGTGCATTCAGATCTATCTGTGGAGTTACAATACGAGCACCGTCATTTTGATTGTGGTATATTGCAACACCGCCTGCAATTGCGGTAAATATTTAAAAATGAAAATATTTACGAATATAAAAATACGGACGCAATACAGCACATGCGGTTGCTATTATGAGCGTCGTAACGCGTATATTACACAGACGTACAAACATACACACAAACATTCGTAGGAAGCTTGGTCTAAGCAAGTATTAGGTAGTGTAGTATAGGTATACATGATGCCTTCTCGCTCACCGTGGCTCCGTAATACGCAGGCGCGCACACATACGTACTAGCATACATACAAACATGCATACGTATGACGCTTGAACTAAACACCAAAGCAAGTAATAGGCAGTGTAGTATACATACTGCAATACTCACTATACTAGCGTGGCTCAGCAGTACGCAGCCACACACATATACGTATATCAACATATAACGCTTCGTAGTGCCGCTTTTTCGTTTCATCGAGTCTCAAATCACTCCCAACGATTCTAAAGAAGTTTTCACTTCAAAAATGGTTTCTCAGTAACTCAGTTGATGTTCCGTAACTCATTCTCTGATAGATTTATGAATTGAAAAAATTTATAGAATTTATAATAAAAAAGGTTTTGTGATGAATTAGTCCCAATTAAATTTCGAGTATCTTCAATATAAAGGGTGGTTCAACTTCAAGGGCCGATGTTGAATGTAAACCACACCTAAATGTCGAGTTTTTTTATGCATTCCATTTGATACTTTTCAATTTCAGATTAACTCAATTTCAACTATGGAAAGATACGCAATCAAGCAACGCGTTAAAGTTGTTCAGGCTTATTATGAAAACGGACGTTCAAATCAAAATGCATATCGCGCACTTTGTGATTTTTTCGGTCAATTTAATTGTCCATTTTTACCTCAGTGGATTCTTCAATAAGCAGAATTGCCGCACTTGGGCGAATGATAATCTAAGAGTGATTGCTGAAAAACCAATGCACCCACAAAGAGTCACTGTTTGGTGAGGTTTATGAGCCGGCGGCATCGTTGGGTCCAAAATTGGGTTTCCAAAATGTGGCCGGTCAGGCAGTTACTGTGTTAATAGTGTTCGCTATCGTGAGATGATAACGAACTTTTTATGGCCCGAATTGGAGGATATGGATGTGGACGATATGTGGCTTCAACAGAACGGTGCCACTTGTCACACAGCTAACGAAACAATGGCTCGTTTGCGCGAAAAATTTGATGGCCGAATAATCTCACGTCGCGACAATGTCAATTGGCCGCCAAGATCATGTGATTTGACACCGTTGGACTTGTTTCTTTGGGGTTACTTGAAAGAAAAGGTGTACGTCGATAAGCCAGCAGCAATTCAAGAGCTAAAGGATGAGATAATTCGCCACATTAACGGCATAGAACCTCAATTATGCCTCAGCGTCATCGAAAATTTGGACCATCGGATGGCGGTATGCCGCCGAGGCCGCGGCGGCCATTTGGCTGACATTTTGTTCCATTCGTAATTGAGCCATACCAATATTATCATAATGAAAAGAAATTACAAAAATTACAAACATTTCTTAAAAGAATTATACTTTTTTTAAAATCAACATCGGCCCTTGAAACTTAACCACCCTTTATAAGGCACGACGAAATGTAGTCTGCATAGTGAAAATCCTGAATCCATAGCAAATTTTTTTTGTTAAAATTATATTTTTTTCTTTCCTTTTTAACAGTTTAACTCAAGTTTATTTCTGCGTATCATTAATTGAGGATAAATCTGATTTGGAAGACCTGTAAAGTTCTCCATAAGTCATATGTGACCGTAAATATACTTTTCCTACGCCCTAAAACAAACTTAACTTATGAATTAAACTTTTAAAGTTTAATACAAATCTTCGACGTTTGTGCGAAAAATGGAAATTTTTCAATAGAAATTCGAGCAAAGCAAAAAGATAAGATTGAGGATAAATCTGATTTGGAAGACCTGTAAAGTTCTCCATAAGTCATATGTGACCGTAAATATACTTTTCCTACGCCCTAAAACAAACTTAACTTATGAATTAAACTTTTAAAGTTTAATACAAATCTTCGACGTTTGTGCGAAAAATGGAAATTTTTCAATAGAAATTCGAGCAAAGCAAAAAGCGACAAACGAGAAACGCTAGCAAGCCAAACAAGTCAAAAGTGCTTGACATAAGTTATGTCAAAACATCTGATATAATATAAAATTATACTTGCCTTCTACTTTCTGCCTTTTAACCATTGCAGCAGCAACACCAGTAGCAACAACAGCAACACCTTAGACGTGCTGACAGACAGATTTGCAGGTGTGACACGTATGCAAATGCAGTGCCGCTGCTGCAGCCAAAGTAAAGTGGAAAGCAACAATCTACGTGACATGTCGTGAAAGTGAAGATGAATGTCAACTCTCAACAAACATATCAAAAGGCTATGAAGTGCACATGAAGGAGGAAATAAAGTTAAGAAACTATCAGCCTTAAATTGCCGGCATACCACAGAGATTTTCCTTCTAATCCAGCGTGAGCGGGTGCAATGCGGTGCGCTGTGTAATGTAGGGTTAGAATTTCGTAACTTAAAGAAAAAAAGAATAAAAAAAAAAATTGTTAAAGTCGTAGCAGTTGCATGTTGTACCGCATTCAATAAAACAGTTTTTTGTTATGGCTGTCATCCCTCGGCAGGCAATGGCTAACCTTCTGATGTATTCCTGCCGTATAAAACCTTCTCATAAAAACCATCTGCTATTCGCAGGGGTCCGAACTGCATAATCGTGCATCCTCTTCATATTGTAGATCTTCAATTTATAATTTTACACGACATTGAAATCACAACTTGTTTAAGCCCTTTAAGCAAATTGAGTTCCAACAATCCAAATATACAGGGTGGGCCATATAGCGTTTGCTTTTTGAACCACCTATTTTTTTGAGAATGGTAACACAAATGACATGTCAAATGTGTTCATAATTTACTAAAATTTACCTATTTCCAAAGTGGTGAGTCTTCTTCATCTTTTCTGATTTTCATATCGGTGGCTACGTCAATAAGCAAAACTGTCGGAATTGGGGCTCAGAAAATCCACACGTTACTGTAGAGAAGCAAATGCATCCACAACGAGTCACTGTTTGGTGCGGTTTTTGGTCTGGCGGCATCATCGGGCCATTTTTTTCGAAAATGAGCGAGGGGCCGCGGTTACAGTAAATGGCGAGGATGACATGGACGACATTTGGTTTCAACAGGACGGTGCAACTTGTCACACTGCCAAAGTTACACTCGAACTTTTGGCTACCGTTTTTGAAAACCGAATAATCAGCCGAAATTCCGATATCAATTGGCCACCTCGGAGCTGTGATTTAAGCCCGTTGGCCTAGTTTTTGTAGGGAGCCATTAAGGGCAAATGCTATGGGAACCATCCAGAGACGATTGATGCTTTAAAACACGAAATCGAAGTTGCCATTCATGAAATTGGAGCCGAAACAATCGAAAATGTGCTTAAAAATTGGGTTGATCGAATGGCCTACTGTAAAGCCAGTTGTGGCAGTCATTTGAACGATATTATTTTTCATTCATAAATGACAATGTTCAATCTTCAAAATAAAAAAAAAGTTCCAAAATATATTGATTAGTTTTTTTTTTATAGCCGATTCAAAAGCAAATTTTACATGGCCCACCCTATACATACTTTTCTTGCATACTCACCTCTGTTAATCTTATGTTATTTCACTAATGCCTTCCTCTGTTAATGCTACTATCAACAGAGAATGTTAATGGAACATTAATCTGGAACATTAGAATTCTCTGCTATCAACTCCGACTGCGCATAGATACTTACCTTTGTTAATATCCTCCGTTCGGAGTCGGCTTGAAACTGTAGGTCCCTTCATTTGTGGAACAACATCAAGACGCACACCACAAATAGGAGGAGGAACTCGGCCACACACCTAACAGAAGTGTACGCGCCAATTATATATATATATATATATATAAATATTTTCATTTTTAAATATTTACCGCAATTATGCCGAAAAATAATGCAGAAAAGTGTCGTGAATATCGGCAGAAAAAAAAACAAAAAGAAAATAAAACTACGCGGTATTTCAAAGATATGTTGACAACATCGAAACCAAAGCATTTGTATCATATTTTAGCTATCATAAGCCACTCGTACATTTGTTGAAATTGAAAACATTGAGGATGAATAATAATAAAATGAAGAAAATAAAATATGAACTTTATAGCAATATTATAATGAACCTATAATTATCCCGCTCCTAATGCTGCTTTCGTCTCATTCTCTCTCAGTTTGTTTTATGGAAGGTTTCACTTCTATCGCGTCTAACCGTTAGACTGGTATTTTTTTTTTACAATAATACAATTTTTTTTTAAATTGTGGGTATGAACTTTCATGGCTCATTAAATTTTAGTATGACTAAGTGCAAGTTTCAAGAGAAAATTTCTGCGTAAGATTTTTGGACCTTTGCACGTTGGCAACGGGGAATGTCGCAGGCGATGGAGCGATGAGCTGTATGAGCTTTACGACGACATAGACATATCGCAGCGAATAAAGATCCAGCGGCTACGTTGGCTGGGTCATGTCGTCCGAATGGATACAAACGCTCCGGCTTTGAGAGTATTCGATGCGGTACCAGCTGGTGGTAGTAGAGGAAGAGGAAGGCCTCCTCTGCGTTGGAAAGATCAGGTGGAGAAGGACTTGGCTTCACTTGGCGTGTCCAATTGGCGTCGATTAGCACGTGAAAGAAACGCACGCTTTGTTAAACTCGGCTAAAATCGCGTAAGCGGCTATCGCGCCAATTGAGAAGAAGAAGAAGTGCAAGTTTCAAGTGACTATAAAATGCCGTTGCGTTTGGAAACACTTTTTCTCCCATTTAAACTTAAAAAGTTTAATTGTTTGATTAAATTTTAAAAAAAATTTTACAAAAATGTTTCCTGATGTTTGAAATAAATTTAAAAAAGGTTGAAAATAAAAAAAAATTTTAAGAATAAGTAGTCATAACTTGTCAAAATGTGGTATACACTTTCTTTCGACGTTGACAATATTCATACATATACCTATGTTTGTGTGTATGTATGTCCATCAACTGCGCCACAAAAATCACCAAAAGGCTAACGTATGAATACAAAACTACGAACTGTCATGCAGATATTTGAAATCCTATAAAATTACCTTAGTCTTGGTGCAATAAAAGCCACTAGACTTTCAACCAAGTCAACAAAAACCAAGAATAGCTAAAAGTTAAAGAAATCAACCAAAAGCACAGCTGTGAAAAAAGATTAAATATTTTTATTAGTTAGCCATGAGATAGAAATGAAAATTAGGTATCCCCCACGTACCACATTTATAATGGCCAGCCGACAGCATTCAACTAAATATAATTTAATTTGAAAAAAAATCTTGGCAAGTGGCCTTCGTACGGCAGCTGCTGCTGCTGCGGTACTCCGAAAGTCATAAATCAAATGGCAGACCAACGGCTGATGCGGTGAGAATTTTCAAATTAAATTTTCTAAGCTTATTGTAAATACTTTTACATTTTTGCATAATTGAATTATAAAAAATGAGAAAAGCTAAATATTTCTTGGTTGATGTTTGTGTCTGAGGTGAAAAATGTATTTCCTTGAAATCACGAAAAAAATTATATTTACGATGTGCGAGACGAGTTTTGATATATTCCATCAGGTAGCTGCACGCCATTAAAAATAAAGTATTACATATATACGTACATATATATGTATATGCAGAAGTGTTTGTATGTAGTGACTTGTATGCACAAATTAAGGGGGGGGGGGGGGGGGGGGGGGGTAGGGTTTAGCGCTAAAAAAAAAACACTTTTTTTGTGAATTTTTTACAGAAATATGGCTTAAGATACGTTAATAAAATCAGTTACATGTTATTGTACATCTTTTCAATAAGTTTTTAAAAAATATTAATAATAAAATATTGACAAATAAGCCCATGACAGAGTTTTTTTGGAGATATGTTTTTCGAGAGGTGATCTGCGGTACCAATCGGCATTCGTCGTAGAATCATCTGAAACTAAAAAAGTCGAATTTTTCAGTTAAAGTATGACGTAATGTTCCCCCCTACATTAATAAAATTTTTTGTTTTTCATTTTTGTAGTTTTGGTGGCAAAAAAACGTAAAACGAGCATTTTTGGCGAAAAATTTCGCCATATTTGTAAGTGAAAAACAACCTTAAAAAACAAAAAATAAAAAAAAACAGTGTAGGGGGAGGTATTTTTGATTTAGAAAACGTGTGCCAAATTTGAAAAGAATCGGTTGAATAGTTTCGGAGTTGTGATTGGCACCGACTTTTAAGAAGTCGTTTCGGGAAAAACGCGTTTGAAAAAATGACTCTGAGAAATTATCGATGCTCCGCATTCGAGGTAGAGTGCTTACAAAGGCTATAACTTTGAGAGTTCTGCTCCGATCCACTTAAAATTTTGACACAACATTCTTGAAATGATTTACTATAAGATGAGTGAAGAAAACAAAATTCGATTTTGTGACCCTACCCCCCCCCCCCCCCTTAGATGTTTTTTATTCTTATTCTTTTAACAAATTTCTCGCCCATTTTGTAAAGAAATTGCACTGTCTCAGGAACTCCATCCAAGCCACCACTACTGCATCGGCCAATCAAAATTCCCAGAAAATGTCATTACAGTTTTCCCCAAAAATGTTAAAAATTTTGCACTTTGTGATGCGTTTTTATTTTCTTTTTGCCAATTGTTGCACATTTGAAATGCACACAGAAAAGAGTTTATGGATATTTTACAATTTATCTGCTTGAAAAAAGAAATGAACCGAGTTTACGATTCCAAAAGAATAAATTTGTTTTGGTATCAAATGCTTGGAACTCTTTCATTGAAAATATAGTAGCCAGAATTGCTACCCACCGGGACAAAATATCGCCATTGCTGAACAATTATTCCCTACCAAGGCGAGATGCCGACTCACAAAATGCATGACCCACAAACTCGGCCAGCTTGGAATACAATTTTGGTGGACATCTGATCCTAAAAGCAAATTTATGATAAATAGATTCCCGTACATACGGGGTGAACAATATGAAGTGTGAACCTATTCAAAACACCATAACTTTTTTATTTTATTGATTTCAAAGACAAAATTGTTTAAAAATGATTACAATTTTAACATATATTCACTTTAGCTTGATATGACCATCTTTTGCCTTGACTATAGCCTTCAAATGCTAAAAAAATGTATTGCATGCTGCACGAATGTGATCTTGAGGTATTTTGGCCCATTCTCGTATAATCGCTTTTTTCAGCGCATCCATACTGGCATATTTTTTAGTCCTCATCTTGCTCTCAAAAATGGACTAGGTGGAACAGTCCATCGGATTTGCGTCTGGCGAATTCGAAAGCCATTGTGTGGACGAAATGAAGTGTGGAACATGATTTTTTAACCATTCTTGGTTCACACGAGCTTTATGAGACGGTGCCGAGTCCTGTTGGAACGTCCATGGTTTACAACCGGAATGTTTGCGTGTCTTCTAAAACATTTTCCCGATAATAAGTTGCATTCACTTTGACACCAGGCTTGACAAAACCGATTGGAGAGCGTCCATGAGTGGTCACTGCGGCCCAAACCATTACTTGCGATGGGAAATTGCTTCGAGTGGCCATACGTAGGCTCAAATTCTCGTATGAGCATTCGGTCAAGTAAATACGATCGTTTTGAGTGTTTATGAACTGCTCAATTGGGAATTTTTTTTCATCAGAAAACACAATGTTAGGAAATTCGCCACGTTCGTGCAAGTGCAACAACTCCTTTGCTCTTTCGCACCGAACTTTTTTCTGTGTGTCGTGTGCTTTTGGGAACTTGTAAGCCTTGATCTTGAGCTCATTTTTCAATATGCGTCGAATGCTGTCTTGCGATATTTTCAGTTCTTTGGCCATTTTTCTTCCACTTCGACGTGGATTTCGTTTAAGTCGAGCCTTCACTTTCCGAACCATTTCTGGCGTTGTTGCGGTTTTTTTGGTCCACCTCCATAGCGTTTTGCAATGCTACCAGTATCATTGTAACGTTTTATAGTGCGATACACAAACATTTTATTCACTTTGAGGTGACTGAGCTCACGAACAATGGCTGGTTGTGATTTTCCAGCCAAATATATCGCAATCACACTATTACGTTTGAATTCCATCACAGAAAATAAAAATTCAACAAAACTGAGACGCAAATGCTTAGAACATTTTTGAAGTTGATGTCATGAGCTGTTTTACAGATACAAGCAGTGTGAAGTTGGTAACACTTCATATCGTTCACCCTGTAGTAACCCATTTGCTAACCGTGACTTTGATGGCGGCAGAAGCAACCACTTACTTTGCTATATAACTCATGGGCTGCCCTCTGACTTACATTGCCGATTCTTCAATCGGATGGAAATTATGAGAAACTCTGCCAATGAATAATCCGTATGCTGTCTGAAATATAGAAAAAGGTCATAGTTAATAATGCGTGGAACTTGATACAAATATGGGACCAATTTCTCTGAAAGAAAAAACCTTAAAAAAATATTTCAACATCCAAGAAATTGGCATATAAAATATCTGTTTCCAGAATGTCTATCGAAATTTTGTAATCGCATTAGCAAAGGTCAACACTTTTCATGCCTCATTAACAATTACACCGCAACTGAATTTTGCCTTACATTGAATGCAGGAAATGTGGCAATGCATGTAATTCCTTGAATTATTACCCAATCACCCATAAAATTAATGAACATTTTTATTCTTGTTAGACACCTTTAAAACTTGTGCAAAAGCAAACTTAAATAATTAAAGCATAGGTCACGTCGCCCATTAATTCAAATAAAGTAAATACCAACGCGAATAGTTTTTGAAGTCTTCGAATATTTACATTGGGTGTTGAGCGAAATTCACCGAAAGCAAAATTTAAAATCAATTATGCTTTGCAATCAGCTGTGAAAACAAACAAAACTAAATTAATTCTATTTTTGTTTCTCTGATGCTTAAATCTTCCAAGTTCGCAGGCAAAGGTGCAAATAGTTTTGATCTTTCTGGTCTCTGAACAATTTTGAAATCTTCGAAAGAAAAACAAAAATAGAAATACTGACGTCACGCACTTTAGTAGCTGGCGATGCGCATTTGCGCAATCAGTTGTCAGTTGTAAACTTGAAAATCAAATTTAATGAGTTCTAATTTTTTCTACCTCTATTGACAAGAAAACAAATGGAAAAGCTGCCAAGCTAAATAAATGACAAACTTAAAATTGAATTTAATATTAACACTTGCCAGTCATTTTGAGCGGTGAATGCCCTTTTTCCTATATGAATTTATGTATCACTATTTGGAAGCTATTTCGCTAGATTTAGTGAATAACTAATAAAATTTGCATACAAACATGACAGTTTTTCTGTTTATTTTTTATTATTATTGTTTTTTTTTTCTTTAAATAACCAAAGTTATTTAATTTTTATTAAATTTATTATTATTGTGGTATTTTTTTTTGTTCAAATAGCAAAAAAACAGAAACGACTCTTTAATGACGTTTTGTTAACTCTTTTCTGGCTTGACACATTTTCTATGCCTTATTTTTTTCTTTTATTTTAACTTCGCGCATTTTATATAAAGCGTCCATGGCCTGCTATGCTTTGCTACGCCTCAGAAATGAACGACTTTCAATTTTATTTTAATGTGATTCGATAAATAATGCTGAAGGTTGAATTTCATCACACTTAGAACTAAAATTTCAATTATTTTTAATTTTATGGCCTACACACAGTGAGTGCCACTAAAAATAGTGCAACTAATGTTGGGAAGTGTTTAATGTTTTTGTTGATATACGAATAGCATAAAAATATATTCCAAAAAATAATATTCTAAAAAAATCGGTGTGAATTAAAATACCAAATTTTTTAAAAAACTTACAAAAAAATAACAAATTTCATAAAAATGTTCAAAAAATATAATATATCAAATTTGGTTTTGCTCATATTTGATAAATTTTTTGGAATTACTTAGGTTATATACTTTGTAGCTCATTAAATTTTCCACCATATTTTAACCTGCTGCTGTTAACTATTTAAAAGTTATAGAATTTTCGGCCGGATGCTTATAAATTTACATAAATGAACCAAACATTACTTCAATGCCTTTTGCGTCCTCAACAAAAACCCTCAATCAAAAACTGCATTGGTAGCCAATTGAAACTTTTTGGCTTTTTCGGGATGCAAGGAATAGAAAGCAAAAAGTCCCTATTACGCTTTGTAAATTCTGAATGCTGGAGTATTACAAGAAGTGGAGTGTAAGAATTAAGAAAAACAAGGAATTTTTAAAATTTTAGCTTAGGAATTTTTGAAGTGAAACGCATTCGATTCTTTTTAATATTATTAAAAAAAAATTTAACTTTGTAGCTGAAAATTTTCTTTTCAAACATTTTTTTTTTCAATAAACCAAAAACAAAAACAATTTTAAACAAAAATTTTTTGAAACAAAAAAAATTTTTTTTCTGAAAAAATTTTAAATACAATACAAAAAATGTTTTCCTAACACTTAAAAAAAAATAGCTTTCCATCCAATTTGTTTTTGATTTCTTAAACAAAAAAATTTAAAAAAAATGTTTAAACAAAATTTTCCTAACAATTTTAATACAAAAATATATCTTCCTACAAATTAAAAAAGAAAATTGTTTTCCCAAATTTTTTTTCCTCAAAAAAGTTAATCAAAAAAGAAAGGATAAAAATGAAGGAAACAAAGCAATGTTGAAAATTTTAGTCTAGGAATTTTTGAAGTGAAGCAATTTTAAATATAAAAAATGTTTTCTTAAAATTGAAAATAAAAATTTTTGAGTTTTCAAACCAAAAAAATGTTTAAACAGAATTTTCCCAACAATTTTAAATGCAAAAATATGTCTTCCTAATAATTAAAAACAAAAATTCTTTTCCCAAATTTTTAGTATAGAGTTTTAGCAGTGAAATATATTCGGTTCTGTTGAAAATTATTATGATTTATTTGTTTTTTAATTTCTTAGCAAATAACATATTTTTAAAATATTTTTTTTTTTCAATAATAGCAGAAAAATTAAAAACAAAAAAACAAATTCCTAAAGCTTGTCAGTAAATTTGTATCCCAAAAATAAAAAAAATTTGTTTTTCCCAAAATTTTATCCCCACAATTGTGTGCCCCCAAAAATGCTACACAACTGTTTGATATACATTCAGTTTACAGTGATATATATTCAGTTTTTTTGCATTTTACCACGTTTTTTTATTTTTTACTTTTAGTATATAATATGCTATTAAAACAGTTTTTCCAATCATGACAGAAAAAAAACTACTTCACAAAAACTTTAAACAAAGAATTTTTTTTATCCTAAAAGTTTTAACTAAAAACAAATTTTTCTCAAAAGTTTTAAACAAAAAAAATTGTTTTTACTTGTATGTTGTTTCTACTTTTACTTCTAAAACAATATTGATTTTTCAAATAAATGCAAAAAAAAAATTCAGCAAAAATACAACTTTTTCCTTAAAATTGTTCAAACACAACAAATTTGTTCCTAAAAATTATAAACAAGAAATATTTTTTTTGCTTAATTAAAAGAAATTTTTTTAAAAAATCTTTCACCCAAAAATGTCAAAAATCAAACAAACAAAAAAATTTATTCCCAAAAATTTTTAACAGAAAATATTTTTTTCTCTCAAACTTTAAACAGAAAATATTTTGTTTCCAAATGATTTAATAAAAAAAAATTTCCCACAAAATTAAAACAAAAAAAAAATTTTTTCCGAAGAATTTTTAACAAAAAATATTTTTCTCAAAAATTTTTAGCAAAACGTATTTTTCCCCACAAACTTTAAACAAAATTTTTTTTTCCAAAAATTCCCAAAACGAAAAATTTCCCCACAAACATTATACAAAAAATATTTTTTTCCCAAAAATTTTTAACAAAAAATACTTTTTTCCCAAAAATGTTCAACCAAAAATTTTTTTTTCCACAAATTTTAAACAAAAAATATTTTTTTCCCAAAAATTTTTAACAAAAAATATTTTTCCCAAAAATTTTCACCAAAAAGTTTTTTTTCCCACAAACCTCAAACAACAAAACTTTTTTTACCAAAAATGTTCAACACAAAAAAATTTTTTCCCCACAAACTTTAAACAACAAAACTTTTTTTACCAAAAATGTTCAACAAAAAAATTATTTTCTTCCCACAAAATTTAAACAAAAAATATTTTGTTTCCCAAAAATGTATAACAAAAAATAGTTTTTTCTCAAAAATTGTTAACAAAAAAAATTTTTCTTGAAAGTATATTTTATTCGAAAAAATTAAGAACGAAGTGTCAAAAGAAACCGAAGACATTTCACTTTAAAAAGCAACACACGAAAATTTTCAGCGCTGTTTAATTTTTTTCTTTTATTATTAAACTGGAATTATACTAAGAATTGGTAAAAATTAAACGGGTATTTTAATTTTTATTCCTGGCTTCCCGAAAAAGGTTAACAAATTTGATGACTACCGATGCAGCTTATGACTTCTGAGGTTTTTCCGATTCCAAATCGATCAAAACGTCACTAAGGAGATTAGTGAGCAGATACGCGGTATTTTTCGCTGGTTGGTTGTGCGTTTTGAATACAACTCGAAAAGTTAGGGGAATGCCAATATGAAGGCTACTGAATCTCAAATATTATATATAAAAATAAAAATAAACTGGTGGATGTTTTCCAAAAATTACAAAAAAACCTTTTTTTCTTCAACATTTTAAATAAGGAATTCAATTTTTCAAAGAATTTTAATGTGTTATACATTTTTTAAATTATTTTTTGTAATTTTATTAGAAAATTTTATTTTTAAAAATTTTCAAATGATCAAAAAAAGTGGAAATGTTTCACTTTAAAAACCTCTTTACCAAAACAATTTTCATGAAAATTTGCAACAATCCCCAAAATACAGGGATCACTTGGCATGGAATGGGTCGACACAGATTTCTCAATTGTATTACAAAAACTGGCAAAGGTTGTTGTTGCAGATATTTTTATGAGGAGCTTTTTCATGGCAGAAATACTCTCGGAGATTTGCCATTGCCTGCCGAGGAGCGACCGCTATTAGAAAACACTTTTTCTTCACATACATTTATTGCTCATAACAAATTTGCAACAACATTATCGTCATATTATATAAAAATGTAATGCGCCATGAAAGAACCTAACCGACAGTTCCAGATAGATGGCATTTTGAAAACTTGGAATTTTCAAATCGGCAATAGATTTTACTCTGTTTTTTTTTTGTTTTTTGGTTTTGTACTAATTTTGTTAGAATATGAACTATATTTCCATAATACCTTAATAAAAAAAATTGTAAACATTACAACAATAGCTGTACGATTTTCAGTGACACCAACAGTGCATGAATTTTATTTGTGAAGAAATCAACTTTGGTAGGCGGATTTATTTTCTAGGGCACACATATTTTATACAAATAAAACTTAAATAAACTAAGTGACCTTGTTTTGATTTGTAATCAGTTTTATTTTGAATATAAAAATGTGTTTTTTTTATAATAAAAAATGTAAGCTAATTTTACCTGCACTCACTCATTCTCCTCTTGAGAATCGCGATTAGCAATCGGTTTGGTAGTTTTGAAAATATCAAAATCATATTTCTCTTGATATTTGGAGAAACTAAAAAAAATTGTATGTAGTAGCTGGTTGTTTTTTTTTTGCTTACTGTCACTCAAGCACTCAACTCTGCAAATTATTATTGTGTGTGCAGAGATATATTTTTTTATAGCAGTTCCTTAGTTCTTCTTGAAAATGTCTTAAAGCAAAATATTATAAAGGAATTAAAAAAAACTAAATAAAAATGGCACTCTACTTTATGTGCTACTTAACATTTATAGTAGCTTGTACTAGTTTCGGACTTAATACCTTTTGGATCAGTGAAAAAGCAGAAAGAACCTTTCTTGACGCCTTTCATAAAAAAAGATACCGCATAATTGGCGCGTACACTTCTGCTAGGTGCTTTGCCGAGCTCTTCCTCGCGCTATGGTGTGCGTCTTGATGTTGTTCCATAAATGATGCCTTTTATACTGCACTGAAATCTCGTTTTTCATTAAAAAAAATGAGTTTAGCTTATTATCATTTCAATACAGAAGTTTGCTACTCAATTTCAGGAATTACTTCTGCGGCAAGTAATTTAAATAAGCCCACTTAATTAATGAAAATTTTAATATTTATATTTATTGCTAATGCAGTGAAATTCACCAAAAAAAAAGTGAAATAATAGAGTAATAAAAAACTAAAAAAAAATTAAAAATTCTCATTTATAAATATTACATGTTAAAAAGCCACCACGAAAACCGCAGTTAAGCAGACAAACACATACGAATAACTATGTGCAGTTATGTAGGTGCACAGGGCCGGATTTACTCGTGCACAATTCGTGGTTAAGTAAAAGTTTCAATAGAGCAGAAAATGAGTTGCCTTCCAATGCACAGCCTGATAAAATTTTATTACACTGCAAAACACGAAGCAGACGGCACTTTAACGAAGATTTCTAATGGCCAATGTACTTAGCATAGTGACAATGCACCAGACTTTTTGGCTATGCCAACTTAAACGTGCGAAACAGAAAATGGGGTTCGATTATATTAGAGGTTAAGTACATCATGAGACACTTTTTTTATTCAGATCTCCCTTTCTTTAAAATATCTCAAAGTGAAAGATTTTTTCTTTTAAGCCCAATTTTAATTTTCACTATACGGTTTTCTTGATCTAATTCATCGAACACTGTGAATTCAAGAATCGATATCCTCAGACAAATAAAAAAGGTCAAGAGACCCAGTAATAACCATTAAAATATATTTACAAACAGTTAAAGTCACCATAGATACGTAAGACATAATTATTTATTTAGGTAATTTCTGATAAAATTTGTTATGTGACGTGATGTTCTCACCTTAAGCAGTTTCGAGACATTCGATTTTAAATATAAAATTATTTTAAAAAATATCGCTTTTTTAATACCAGTTCAAGAGCCCTATTTTTTTCTTTCTCGTTTTAGTTAATGGGTGTGTCAATTAATAAGCCCCATCAAACAAATTTACACCAAACCCTGACAGATAAAAATTGCTGCTGATAAAATTTAGAATTTACGTTTTTGCACTATGAGACTCCTACTTCTCATCAATAAAACAAAAAATGTATCGCAAGAATTCTGAAAATTATTTTAAAAACTATTGTAGTACGTCTCTTTGCTTTCTGTTTTGGGTAACATTGGCTTTCAATAAAACCCTTGATGCGGTTCATATAGATTTTTCCAAGCCTTCCGTTACAGTCTGTCACTCAACCGTAGTCTCCAAACCAATAAGTTTTGGGTTTCTATTTTCCTTAGATGGATAAAGTCGTAGCTTTTCGATAGTGAATGTGTAGTCGCTGTCGAGTATCTTCTTATTCTTTTATTGGTGTCTTCCGCTGTTCCTGAAGACAGTACTTTGCGCCCTTTGTTCTTTGTATTTTCTATTGATGACATACTATATTTCACTGTTTCTATCTCTCTGAGTATATTTAAATGCATAGGACTTACATATTTTTGAACTGTGTTAAGCCTGTCTTATTCATATAATCTTCAATCGAATCTCAACAACGTCGTGGCAAGGTGTGATAGGAATCTATTTCAACAAAATATTAAGAAATGTTATCAAGTGTCCTATTAGATTTAGATTTATTGGAAGTTTGCACTTCGATGCCATGGTCTTTCGTGCCCTCTACTCATCACAGTATTGGATAAGGTCCAGTTGCCTTATTAAACTTATATTCTATCTTAGATGTGTTGTCCTGAGCGTATGTGTCTTTGTTCTGAGGAAAATTCATTGGAATCTTCTGAGATTGGTCATAGAACCCATTGCATTCTGCAACGGCTTGTGAAAATGTTCGTGAGCAGTCAGCGTTTTATCTTTCTTTCAATTTTAAGCCGCAATACCTTGAGAAGCTAGAGCTTTGCTTCGACCATATTCGGATTCAGTGCATCAAAAACCTTCGAAAGAGGATAATCTAATACTTGGTCTAAAAATTGTGTTCTTCTGTGTTATTTTTTTGGGGCAATAAATGAAGACCGAGTGCAGAGAAGTCCGGGCTTGGCAGTTAGACAACTAAGGTTACTGAATGCTCCCTAGATCCCATCAACCTTTTCCATTATATTAACAGTTCTGGATGGCTGTAGACATCTGCTCATTAGGGGTCTCAAAATGGTATCAAAACGGTTGATGCTCGTGCTTTGTCAACACCGTTTGTGTTCTCGCTCTTCTTAATGTTGTTTTTAACTGTGAACCAAAACTAGTATTTGCAAGATGTGTGAAAACTACGGGCAACATTACAAGAGAACTTGCAATGTTGAAGCAACAGAGGTCTCCATGTATGAACGTGGTCTAATGAAACTCACTTCAAATGGAGTTGACAGCATCGAAAGTAGTGAATTATACAGGTATAACCATACCCACTAGCGGTGAATCTTTTGCGATAACTTTATTGTTGCTTTCATATATAAAGTTTGCGTAATGTGAGAAGAGCCCAAACATAGCGAGCAGAGAAGTTGCGAATTGGTGGTTCCTTTTATAAAGATATACACTTATGCATCTCTGAGATTTTCAAACCTTTCATTTCTCGTAGATTTCGTATTCTTCGCGTGCATCAGCGCTGAATTTGATAAACCCATGTAAAGCAAAGCATGGCAGACATGAAATAATAAATTTTATTCAATACTTGACTGCAAGCATTAAATCCATCTCCAGAATTTGGCGCCCCCCTAGAAATAAGCTGTCCCTTCCACTACCGCCTAGTACACCAAGTATGAATCCAGCACTGTTTTTACGTATACTCTGTTGCATAGAAATGCAGGCAATGAAAGAGCAAACTGATAATTATTTTTGTAATTTTGTGGCCTGCCATTCATACATCCATACAGCCAAACATACCCACTCGCCCCCATGAATCTAAAAAAGTAGTAGAATAGTCGCAAAAAAATGCAGCGGACACAAATAAAAGCTGAAAGCTGGAAGTTAGAAATGGAAAAAATTCGCGATAGGGATAAGCTAACGAAAAAGCTATCAATTTAGAGCGCATTTGGTTTGTGTCGCAATGGGAAGCTGACTAGTGGGAATTGCAGGAACTCTCTCGCAGATGCTCGTGCATGCTAGAGTGTGTTCCACTGGCCAGATAACAAATGAAGCAAGCAACCTGCAGATAAAATGACATGCGATTGACATGCAATAAAAGCACAAACCAATTCGATTCGAATTAAGTGGAATACGGAAGAAATATTTGTATGCCAGTTAAGTGAATGATTTGGCAGCAGTGATTAAAATAATAAATCAAGTGTGAGGAATGCCAGATGTAAAAAACAACGCCGACTTTACTAATTAAAGATTCCAATGTCTATGGAAAAGCTATGGAAATGAGGTGAATATTATTACAAAGAGGCTGGTAAATAAGTAAATATTAAATAATGAATAACCTAGTACTAATCGTTTTGGTGAGCCCAGCGCTTCAAGCTTTTAGAAGTATAATATTACAAAAATATAATAAACAAATTTATTCTAACAGCTGTCATCTCTCATAAGCCAAGGCAACCCTCTTAATGCATGATTGTCATAAAAATGAGATCTTATAAAAAATCATTGGATTAGCTTTGCGACAAAGACTGTACCGTTTCTATAAAAGTAACGATTTTTTGAAAAAAGTGAACAATAATAACGACAATTGATGTATCATAGAAGCTATGCCGAAATATGTATATGAGAAGCGTGAATCTACCATTCAATTATTATTAGTATTTTGAGTGGTTGGCCCTAGTAGCTACTACTCGTATCCTTTCCAATCCATTTCAGCATTCTACGAGCATATTAAGACCAATAAATAATAAATAACAATAATGGAACTTCTTCCATATAAAAACATGTTGAGCATTCGCTATATGGGGAAAATGCATAAGAGCGCCAGCAAAAAAATTGTCAGAAATCAATGAGATTTTTGAGGCCCTTAAAAATTGTACTTTATTGCACAAGAACTTAATGGGCTATAAAATTGCAATATCCAAAATTTTTCTGAAAATTCTGATTAAAAATTATGAAACTTTGATCAAATTTTAACGTATAAAAGGATGTTTTCGTAAAAATTCCTACAATTAAACTACAAAAAATCAAATTGTCAACATTTGTCAATAGTTCTACCGTTGTAGTTATTTAAAACAGCGTACATATATATTAATATATAAATATGTGATACCCCTTTAACTATCATCTTCATATAATTATTTATTTTATTAAAGGGTTTTCCAATAGGTGTTATTTTGATACTCAATCAATGGTTTCGGTGCTTCTGTGGCACGTAGCGGCGTCTGGTTGAAAATAATCGTTGTCCAGATCAATAACATCCAATTCCGGCCATAAAAACTCGTTGATCATCTCTCGATAATGCAATCCATTCACCGTAACTGTTGCTCCAGCTTTATTTTCGAAAAAGTAAGGTCCAATGACTCCGCCGGACCACAAACCGCACCAAACAATCACACGTTGAGGATAGAGAGGCTTTTCAACAAATAACTCTTGGATATTCTGAGCCCTAGATCCGCCAAGTTTGCTTGTCGACGAAGCCACCGAGGTGGAAATGGGTCTCATCACTCAAGATGATTTTTCGATGGAATTCCGGATCATTTTCATGCATTTCAACGACCCAATCAGCAAAGACACGACGTTGTTGATGATCGCCTGGCTTGAGTTCTTGTGTTAATTGGACTTTATAAGCCGTAAGACCCAAATCTTTTCAAAATACGGTGTAATGCCGTTTGTGGAATGTCTAATTCCAAAGAACGACAAGGAATGGACAAACCTGGGCTTTCTTCAACACTTTCGGCTACAACAGTAATATATTCGGTTGTTTTTGAGCGACGTGCGCGGGTTTTATTCTTCATATCACTAACTTGTCCCAACAGCTCGACTTTTTCACCAATTTCTGTACTGCGGTCCGACAAGGTGCTTTACGATGACCCAAAAATGTTCGAGTTTTACGATGCGTCTCTGCCAAATTTTTACCATTTTTATAGTGAATTTTAATAATTTCAATGCGTTGTTTAAGCACCTATCGTTCCATTTTTATGAATGGCGTAGTTTCTACCTGTCAAATATCGAAAAATGACAGCTTCAAAAGTAACATCTACCGAAATAGCGGGCTATTCAAAATAACACCTGTTATTGGAAAACCCTTAAGATGCAACATACTTTCAACATATAACTTGTTTGAGCATAAACGAGACCAGCATCATAAAGCCGTAGCCAAAATACTAGGTCGTTCAATAAGTTTTGTGGTTCGATAAGAAAAACGCAGCTTTATGATTTGAAATATTCCCTATTATTTATTATGGTCTCCCTGAACATCAGTACACTTATTCCAACAAGATTTCAGTTAATGAATTCCATCCCTGAAGTGAGAATCTGTTTCTGCTGTTCTAAAAGGTTGCAATAATATTTTGAATTGATTGTTACACACACAAAATTCCTTTCGCATCCGAAAAAGCTAATACTAACACCTTCCGTCGGAGCCGAAGACCCAGGTTTACACCACTTTTTGGCATTTTGTTTTGATTTAGGATCATGGTGATAGGCCCAAGTCTCATCCATAGTGATGAATCGATGGACAAAATCGTCATTGCCCTTTCGAAAATGCTTTAAATGTTGCTGACGAACTCGCATTCGAATGTGTTTTTGTTCCATTGTTAGCGGATGCGGCACCCATTGCGCACATTGGAAGTCACACACCAACCCTTTCCTCCACGGCGCCATTTCTATGGTTGATTAAATCGAAATTACCGCAGTGGTTGATATAATAACGTGGCTACGCTTGAGAATAAAGGCACTCGATGGTATTTCAAAAAGTGCGAAACACTTACAGTCAGGCTGAAAATTTTGACTACGGCAGTATATTTTATTACTACAGTAAGACATAGAGAAAAATTAGCTATATCGATAAAAGTTCTCCCAGCTCCCACAAGTTCCAATACGAATCACTTCAACAGACTGCCCGTAGTCAAATTCTGCGTGCTGTTGGATTATTCCAATTTTGAAAGTATAGTGAGAAGTTGAGAGATTTATCTAGTCTGCAACTAAGTACTATTTGAAAGTGTTTAAAGTGCTTTTATTTATAGGTTGTGTACTTAACCCTTAGAGTACGGAGTGGGGAACTTTAAGGCCCTTAAGTTTAGTTTTTCTTTAATAACTTCGTAAATAATTTCTTTCTCTCTTTCTCCTTTTAACTAGTCGAGTTTTATTTTAAATCCTGTATAAAAATTTATTAGTGGCATTTTATTATTAGTTTATTTATAATTATAAGGTAAGTTTTTCATTTGAAGGACTTTAGTGACCCCACTCCGTTCTTTTTGTTATAAAATAGACTCCGTACTCGTTGGGAAAGTGCATAGACTTAAAAGGAACCTAAGCTGGAAGAGAAGAATAATGCTTTTGAGAATTTTGCCTTAGGCCATATACTTCTGGCGCTAGCCCAGCAAAACTTAAGGGGGCAGATCCTCCAGCACTTTGAAGTTTTCTTCCTTTTTTGGGTTTAAAACTTCATTAATAATCTAAAGAATATATTTGCAATGTTTTAAGCTTAATAGAAAGTCTAAAAAGTCCCTATAAAGTCAGTAAAGTGATGAGTGTCGATTGAAAGTTGAGTAAGAACGAAAACCTTAATCGCGTTTTTCTCGAAATACATTTTTTCTGCGCTGTCGAATATAACTCATAAAAGGAATAAAGATATCAACTTAAAATTTTACATGGATATTCTTCAACATATTGGCCTTTGCATGTACCACAAATTTTGTATTAATTATCACTAAAAATACTGTTTTCATCAATTTTTTATAAAAGAAAGTGGAATGTATTTCTTTTGCACTTAAATTTTTTTTTTCGTTAAAATAGGACAGTGCGAAGCGGATTAACTTGCTCTAATGGGTTACATGGGTTTCGTCGAGTAAAAAAAGGCCTATTTTCAATATTTTTTTCTATGTCAAAAATTATTTATTTAATTCAAACTTTTTTCTGTCTTATAGATACACATTTAAAGAATAATTTCTGAAATTTTCAAAATAAAAAATTAAAACGCTTCCATTGTGACGTCATTTCCGGTCCCCCCTCGAAAAAAATTGCAATTGCTTTATTTTACAAAATCACGTTTCCACTTGACTTTAGCAAAATTTCCAAAAAAAATATGAATAATTGTAAAAGTTATCGCTGTTTGTGTGAAGCCCGTTTCTCCGTAAGTCCCTTCCGGTGATAATCATAAGTCTTTGGAGATTCATCTAAAACCTATCGAACAGGAGAAATTAGATTTATTAATTTATTAATAGATAATCTTGTGCCTGATAAAAGTTTTTTTTTTTTTTTTTTTTTTTTTTTTTCAAAATTAACAATATGGCGGCCTCAAGAAATGTTTTTAGCTTTTCGAGAAAAAACCGACAATTAAAAAAATCGAAATTCAAAATAAAAATCCTTCAATCAGGCACGAGTTTTTTATGTTTTTCAAAAAGCTGTATAAATTTTATACAAATCTATCAAGCGGTTTTTAAGTTACAGTGATCACCAGTTCAAAAAACATAGTTTTGAAAAAAACGCATTTAAAGTTTTGTTATTTGCTTTCAAACGCTCCGGAGCGCCCCAGCGCCCTTTGTTAAATGTTGAATAACTCGAAAAGTATTTGTCGGATTCAATTCAAATTTTCACGCAATATTTTCAAGATATTATATTTTAAGAAAATGGAAAAAAAATATTTTTTTTGTTTAATTCTGACTATCCCTACCCCTTCATGAAAAAGTTTTGCCTGGTTGATTTCAGTTATTTATAAGAGGCTTTACGGAGGCCTCTTATCAGTGGCTTCAAAGAAAGGTTTTTTCTCAATTTGTTTCAAGGCGAAAAAAGCGACACACAGGAATAATCTTTTACATTTATTTGAAGGCACGATTGAAGAGCAATAAAGAATTTTTTAACATCAATAAAAAAAAATGGCGGACATACCTTCTGCTCAAATATGAACGAGACGTTATCAATAAAACGGTCCGCGGATGATATATGGCAAAAATAAATTTTTTGTTTTTTGGTAAGACTGTTATAAGCTTACATGGCAAATTTCAGCGTGATATGTCACATAGTTTGTTTTCTGCGCTACTGTAAACAAGGCAAGCTCGAGTGTGTTCTTCGAATTTAACGATGGAAATTCAAGTTGAACAAAGAACGCCTTAAAAATGTTGCAGACAGCCTATGGGGACCCTGCTCTATCGCGTGCACGTGTTTTCCTGTGGTACAAATCGTTCAAAGAGGGCCGTACATCGGTTGAAAACTTGCCCCATGAACGTCGTCCAGCAACATCAGTAGACGACGAAAACATCGGAAAAGTAAAGGAAATTGTGCTTGAAAATCGCACAAATCGCAAAATCGGTTAACGCTGAATATTATTTAGATGTTTTAAAGCGTTTGCGCGAGAACATTCGTCTTAAAAGGAAGGAATTGTGGGACAACAAGTCATGGTTTTTACATCACGATAATGCACCAGCTCACACATCACGTCTTGTTCGCGATTATTTGAACAAAAATAATGTTAATATCGTTCCGCAAGCACCGTATTCGCCTGATATGGCTCCATGTGACTTTTTCCTGTTTCCCAAGCTCAAGTTGCCGCTCCGTGGAAAACATTTTGAGACAATTGAAGTCATAAAAGAGAATTCGAAGAACACACTCGAGCTTGACTTGTTTACAGTAGCACAGAAAACAAACTATGTGACATATCACGCTGAAATTTGCCATGTAAGCTTATAACAGTCCTACCAAAAAACAAAAAATTTATTTTTGCCATATATCATCCGCGGACCGTTTTATTGATAACGTCTCGTTCATATTTGAGCAGAAGGTATGAGTGATCTCGCACAGCTTCTAGTTGCGCGCTAGTAAAACGGCGTGTAAGATTGCGGTCGTAATTTTCACCTGAAACACAAAAGAAAAATATTGGCGTCATATAATAGACTACTCTTGTATAAAAATATGAACACGCAATTATTTATTGAAAAAAAGTGCTTTTTTTTTCGCTTTTTTTCAAAAAAGGTGTTAAATAACATTAAAAAACGATTTTTTTTTTTTTGTATTTTGTTAGTTAATTAGTTGCGCATTGTAATTATCTTTATATAGATTATCGGTTTAAAAGTTTTCAGAAGGTAGACAGTACACTCACACGAGGGACGGTACACAGGCCTGTAACTCCGAAATCAATTTGAATTCCGCTATAAAATTTTGAGGGCATATTCTTGTATACTATATCTATCGATTGCAGTAAAAAAAATCGATTTTTTGAAGCCGACTGATAAGAGGCCTTCTACGGTGCAAATTAAAGCAGCCGCGTTTGAGCAGCTTTTTTTTCTTTTCTAAAAATTGTTTGTATTCTCATTTAAGTACGAATATTAATATGTAATTTATTTTAAAATAATAAAAGCGCCCATTTTTTCGCAAAAAATGATGGAAAAACTCATTGTCTGGAGGAGCTGCCCCCATAAATAATTTTACATATCAGATAATCTTCCCTCAAAAGCACACATCGACTAACTCGAGAAAAAAGAAAAAATACACTGCTGATGTGTTATGATGAACGTGGCCAAAATCGCTTAGGCGATTACTGCACCAATCAAACCAAAAAATAAAAATAGAAAAAAAATTTAAAGTACACATTTTTATGATTGTGGAGCGCCACAAGCCGCAAGAAGAGCATTAATAAAAAAAAAAACAATGAAACCTCAATATTAAAAGAGTAATAGCAATAAATAATAAAAATAAAAAAAACAGCAGCGAAAACATAAACACAGCAGCACACCAGATATGAGAAGCGGTGAACTTGTGGCTGCTGGGGATATTCAACGTCGTTCTAACAAATATTCACAGCCACATGCGTGTGTGTGTGTGTGTGATGTTGTGCATTCGTAAATATTTCGCTATTTTTAGAGCTGCGCTTTGTTGTTGCTTTCGGTATGCTGTGACTATTGTTTTGTTCGCTTTGCTTTTACTTTCCGGTGTTGTTTTTTGCTGTTTTTCTTTTTCTTTTTTTTTGCAATGTTTTTCATTCTCCATTTCGACTGCCCCCTCGGCTATTGCACGCTCTCAAATTTAGCACAAAAATATGTAAAAATATTAATTTTTAATTTTCTTCTCAATGCACACACGCCGCCGCCCTGGCTACACCCACCGCACTTGTCTGCTGCTTTTGGGTGTATGGCAAAAATTCCAACACAAAAAATTTGTCCGTTTCGCCTTTTACTCGGCTATTTTTTGTTTTTCATGTTTACAGTAATTGAGTGTGAATGTCGACACGCCCACTCAGTGGCTGGCACTTTTGACGTGCAACAATTTCGAGTAAGTGCAGATGTTCGCATGTACATACATTCGCATGTATATGTGGGTGTATGTGTGTGTGTGCGGGTTCGACATGGTGTTGTCGACGTTGGCTACCCGACACGGTGGGATGTTGAATACATTTGCATGTGTAACTTTGTGCCAACTGTGAGGTGTTGCATGCCACCGGCAACATGCAACACTTGTACTGTATAAATTTGTATGTATTTGTGCATATATTATACAATTAAATGCATGCCATTGACATGCCACATCTGTAGCGCACTCACCTACACACGGACGCACGCACGCGTCAATTTGCATAAAAAACTAGAAAGTTCACACGTGCAACAAAAACAGCTGCAGGCAGCAAAGTGAGCGCAAAAAAATCTGAACTTGCATCAGCGAAATTCAATTATACACTTGGAAACTACAGACAAGCTGTGAAAAACTACAAGCAACAACAAATATTTGGAACAGTTGAAATTTGTATTAATTCGAAAAAAAAAAGAATTTGTAAAGGAAATACCTGTGAAAAAAAAAGCAAACGAATGCAAAAGCATTTCTCAATTCCTCCATACTGTTGCATGTGGTATTTATTCATTTGCCGTAATATGTATATTCATGCTTCTGGTGCATCTGCATCCCAGCATGAAACGACGTGATTAAGGCATCAGAAGTGAATATGGATTTATATGAGCGCTGCCTTGTAAAAGCGTCGCCTTTGCAACACTACGAGTGACGAGTTGTAATTCGACTTTTTCGGGCGAGCTTCTGAGGTTGACAAAATATCAGCACTCGAATCTAGTGGGTTCTCTTACAGGACGCAATGCGCTAGGAATGCATGCTGTGAACTTGGAATCATTTCGAGTCCTTTTTGCGCTGGATGTATAGAGGATGCGGTTGGAATCATCTCAGCACCTTCTCCTTAGCTGCCCCTTCTCTGGCGGAGCTAAGATCCAGGCATCTTGGTTCTTACTTCTTTACCACGCCTGCTGATATAGCTGGCGCTGACATTAAAAATCTGACGAATTTCATCAGCAGCACAAAGCGGTTGATGCAAACGCAACTTAGTCATCGTTCGTAATGCACACGCTCCTAACCATCCCAGCACTACCTCGCCCCGCCTTCTCTCTGTATCCCATCGGTCTTTCTCTTTCACCTCACCTTCTTCATAATGGTATTACAAAGGACGAAACCATTTTTCTACGTCCAAGTGTGCCCATTCCCTGGGCAACCATACCAACCTAACCTAACCTAGAAAAGTTTGGTATTTTTTAGCAAAAACTTATGTACAACTTTTCCACTTACGATCCTTATTTCTGCTTTTTTCAGAGAGTTGAAAAATTCAACTCGCCCTGCAGATGGAATTAACTCGTGAAAATGGTCGCGCTATGATTTATGACGATTTTCCACATGGATTATCAAAGCATAAGTGCATTGAAAAGCTTCTTAATCCGACTTTTAGTTACTGTGAAACCCTGGTTAGACGCGTTACAACATACCCGCCGATCTTTGCAAGACGCATTTCATGAAGGCTATCCAAAAACGGTTGTTGTGCCAGAAAGAAGCGATGTTGTACCTGAATTGATACGAGTAACGAAGAATCGTCATGTGATTTACATGCAATTGACATAAGGAGCGATGCTCCAGTCTAGAATGCCGCAGAACTGCAAAGTATTTTGTGACAAGCCCGAACAGAAAATTGTCGCAGTTTCTTAAAAAACTTGGAAGAAAAGACGTTTGGTTGATTGTGGGTATTATTAGAAGACACAAGCCATGGGGTCAGCATATAACCACTACGAGGAATCATAGAGGACCCAATTTGCCGGCCTGGCTTAGAGGAGGCAGATAGCACTGATCATTTACTCTGTGAGTGTCCTGTATTCTCTCTTTCTCTCTTAGCTTCACAGTTTGTGGTGGACCATAGCTTCATCAACAATCCTCCTCCAATTCAGTCTCTCTCTTGCCTCATTTCTCCGTTTACGAACTTTCATCGCTTTTAAGTCTACTTCGACTTCATCAAGCTATCTTTGTTTGGTCGGGCTCACTTTCTTCCTCCAATTGGATACAAAGTAAACACCCTTTTTTGGATTCTTTTGTTGGGCATTCTTATGATGTGTCCTGTACCTGTGCTGTCTTCAGTGGGTGCATATACATTTAAAATTGATATATTCTGGAATTTGCCCTCTAATTTTAGGTAACACAATCGATCGCTGATAGGGAGGAAACTCAGTAAGCTTCTTCTAAAGGGTGGTTAAGTTTCAAGGGCCGGTGTTGATTTTGAATAAAATACAATTGTCCCATTGTATGTTGAAATCTTTGCCACCTGCATGCTGATAGCCTCCCATCGCAAGAAACTGTAGAACAGAGGTTAGTCGGAGAACTGGAGTTATGGGCGACGACGTTGCTGAACTTGCGCTGTCTTCAATGAAACTCAAAACTTATGTAAATGCAACTTTATTTAACCGGTAATTTTTGATAAACCTCTTTAAAACTGAATTTAAGTAAACTTTTTCTCTAACAAAAAGGCAAGCACTTACATTGGTCCGTCCATATCGAGAGGGTTGCTGGCATCTCTCAATACTTTTCGCTTAATTTTGAGACTCCGTTTACTTCTCTCCTCTTTCACTAACATAACTGCACAATACAATCAACGAATACATTTTAATATGAAAATTCAGCTAACTTGTCTACATTGAACTGTTATCGACACTTTTTTCGTGTTTACATGGAACCCACGATTAACATTTTTTAGTAGTCGTAGTAGACAGTCATATTCGTAGGTTTTCTACGACGGATTCTATGAAAGGGCTGAATATCCTTAACAATATCACTTCTCCAGTGAGTGGCACGGCGTCTAGAAAGTTTGCTGAGAAGTAACTAATCCCAACCGCGCACATGTCCTTCACTATCCATTTAAATCATATCTCTAGGCTTTGAATGCAATGGGCAATAGTGCCTGAGTGCTTAGAACAACATCCAGCCATCCACAATTCCGTTTCATTGCATTCCAATAGCTTGGTACATTTTTTTTTTTAAATGTCTCTATTACCCAGCTGATTGCACTAGAGCGTTTTTACTTTGCATTAACCGTAATATGTATGTATGTATGAAAGTAGAACAAATCAGATAACAGAGAATTTATCCATTGCAGGAGGTTACTTACGTGGCGCACAACCATGTGTCAGTTTTGCCTGAATCCAAAATGACGCGTCAGCTGTTTCTGTCCTGCACTCAATGGTGCCAGTTGGAAATCTCGAGTGAAAACAGGTCTTGCAGCACTTGTTCCATCCCACGGAGATCTTCCTCTTCCACGCCTTCCCTTTTGGGGTAGCGTGTCGTAAATTAGCCTTTCTGGAGCGTCTTCTTTCTTAAGGGTGACAGGGTCAAGCCAGTGTAGCCTCTGTATTTTTACACGCTTAACTATGTAAATGTCCGTATAAAACTCATACAACTCTCTGTTCCACCGTACGCGGAATTCCTCACTAACGTAGAGGTGGTAAAAGATCTTACGTAGAATTTTTCTCCCGAAGACTCCCAAAACTTTTTCATCCCTTATTGACATCGCCTATACTTCTGCGCCAGATATTAGGACGGAAATGATGAGCATTTTGTAGAGTGTCAGTCCTTCGAGAGAGAGAGCTCTTTTCTCAGTTGCCTACTGAGCCCAAAGTAACACTTGTTGGCAAGAATTATTCTGCATTTGATCTCCAGGTGGACGTTATTTCTGTCAATAATACTGGTCCCAAGGTAGACAAAGTCCCTCACAACTTCGAATTGTTGGTTGTCAACACTGATATATTGTCCAAGATGTGAAGATTCCCTGTGTGTTGACAGCAGGTGCTTTATTTGGCCTAATTCACCGCAAGTCCCACATTGCTCGCCTCTTTCCTTAAACTGGAATATGCCGAACATACAGCGCGGTTGGTTTCGCCGATAATGGCGATGTCGTCGACATAATTAAAGGAGGTTGCAATGCCTAAAATAAGTCAAATGAGATAATATATTCTTAAGCAATGCCTTCTAAAGCCCGTTACCACTCCAAGCAACTGCGAATTTTTCGCTGGGTATATTTCTACGCAGACATATCTACATTTACATACACTTATATTTATGTACTCGTTTGTATCTACAGGCTCTTGTTATTTTTTCCAATTCTGGCTCCATACATCCATAATTACACTCAATTAAAATTAGCGTATTTCAATAATTCTTTTGAAAATCATTTGACTGTAAATTGCTAAATAATTATACGAGGGCTACCCTTTCTATTGTGAACCTTGGCAACTCTCAGTATTGTTAGGTGGTAGCAAACATTCAAACAATTGTGCACTCTGCCATGGCATATTACAAAGGTATTTGTACTGCAGTAAGAAAGGCAACAATGGCATGTCGCACCACTTTTCAATAGGGTGACAGGTTTTTATACATATGTACAATCTGTGTCAGAAAAAAGGAAGTATAGAAGATATAAACTTAACATTTTTTACATGAAAGTATGCACAAAACTATGAATCGCAATTACTCAATAAGCCGTGTAGTCTTTATCGTTGTCGAGTAATGCCTGGCATCTTCTTCAAGCTTTGCACCAGCTTTTCTGCGTAACTCGTCGATAAACAGGACTAGATTTTGCGAACTTGGTGCACGAGGTGCTTAAAATCATGGACTGGCCATCCGGGGTTGACGTCTGGGGACTGGGAAGGCTAGTTCATTACTGTGACGCAATTTTTTTGTTTTGCTGTTTCTCAATGTGTTATTCTGAGAGCGGTGGTTTTGATGTTGTGTGACGGTAAGATATCTTCGCCTCCTTCAGTCGTCGCGGACGAGTCTGACTTTCAGGCAGAAGCCTTTGCGATCCTGCATGCACGCACAATGCTCGCGGGAGCGAGGGAGATATTAACGTTTTTTCCGATAGCCAATTTACAATTAAGACTCTCACTACTGGGCTCGAGGACATAGGAACGTAGAGGGAAATGAAATATCTAATAAGCTTGCCAAGAAAGGCTCGACTGAGTTGGCCCGATCATCGGCATCCCCTTGATAATTGTTAAAGGGGAACTGCACTACTTATTTCTCAGGAAAGCGCAGATCGGATGAGGTCCATTTCTTCGCATGGTGTTTCGAATATTTTCAAAAAATCCTTCGTCGAAGAAAGAAAGTTGCCGATTTTCCTTAAAACAAAAAAAAAACAAATTTAATGCTATAATTTCTGACTAACTGACCCTCGGCAGGCAATGGCAAACCTCCGAGTGTATTTCTGCCATGAAAAAGCTCCTCATAAAAAATATCTGCGGTTCGGAGTCGGCTTGAAATTGTAGGTCTCTCCATTTGTGACCACCACTACAGTGGCCTAATCCTTTATGGGACTGAAGAATAAAAGTACGTTACTTATAAATTAATATTGCTTGATTTTTAGGCTTAAAATATATAGAAACGGCAAAATGGTTTTGTCAACGATTTCGTGCGCAGAATAACCCGTTGATGGTCCAAAAACCACATTTTAAAGGGGCTCTATTAAAAACAACACTTTCAAAAGCGTATAGGTCAAGGCGAATCTATTAAAGGGGTATTGGTAAATCAGCTGATTGTTTTTTTTTCTTTCGCCGTGTTCATGTGGCTGTCAGCTCGGAATAAAACAAGGCGAACTAAATTTTTGTTTTCTACTTTTCCAATACTTTGCCATGACAATCAAACGTACAAAACGTTGTTATTGGTCTATTGTCACGACCTTTAATAAATAGGCCTTGGTATAGGTCATGGGAGAGAATATCTTAGTAAACAGTCAAGCTTATTTCAAAGATAAATTTCCTATTTTTCATTATTTCATTTCCCATTTTCATTATATTGTTGACCTATATATCTACAGCTTATAAAATAAAGACAAAAAATTAGCTAAAACTGAGCACGGAATCTTCTGCATTATGATGGGGTTTTTTGCATTTGAAAGCTAATTTCTTCTGGAAGGTGTAGATAGGTAGGCTAGATGACAAGAATACCACAGGTACACTTCAAGTAGCACTCACGCGCCGTTTTGATACCACTACCTGCGAAAAAAATGTAGGAAAGAGAAAACCATCTACAATCATTCAGTGCTGTTAATGTAGTGGAGAAGAGAAAGGCTGAAGAATTTCCTCAAGACATCCCCAAAGGGCACGCTAAGGAAACTCAAGCGCCTAGCCGCCAGAGCCGGGCATTTGCAGAGAAAATGTTCAACAGTCTCTTTCTCTGTAGGATCCCCAAAGCTTCTGCAATAGGGGTTGTACGGAAGTCCAAGCTTCTCCACGTGAGTACCGATCACCCAGTGACCAGTGAACACCGCAATGATTTTGGAAATTGAATGGCGGGGAATGCCCATGACCTTAAGCATCCAGTTTCTGTCGTATTGAGGTCATAGTGTTTTTGAAATAGCGCACGATGACACAGACCATCTGTCTTGCGCTTTTTTGAGAAAGAAAATGTGCAGTTTCCCGGTCAAGGGGACACCGATGTCTGAGAAGAGGACAACTGAAACCAGTTCTATCGACCTCTTCTTAGCAAGCTCAACGGCAGTTTCATTTTCCTTTATATTCCTGTGGAAAGGGAAATGTTTTCTGCATGTTCGAGACGATCTCCTCTTTACAGGAGTTAACAAGAAGAGAGCTGCAATACGGCGACGTAGCGGCCTTGATCGCAGCTTGACTATCGGAAAAAAATATTAACGTCTCCCTCCCAACAGCGATCCCTAAGAATTTTGCATGCTTGCAGGATCTCGAAGACCTCTCCTTGAAAAACGCTGCTCGTTTCCGAAAGTTAAAAAGAGACTGTAATAATGGCTGATTTAGAGAAAACCCCCGCTCCCACTCAAGATTCCATCTTGTATCGGTCAGTGAAAACAGATTTATCTATATCCATGCCGACGCTCCCCTCATTCCAATCTTGCCTGCTCGGAAAGATAACCCTAGCACAACCCTCAAAACCCAGTTTGCGGATGGATAGATCAGTACAGAGCAGAAAGGAGAAATCTGCTTCAAGATGTTACTATGTCCTATAGGAAGTTGCCTTCGGAGGCCAATTTCCTTCAGCCTAATAGCGCTCTGAGCAGCAATGAATTAAACTTGAAGATCCACGGGAAGTAAGTGCATAATGACGTGAGGGCAGCAGTGTGACAGGAAGGTGATTTTAGAAGAGGCGCGTGAATATGCCAAAATGTGGCAGAAAAGCATAAAATGAATTTTCTAACTGTTACAAATCAAAAATGACTTGACCGTTTGGAGTATAGTTTGTATAAGAAAATTTTTCACTACATTATCCAAATTTATCAATTATTTTGTATTTTTATTAAAATTTTGAAAACAAAACACTTATTTACAATATTGCTCTCACGGGCTTGTTCTCTGTGTGCCAAACTCCACTAAGCGGAAAAGGGAAGGTGAAGTAAAGATGATTTCTATATACATATGCTGATTTGGTATTAGTCTGCTCACTACTCTCTCGTACATGCTTTATCTCAACGGCAGAGCAGTGCATGATGGGTATGCGCTAGTATATTTTTTGTATATATCCACATCATCTGCAGAATATTCTGGCCAAGTACCATCAGTAACGACGCACTGTGGAGATTAACGAACTAGGAATCCATCCTTAGGCAAATCAAACGCAGAAAGTGGCGATGAATAGGTCACACATTGAGAAAACCACCAGATAGCATCACGAAGATGGCACTTGACTGGAACTCTCAGAGGTCGCGGTCGATCAAAAAAGACTTGGAGAAGGCCGATGTTGCGCGAACTAGCAGTTGCCGACATCTCATGGGACGTTGCAAAAACAACAGCACAGAACCGTGTACGATGGAAGAGTCTTGTCGAAGCCCTATGCTCCTGACACGAGTGAACAAGGAAAAAAAAAAATAATATAATATAATATGATCTACATAGTCACCCTCGTAAGCAAATCCAGCGAAAGTGATAATTTCCACTCCAAAAAAAAAAATCATGTGGATAATTAGCATTTTTTGTATGCTGTCGAATTAAAAAAAGGCATTCTTACATACATACACACATACTTTCATAAATACAGCAAAAAAACCATGTTGTGGTCAAAAGTTAGTTTTCACGAATATCCATTAGCATCGCAATACCTGTTTGCTCTTTAATAATCTGCATACCTTTAAGCGAGTAGATATAATTGATTATGAATAAAAAGTGTGGCCAATTAACTTTTTCAACTACTGTTAAATCGATTATTTTCAATCAAATGGAAAGTTTTTATAACTTTTTCATTTTGCCAATCAAACATTACTATTAAAACTTCATACTTTCATTTTCATTGTTTTAAATTAAAAATTAAAATCATCGATGCAATGCTTGTGCAAATAGAAAAATAAAGAGTTGCAGCAAAAACAAAATAAATCTGTCAAAGGCAAAAATTAATTTATAAGCACTCAAAGAGTAAAGGAATTTCTGTTGGCAGAAGCTTAGGCACACCAGTGCACTTTTAAGGATAGGACGAAACGATTTTTCGTGCTCGTGAAATGCTGTAGTATGGAGCTTACCTTTGCTAACCAAGTCGCACTACCGAATGAAGTACGTTCCCACGACAGTCGGTTCTACGTAACCGGAACGACCCGGATTTATATTCGGCCAAGGCTTGTCACTTCAGCAGCATTCCCGGTATATGTATGGGGAATGTCTATGTTGCTACAACAATAACAACAACAACCGAATCAAGTACAGCATTTACATTGTAGAATATTTAGAGCCAAATTTAAAACTGATTCTGAATCTATATCGAAGATAATAAGGATAGGCTTTAACTTTCTTTCAGAAGTATGCCTCGACAAATATAGAGGCAAATGAAATTGATGATGAGCTTGCCAGGAAGGGGTCGACAGAACCGGTTTCAGCTATCCCCTTCTCAGACATCGGTGTCCCCTTGACACAACTACACAATTTCTTTCTTAAAAAAGCGCAAGACAGATGGAGGTCTGTCTCATCGCGTGCTATTTCGAAAACACTATGGCTTCAATACGATAGAAACAGAACGTTTACGGTGTTGGGAATCCCCACCATTCAATTTCCAAACTCATTGCGGTGTTCACTGGTCACTGGGTGATCGGTTCTCATGCGGAGAAGCTTAGATTTCCGTACAACCCCCATTGCAGAAGCTGTGAGGATTTTGCAGGAAAAGAGGCTACAAATGTCGGCTAGGCGCTTGAGATTCCTGAGCGTGCCCTTTGGGGATGACTTGAAGAAATTCATTCTCCAGCCTAGATCCCTTTTCTCTCCTCCACTACATCAACAGCACTGAATGGCTGTAGATGGTTTTCTCTTCCCTAAATTTTTCGCAGGTAGTGGTCCACACTATTGTATCAAAACGGTAGGTAAGTGCTACATGAAGTGTACCTGGAGTACTCTTGCCATCTAAACTCCCTATCTACCATGCCTCGTTAAGCATAGGATAAGGTTTTTGCACAATAGATCACTTTTGGTAGCAGTGCCCCATAGCCTAATGATCAGAATGGGCGAATAGTAGAGAGTTTGCGGGCTGGCAGTGTCAGCGAAGCTACATTTAAAGCATCATTGAGTCTTTACTTCAAAAACTATGATATAATAAGACCGGTTCTCAAAGACTGGGTTCTCACCCACGGCTATGAAACATGGGTCCTTAAAGTTAATGATTTGAATTTACTGTTGAGATTTGAAAGAAAAGTTCTTACAAGAATATTCGGCCCTATACGATTAAAAGACGGTACATACCGTATACGATATAACCATGAGCTCAGTGCTTTAATCGCGGCAGGAAATGTAACGCGGTTTATAAAGTCACAAAGATTACGGGGGTATGGACACGTTTTAAGGATGAACAGCGAAAGAACGACCAAGAAAGTGTTTGAAGCAAGCCCTGAAGGAGCCAAGGAGACGATGGTTGCAAGACGTAGAAGACGATATACGAAAGATGATAGTCTCACAACATAGAGCGAAAGCGGGCAGTCGAGAAGAATGAAGGCGTATTATAGAGGTGGTAATAGTTCCCCCGGATGGTAATGCCAAGATGATGATGAGTATTTTACTTGTGCACTTCAAAACTAATTCGGGAAGATAAGTTATGGTCAAACTGGGTTGGTAAACAGAACATACAGAACAATCGTCTCCATTGATATATAAATGCCTTGAGCAGGATGAAACTACGGAACACAATTTTTTTATTAAATAAGACCCGCTTGTGATATTAAAAGAAATTTGAAAGTTATTATACCTAGCCCTTTTTTAACGATACCAGGTGGTATCACATCGAATACTTTCACAGTCGGATTGTTTATTTCCTTTCGGACGGCATGACCTACCAACGAAGTCGCTGGATCTTTATTCACTGCGATATGTCTATGTCGTCGGAAAGCTCATATAGCTCATTGTTCCATCGCCTGCGACACTCGCCGTCGCCAAAGTGCAAAGGTCCAAAAATCTTGCGCAGAATATTTCTCTCAAGCACTCCAAGCGTCGCTTCATCGGATGTTGTCATCGTCCAAGCTTCTGCGCCATACGTTAAGACGGGCATGATGAGAGCCTTGTAAAGTGTTAGTTTTGTTCGTCGAGAGAGGACTTGCCTACTTAGCCCAAAGTAGCAATTGTTGGCAACAGAGAATCTACGTTGGATTTCAAGGCTGACATTGTTTTCGGTGTTAATGCTGGTTCCTAAATAAACCAGGTCTTTTACAACCTCGAAATTATAACTGTCAACAGAGACGTGGGTGCCGATACGCGAGTGCGCCGACTGTTTGTTTGATAACAGGAGGTATTTCATTTTGTCCTCGTTCACCACCAGTCCCATTCGCTTTGCCTCTTTATCTAGTTTGGAGAGGGCAGAACCAACAGCGCGGTTGTTATGGCCGATGATGTCAATATCATCGGCATACGCCAACAATTGTACGCTCTTATAAAATATTGTGCCTGAGCGATTCAGTTCTGCGGCTCGTACGATGCTCTCCAACATCAGGTTAAAGAAATCACACGACAGCGAGTCGCCCTGTCTGAAACCTCGTTTGGTTTAAAACGGCTCGGAGAGGTCCTTCCTAATTCTGATGGCGCTGCTGGCGTTGAGCAACGTCATCTTGCAAAGCCGTATTAGTTTTGCGGGGATACCAAATTCAGACATCGCGGCATACAGGTAACTCCTTTTCGCTGTGTCGAATGCAGCTTCGAAGTCGACGGAAAGATGGTATGTGTCTATAATTTAAGAATACTCTGGATGTCGGTCACCAGATCGCCGACTTTGTTCTTACAGGACAAGCAAATCACCCAACTATCCTCTGGTTAGAATGCGAATATCCGAGCTAATGTGAGAAGGCGAATCAGTACATGATATCAGATTTTGCGCTGTGTTTGGAAACCGCCGCGTACAAATCCCTTCTCATTGAAAACGAGCAAGAAAAACAATGTTACCCTCAGAAGTCCTCGATATAGGTACTTATTTATAGCTAATTATGTATATTTTATTTATAATATATGACCTCTTCCTATTTGTGGTATGAGGTTTGTTGTTCTTCTATAAATGAAGGACGTACAATTTTATACCGTCTTCGAAAGGTACATGGCTTTTTCTGATGAGAAGCTTTTCCGGAGCACAAATACCTTCGGAGATTTGCCATGAATTTGGTGTTTCGAACCCAGACAGTACCGAATGCTGTCATCACGCAGCAGCCGATTCGCTTATAGGTTTAAGAAAACATCGCAGACTTGTCATTCGATTATTTATATTTTATTATTTTACCTCGAATCTCCATTCATTTAAAATTTAAGTGCCACGCTATATTTTATATATTTATATATGGGCCTTTCTTCTGAGCCTAGGCCTGAGCCTGAGCCTAATGCAGTTGATAATAAAGAATACTCAACAAACTGATAAATACCTTTAAAATGTTAAACATAACATTAACTGTGGCATGAATTCTCCGTATGTTATTATTAAATTTTTTGTATTCTATGTTGAGAAGTGCAACAATGTAAAATAAATAAGATATCTGCTTACTCTGTTTTTTCATTATCACAAAATATTTTGAAATACAGAATGCTTTATAAAAAAATCATATTTGTATCATATAAAGTAGAAGTGACGGTATACGCTTTTTAAAGGGACTTCCCTTCCCATACATTTTGATTCCATTTTATAAGGAGTGGTTAAATTTCAAGGGCCGATGTTGAATGTGAACCACACCTAAACGTCAACGACACCGTTGGATTTCTTTCTTTGAGGTTATTTGAAAGAAAAGGTGTACGTCGATGAGCCAGCAACAATTCAAAAGCTAGAAGATGAGATAAGTCGGCACATTAACTGCATAGAACCTCAATTATGCCTCAGCGTCATCGAAAATGGAGGCCGCGGCAGCCATTTGGCCGATATTTTGTTTCATGCGAAATTGAGTCATACCAATTTTATCATAATAGGGAGAAATCTCAATAATTTCTTTAAAAAAATGTATTTTATTTAAAATCAACACCGGCCCCTGAAACTTAACCGCCCTTTAGATAATGAACTATTTGCATTTGGTGGTCTTTGGAGGTGTGCCGCTGAGGCCGCGGCTGTCATTTGGCCGATATTTTATTCCATACGTAATTAAGCCATACCAGAATTATCATAATAAAGAGAAATGACAATAATTTCCTACAAAAAATGTATTTTATTCAAAATCAACACCGGCCCTTTAAACTTAACCACCCTTCATATTTTCTTTATATTCAACCTGCCCTAGAAGAATTTAAAAAATTTGCTCTGATAAGAACATGAATATATTTGTTTATTATAATTTTCCACTCTATTCATGGAATCCGTTTAAATTTTTACACTTTCAGCTGAGTGCGCCACCTGCAAACAGTTGTCACTTAATGACTACCTCGCCCAAACAGGCTTATGCGACACAAGAGGCCATTGAAGCAGACCTGGTGAAGAGTCGCTTGGATGCACCACAGGAGATAATTGCGCGGTGAATATTTTTTACTACTTACAAGCATTTTTTATTTATTTAAATATATAGACACATATGAAAATTACACAAAATTGTAGAATTACAGTAGGTCAGCCTCGAATTTATCATGCACTGCAAATTTAGTAGCCAAAGAGTAGAAATTTCTTACAGAATGTGATGGGTAAAATTTTTTTTATTATTAGGTAGTCGAAAAAGTCTTTTCGTATTTCTAATCAAACTTCAACTCATTTTATTTTATATTTATAATGAACTTTGTTAAACCAAATATGTACCATTTTGGTCGACCACCTTTTGCCATTTTTCTTCTAGAGACATTATTCCATCAGTGTAAAACTTTTGTGGTTTCTCGGCGAAAAACTGCGACAAGTAATTTTCACAGGCCTCTTTTGAAGCCAACTTTACTCCATTAAGGGAGTTCTGCATTGACCGAAACAAATGGTAGTCCGATGGTGCAAGGCCAGGGCTATATGGTGGATGCACCAAAACTTACCAGCCAAGCTCTCCCAGTTTTTGCCGAGTCATCAAAGATGTGTGTGGCGTAGCGTTGTCCTGATGGAAGACGACGCCCTTTCTGCTGATCAGTTCTGGCCGGTTTTTTTTCGATTACTTGCTTCAATCTCATCAGTTGTTGACAGTAAAGTGTAGAATCAATTGTTCGAGCAGGCTGGATCAGCTCATACTGGATGAGTCCTTTCCAATCCCACCAAACACACAGCATAACCTTTCGAGGCGTCAATCCTGGCTTTGCGAGCATTTGTTGAGCTGCACCACCCTTGCACCATGATCTTTTTTTCCCACATTATTGTTGTATTTAACCCACTTTTCGTCTCCTGTTACCATTCGCTTCAGAAATGGTTCGATTTCATTTCGTTTCAGCAAAGAATCGCAGATGTTAATTCGGTCCATTAAATTTTTCACAGACAATTCATGTGGTACCCAAACATCGAGCTTCTTTTTGTAACCAGCCTTTTTTAAATGGTTCAAAACCGTTTGATGATGAATGTTTAGTGCCTTGGCGATGTCATGGCAGCTTGTGTGACGGTCCTGGTCAATATTTTCCATAATTTCATCGAATTTTTCAACGATAGGTCGACCGGAGCGAGGTGCATCTTTCACATCGAAATTTCCAGGTCGGAAGCGAGCGAACCATTGTTGTGCTACACGAACTGATACAGCATCGTCTCCGTAAACTTCACAAATTTCATTGGTGGCTTGCGTGTCATTTTTCCCTTTTTTTATACAAAAATTTCAAAATATAGCGAATTTCTTTATTATTTTCACTCATTTTTGAACAGCTATAACTTTTTTTCAACTTCTCCGATTTTTTTTGGTTAAATGAAGCTTAAAATGTCACCTTTCTAACACCATATGATATGACACAATGTGATTGGTAGCACTGGCGATAGATGACTCAAACGACATCTATTGACAAAATACGAAAAGATTTTTTCGACTACCCAATATTTTAAAAATTATATCAAATAATTTTTTCAAGTCAGATATATGTATGGGGCATTCTTCAATTGTTCATGATATAGAAATAGCCTTCTGTGCTTTTATTGAAATTGAGGTGCATTCGATAACGCGAACTTTCAAGCCATAGAACTGGCACTCTTTAGTAGGGGAGCCGATCCAGAAACTGTCGAAGGGGTAAACAACATACTATACCAAAGGAGTTACTTGGGGCAAGCTACCTTAAGTGTAACAGTCGTGAAATTATGTCTACAAGGTAGGCATTATCGCCCATCCTGGCTGATAACTTAGTATAAACCCTTAACAATAAAGGGTACAAGACAATAGGATATGCCGATGAGATTTCGTGTAAACCACGAATGGACCAGAAAGAACTTAATGCAAGAGAACTTCAAAACAACCTGAGAATGGTGTAGGAAAGAGGAACTATCAGTAAAACCTTCCAAAACCACTAGTATTCCCTTTACCTGGAAAAGAGTTTTAAATATACCCACTGTGGAAATAAATGCGAGAGGTTATATATTTAGGAATTATATATATATATATATATTATATATATATAATTGGCGCGTACACCCTTTCTGGGTGTTTGACCGAGCTCCTCCTCCTATTTGTGGTGCGCGTCTTGATGTTGTTTCACAAATGGAGGGACCTACAGTTTCAAGCTGACTCCGAACGGCAGATATTTTTTTTTTTTGAGGAGCTTTTCCATGGCAGAAATACACTCGGAGGTTTGCCATTGCGTGCTGAGGGGCGACCGCTATTAGAAAAAACTTTTTTTTTTTTAATTTTTGATCTTTCACCGAGATTCGAACCGACGTTCTCTCTCTGAATTCCGGATGGTAGTCACGCACCAACCCATTCGGCAACGGCGTCCGCTGGATAAAAAGCTCACTTGGGTGGCCCATCTCAACTCAGTAATAAAAAAATCAACTGAAAACCTTTGGACAACAAAAAAAATTTGGATAAATCCTGAGTTCAAGACTGACCTTCTGGATCTACATCCCAATGGTAAGGTCCCTCTTATTATATGGGGCATTCGTATGGAGGACGAAATCAAATTAAATTGCAACTATATCAAAACTGGTGGGCTTAAAAGGCTGGTGGACTGGTGGACTAAACTACCTCAACTGCTGCTGGCCACGTCTATATCCTAAACAGGTCTCAACATGCCTCATGGATGACCCGGACGAATGATCACACGCAATCCGTGCTCAAGTTTACTAAGAGATACTAGGTTATCTTCCCGTCTAAGGTGGAGATGGTATCCAAAAGAGGGTTCGAAAAAGTAAATATTAAAATACTTCGGACTGTCAACCAGTCCTCAAAGCTTTAAAACGCGTTGCGTTTAATTCAAAAGTTTCTATGAAGTGTAACAATGCACTAAATAAACTGTCGACTCTTAATCAGGTCTCCTTGATTTAGGTTACAGGATATGAGGGGCACGAAGAAAGCGAGAAGCCAAAAAAGCGTTGGAAGGGCCAACTAAATTTTTCAGCTTTAGCAACAATAACCGAAAATAGGAAATCAAAAAATGTACACAAATAAAATCCAAGAAATACTGGAACGGCACAAATGGCCTTAATTACTTCCAAAAATTCCTGAACTTCAATACCAACAGAGCAAAATGTGCTCTAACCCTAGAGAAAAAGTGCCTCAGATTGCTCTGTGGCGCACTTACGGGCCACTTTGTCTGCAATAAACATTTCAATTGGATTATCTAGCATTAGTTTATTTAGGTTCTGAAGAGGATACCATGGCACACTTAAACACCAACTGTGAAGCATCAGGTCACTGGAGATACAGAATCCTGAGCTAATATAATAGAGAATGAAGACTTATAAATGCTCCCTTCCAAGGAGCTGGTTCGATTCCTCGCAATAATAAATAATTAAAATTAAGCACTTAGGGCCGCACAATAGATTAATCTGGTTGCAGTGCATAAAGGTCTTAGTCTAACCCGTACAGCCTTTACCATTACTAAATACTCGCTTAGAATTGGGGGTAATCCGTCCCCTGGACTTCAAAATACTAAATCATATTCAAGAATTGGTGGTATATAAACAAAATTATTTTGCAATTAAGCAATCAAGTTCTCTTTCTCCCTTTCCAATACCTGCCTGTGCCAAATTTCAGCAGTCGAGGCACTTCTTTTTTATTACTGAAAGCAAAAATGTTGTAAATGTGTCGCGACATGTAAGAATTTCGCCAAATTAATAGAGACATAATTATATGGAATGCTGATGGCAAAAAAAAATATTTCATTTATGATTTTGAGCTTTTTTCGCGTCTGCTTTTCTTTGCAATTTTATCACTCAACACAAATTTTTAATAGCTTACATATTTCATAGCTAATTAAGCATCAAGCCGAATTGCCAAAAATCATAAAAGTTCCATAAAAATGCGGCAAATACAATTCCGTGTCACTTTCATAGTTGAGAACTTAATAAAAACTGCCATGAAATGGCAAATGCTTCAGCTAAACTTTTATAAATAGTGAGAGAAGTGAAAAATTTGTCTCAAGGTAAAAAGCATGTCGCCTGCAGCAAGCAGCTGAAAACACTAAAACTAAAAGTGACTTAATTAACAAAGGAAGAAATAAAAATTATTTTAATTAAATTTAATACTGTTAATACTGAAGCAGCGTGGCCCATAAAGGGTTTTCCAATAAGGGCGGGTGGATATTGAAATGGATTAAAAGAAGTTGTAAAGAGGTGGACACGATTTTTATTTTTTTATTTTAAATAACCATTTGTTGTTTTCTGGTTCAGATATCTCTCAAGTAGAGGTGGTGATTATAAGTGCACAGAAGCAGAAAAGGGCAATGAGCATTACGATTGGTGGGCTCGAAATACTTTTACAGGGTGATGCAATGCATTGTAAAAGATAAGATGTTTTTTCTGTCAAAAGCTAAATTTGTCTCAACCAGCCCGGCTTCACCTCAGCTACATCGTCAACCGTTTCAAACTGGGTTGTTCTCTCAAGAGATTGAATATAATTTTTTTAGAAAAGCTTCCAGGTCGGTGTTGTACATAATAAATGCCATGAAATTGCCTACCAGTTTATAATCAATTAAAGTTTCCAAGCTCTTAAGAAACACCCAATATAAAAAGAATACGCTTGTGGCTCACTTCAACTGCTTATTTACGTGATGACTGAAGTGTAAAAATTTTTCTAGGCTTGGAAGGTAGGTACAGTACACTACGAGTAGCACTTACGTGCCGTTTTGATACCATAATGTGGGCCGCTACCTGCGAAAAAAATTTAGGGAAGAGAAAACCATCTACAGCCATCCAGTGCTGTTGATGTAGTGGAGGAGAGAAAAGGAATCTAGACTGGAGAATTTCTTCAAGTCATCCCCAAAGGGCGCGCTAAGGAATCTCAAGCGCCTAGCCGTCAGAGCTGGACATTTTGCAGAGAAAGTGTTCAACAGTCTCTTTCTCTGCAGGATCCCCACAGCTTCTGCAATAGGGGTTTTACTGAATTCCAAGCTTCTCCGCATGAGTACCGATCACCCACTGACCAGTAAACACCGCAATGAGTTTGGAAATTTAATGGCACCCAATTCCCATCACCTTAGGCGTCCTGTTTCTATCGTATTGAGGCCATAGAGTTCTCGAAATAGCACACGATGAGACAGACTTTCCAGGTTTACTCCTAAATTTTTCAATGTGCTCTGGACTGAAATTTTGAGTCACTTATGTATGTTTGTTTGACTTTATTCTAAAATTTTCTGTTTAAAACAGGAATCAAGTCTCCTCTTGCGACTTTTCTATGTTAAATAGCACTTTACTTGACATCAACTAAAACGATTTGCTTTCTGGGTTAGATATCGATGAGTGCTATTCTGCCTGGAAAGCTCAGTTGCTAGAGATCTTTATGAAAAATGTGCCACAAATAAACAACAAAACTTTTAAGCACGCTTATCAACTTACATAACTTAAAAACGAGCAGAATATACTTCACTTTTTTATTTTTATTTTTATCTTTTATTGCTTGTTCACTCCTCTCGGGAGCACAGAGCCTCAACAAGACTCATAAGATGTCGGCATCTGCTAGTTCGCGTAACATTGACCTTCTCCAAGTGTGTTTTGGTCAACCGCGACATCTGCTCCCTCGCGGGTTGCAGTCCAGTGATATTCTTGTGATGCTATCTGTTTGTTTTTCTCAACCAGTGATCTATCCATCGCCACTATCTGCATTTGATTAGCCTCTACGTTTGGGTTCCTCATTCGTTAATCTCCACAGAGCGTCGTTACTGATGGTGTGTGGCCAGAATATTTTCCAAATGATGCGGAGGCATTTGTTGACGAAACATTTTTGCGTCTGTGTGGTGGTGTTAGAGATTATCCATGTTTCATTTCCGTATAATAATACGGAATTCACGCATGACCCGAATATTCGCTGTTTGGTGCGCCTGGAGATCTGCGAACTCTTCCATATTGTATGCATTCGCCCGAGAGCCGCCCTTGCTTTGTTTAGCCTGCAGTTGTGATCTTCACCTGCTCCGCCATCTGCCTTGCGTTATTGTGGTTAACTCTCATACCCTTGACCTTGGAGATGTTGACCTCTAGACAGTGCGTGCCAGCGCGACTAGTCTGTCCACCTTCGCTTGCATGTCAGTGAGTTGGTGAGAGAGGAGGGAGGAGGGAGATGTCATCGGTAAAGATGTCTGGTGGAACTCCTTACGATGCCTCTTTTGTGTAGGGTCGGTTGGCTCATAACGTCATCAAGGACGATGGCTTGGAGAAGAGGCGACAGGGGACAATAACACATTAGTGAATGGATCGCTGATAGATAGATCGCAAGAACTCCCTTTCTACTCAGTGCCAGCCATATCGCGTCTCGTTTGATAGGGTCGATCGCCTTCTTAAATTCTGCGAACAGCATGTAGAGGGGAGCGTCACTCGACTGATTGTTCTACTATAATCCGAAGTGTGTTGGCTTGGTCCTCTATTATGATGCATTCGAAACTGGTCAGGGAATGCCTGGTCCCTTTCTCGATTGCATCAGAATTCTTCGACATAAGGATAATTTGGGTACTTGGTCATAGTGACATTGCTGGAAACTGCGAAGCCGACGAGTTGGCCAGACAAGGGACCTGTGAGGTAGTGTGCCCGCGAAAGGAGAGGATCGCAACCGCCTTGACAACCTGCGCTCTACTCTGGGAGGATGAACTTTGCACCAACTCAGCGAGCGCTGGGCAAGTACACGACCGTGTAAGGTCGCGAAGTCGTTCTGACCACCTTTGGATAGGAGGCGTTCGAGGTATATTCTGAGGATGACGAAATCTCATCTCTCAAATTTCGTGGGCATCCTCACGAGGCACTATCCGCGGGGTATACATGTGTTGAGACTCGGAACTACTTCGAGTATTTTTTGCTTCAGCTGTATGGAGGATGAGGTGGAATCATCTCAGCACTTGCACCTTAGCTGACCAGCTCTCGCGGGACTAAGATTCAAGCATCTTGATTTTCACTTCTTTTCTGCGCCTGGTCTTGATATCAAGAATCTTATGAACTTCGTTAGCAGTATAAAGAGGCTAACACAACCGCAAATTAGTCACCGTTCATAGGCCACAAATAATCAACCCTCCCCACCCCTCTCCTTTTCGTCCTATCGGTTTCCCCCCCCCCATTCACCTCTTTTTCCCCTCTTCCAATGGTATCATAAAGGACGAACCAAACTTCTTTGGTCCAAGTAGGCCCACTCTCTGGGCATCCATTACTACCCAACCTAACCTAGGTTTTAGACTTCAAATAAACGAAATAAAATGAAATATAATTAGTAAAGAAAGTAAATAAATAAATGCATTTTAAAAGATTACTTAATACAGTATACAGTCTATAGAATTAACATTTTGACCTAATACTTTCCGCTCATAGTCACTTTTTTAACCTCAAACTTTTATTCTCGCATGCAATATTTTCGGATCATTCGACATCTGACCATCACCTTCATCGACCAAATCCCCATCGCAATTACTGCAACACTGCCATGGCCCCCCTCCAATGTCATTGGCTTTCACTAACAAAATAACTTCAACGCATTTAACACCACATCCCGAGCATGCAACATCAACCTGCTACACGCACAACATCTTGCCTCATCATTTTTCATGTTCACTCAAACGCAGCAAACAAAATGGTTTCACGCCAATGAACAACGCACTGCCCATAGCCAACGATAATACTAAAGTATGTGACCACATTCTTTCACAGCAATCGCCAGATGTAATACAAAAACAACAAAGGGACTCAAAAGTGGCAATTGATCTGCAATTGGACACAGCAAAAACAGCAACAACCGCAACTTTTCAATTCACATCGCCCACTGCAACATTTAAGCGCAAAAAGCAGCAACAACAAAAACAATTCGAACATCAATTCCACAACAACAATAACTGTTACAACAATCAAACAACAGCAGCAGCAGTAATTAATAATTCGTTACCAATCGAACAACAACAACAATTGAATTCAAAATCACCCAGCCGCATTAGCGTTCAGGGTGGCAATGTGCAACATGCACCAGCTACGAACACTCCGGTTGTGTTGAATGGTATTGGGGCGCCAAAAGCAACGAAAACGACAAATCCGGCGATTGTTGACGATATTTTAGGTCTTCGCGCAGGTGCCAGTGGTGGCACTGGTGGGTGTCATATTGACAACCTAACAACAGCAGCGACAAACATACGCGCGCCACACCACCACCACACGTTACCACGTTTTGTCACAACAACAGCAACAACAACAGCAGCAACAAAACCATTGCCACGTGCTGCTGCTTATGCCGCTGACAAACTCGATTTAGTGGGCAGCCACACAAGCAAATCGCCGCTGGTGGCGTTCACAAACACACAACTAAACGGCCACAATAAGCGGCAACGTGCCACACCCAAGGTGAAACCGGCTCAACGACAACATCAACAGCAATCACGGCTACAACAGCAGGCGTTGCCAAAGAGAATGCCCACAGGCGCTGCTGGTGGCAGTGGCAGTGCGAATGGTAGCGGTAGTGGCAATAGCAGCAATTACAGCAACAACAATAACAACAATACACTGCACAAAGGTAACAGCGCATTCATGGACAGTTTGGGCGCACACTTAGAGTTGGTGGGGTGGCGTAAGAAGTGCCTGTATGGCTTGCTAGTGCTGCTGATGCTGCTCATCATCACGAATTTGGTGTTGACGCTGTGGATACTGAAGGTGATGGAATTCACAACGGTGAGTAGCACAAGCATGCAACATCAAAGCGGCACTTACCTTGCCACACACACATATGTATATATTAAACAATCGTTGGTTGCTTGTTGTCACCCGGTCGATCCGGCGCAATCCATTTTGACCAGTTGACATCAACCATACCAAAGTAGGCACCTCAATACATACAGGTATTTGCCTCATTACTTGCCACAATTGTTGTTAATTGACCTTCAATGGTTTTTGTCTTATCATCGTCATCACGTCTATGCATTGCAGGATGGCATGGGGCAGCTGAAGATAGTGCCAGGCGGCATACAACTAACCGGTCAAGCGCTCATAATGGATATGCTGCGTGCATCGACAATACGCTCCAGGCACGGCCAGCCGATAGCGATAGGTGAGTACAGGCGACACAAGCACGCCACGATAAATATACGAATAATCACATAAATTTTATTGCTTTCTATGTGCGTGTGATACATTTCATACACAGGCGTAGGAACGTACAAGTAGGCCTGTGTGTGTGCGAATGATATGCAAATTTCTTTGCCTGTGATTTGCAACAATTTGTACGCCGCCAGCATGCCAAATAATCACATACACACATGCAAATGTGCATTAACACGCAAACGAATAAATCTACGTGTGTGTGTGTGTGTGTGCATGCAAATATTTAGTCGGATAATGTTTGTCCGATAACGTCACGGCTAGATAAGATATTTGCGCACGTAATTTATTATGATTATGTCCCTATTAATATTCATTTTGCGTAAATTTACTAATGTTAAGATTATGCTGCTAAATGCCTATTGCCACTACTACTTACGCACATACATACATACACACAGTCAGCGTCAAAGTAAAGTGTACACCTCATATTAATAAGCTCTGACTATTTTTTATTTTTAAACTTCAATAAGAAGTGTGAAAACTACCGAGGAGTATCGCCTCCCAATTAGATTAGATTAGATTAGATTAGATTAGATTAGATTAGATTAGATTAGATTAGATTAGATTAGATTAGATTAGATTAGATTAGATTAGATTAGATTAAATTAAATTAGATTAGATTAGATTAGATTAGATTAGATTAGATTAGATTAGATTAGATTAGATTAGATTAGATTAGATTAGATTAGATTAGATTAGATTAGATTAGATTAGATTAGATTAGATTAGATTAGATTAGATTAGATTAGATTAGATTAGATTAGATTAGATTAGATTAGGTAGGTAGGTAGGGTGGTTGTCATAAGACACTCTTAGACCTTCCGCAGGTCCATTGTGATACCACTGGAGCTTATCCTTACTCTACGTGTTCCTTTTCAAACCATCCGGTTGTTTTAATAAACGAGCAGAGCTTCGTTAGTTTTAGATGGGCTATATCCGCTACTTCGGTTAGAAATGCTATATCAAGAGTGCGCAGCCTTCTCATAGCTAGGCTTTCACACTCACATAAAAGGTGTCTGACTGTTTCCTCTTCTTTTGTATTACGACAGCTTCTACAGAAATCGATGAACGGGAGTCCTAACCTTCTAGCGTGACTGCCTATTAAACAATGACCAGTTAATACACCTATCATTTTTTCTTATAGATTCTCTGTTGAATCTTAGCAAGATCTTCGATCGACCGCTGTTCCAGTTCGGCCATGTCTGTCTGCTTAGTTCGCATGTTGTGAGGTTTTGTCAGATTGTATTTACCTTTTTGATGGTTTCCCTGTCTATAAGTTATTTACAAGTGGCTATGGGCATGGGTATCAGCGCCTTATCCAGTTCGAGATCGAGCTTTGTACCGGTTCGTGCAAGTTCATCCGCCTTACAGTTTCCTGCAATGTTCCTGTGGCCTGGTACCCAGATAAGGTGAATCTTGTAGCACTTTGATACGTCATCTAGTAGTTTAAAACATTCTTGAACTGTTTTTGACGAGTGCGTTTTTGGTTCAAGCGCTTTTATTGTTGCTTGACTGTCCGAGTAAATGAGGACTTCATTTGTGGATAATGCACTCGTTTTTATTTCTTTAAGCCCCTCTTTTATGGCAGTGACTTCCGCCTGAAATACACTGCAATGATCCGGTAAGCGAAATGATTGGCATACTCCGAGTTTGTCGGAGTAGACCCCTCCACCTACTTTGTTGTCCAGTTTTGTCCAGTAGACCGACTCCTCTTAGTCTGAGAGTTGCTTTGGCAGCTGTTTGCTTACCGTATTGCTCTATTGGTAAAATGTTAAGCATAATATTTAGAGCATCTGTGGGTGTGGTTCTGAGATTCTAGATTAGATTAGATTAGATTAGATTAGATATGTGGAGGAGGTTGGACAAGTCTAAGCACTCAGTCAGAAGACCATTGAACTACACCCGGATAGATTTCAATAGGAAAGAATGGGATAGAATAAAGCTTTTTTTTTTTCTTTTTTGTTTTGGTTCACGGACCTTGGAGGTGGAATCTTCTAAAGATACTTATGAGCCGACTCATACGTATGCCCGATTCACATGCGATATTCCCCTGCTCTTTGGAACTGAGTTTCGATGTGCCTGTGAACTAAACCCCCCCATCGCCTCGCTGTTCTGCTTTTCCCCTCGGTATTACCAGCTAAGATTTTCCTTCGAGGGGGCAGGATGTGTTTATTCACTCATTTGTCTGCGTTTATTATCAGCATGTCTCCGTCTTCGCATGATTGTTGAGGCTACGTTACAACCATAGTTCCATGTTTCTTCAGATTCTAGCATATATTGTACTAGACTAGCAGCTGTCATGCTCTCGCCGATATTTAAGCGCCACATGCTTCGTTCCCCATCAAATCTAAAGCATTTTAACAGTGAATGCTCAGACGTTTCATATTTTTTTTGGCAGTATAGGCAAAATGGGGAGTCTGTGTGTTTGTATTTGTACAAATACTGCCTGACACAGCCATGCCCAGTTAAAAACTGTGTCAGCATGAAATTAAAGTTTCCACGTGTTCTCCGGATCCATTTCTGTATGTCGGGGATCATAGGGAAAGTGGTGCTTGGTGAAATAGAAGTAGTTCCATTTAGTCTGCCAATTTTGCAGAGCGGAATCATCGATCCTCTGTGGGGCGTCCCTCAGTGAGAGTTTGTTGTTACCAGATATCCCCGCGTTTTTTGCGTGCTGGTATTTTCGTTTCATGCATTTTATCTTTATATAGAGGGGGATTCTACCTGCTATTACCCCTGCTGCTTCATCAGATATGGTCCTATAGCCTCTAATGATTCCGAGATTACATAATCTGTACACCCATTTAGCCTATCTCAAGTAGCTGGGATATTTCACTACGTCGCCCCACACTTCCACAGCGTAAAACAGGATTGAGTTGGAGACGCTTGCCAGCAATGCTCTCATTTGTTGTCTTGATCCACCCACATTGGGCATCAGTCGCAATAAAGCCGCGTAGGATTTTGCAGCTTTGGAGCTCGCGTAGTCCACATTATTTTTAAAACTGAGCCTTCTGTCGATCTTACCCCTAAATATTTTATGGTATCTGTTGCTGTTATATTGTGACCACCAACCTTTATTTGAATGTTTTCAACTTTACGTCAGAACCAGTTCGGTCTAATGGTCTGCTACTCTTAGCCCAGCCGATTATAACCATTACTTAATTTTATTGATGGTGTTCTCTACCCTTCGTGAGACCTCTTTTAGGGTTTTCCCTAAGATTACCACAGCTATTACCCAGACTATGTCATCTGTATACCCAACAATGCTTGCTTGTTCGTGCTATTCAACGCGTAGCACTCCATCACACATGATATTCCACAGAGCCGGGGCTACATAGTACAGAGCTTTGAGGAACTCCTCCAGGCTTTTATGGCTTGTAAAAAGACAAAACGGAAAAATTAGTTTGAGGTAACTCTTGCACAAATCTCTTGAATTCATAGATGAATCATAAGAGATCCGGAAGAGAAAGAGTATTAAATTTATCCATACTCAGTATATCAGTCTGATTCTGAAAAACGCCAGACAGCTACTGAGAAAATACTTTGCAGTGCCGTCATCCTCAAGACAGGATAGACATATCGGGCCGTTCTGCACTGGGATTACATCCACCAGTACTCTCAAGTTCTTTCTGCTGGGCTTTAGGAGAAAGGTCGCTATTTGCTTGTTTGGTTCTTTCACAGAGCATTTGGCTACTCTACACGAGTTCAACAAAGACCTCATGAAGTCGTCAATCCATAGTTGAATCAATTCAGAATTGACACCTAGAAAGGGTTCAAGGCCTTGTGGCATACTTGAAGAACCTTCATTAACCAGTTTATCAGCTAACTCGTTCCCTGCAATACCACAATGTCCAGGCTCCAAGACGAAATTTGTTGTGTTTTGCAACACTGTTCAGTTTTGTCTTACATTCACCGACTAACTTCGAAGAGCAGCGTGGGTTATTCAGCATAGTCTCCCTGAGAATCAATACACTTATTCCAACGAGATTCCGATTATTCCTCATCATTTTATGAAAAACGCTTTCCACGCATGAATCTTTTTAGATCTGAAAGCAGATAGAAGTCGCTAGGGGTCAAATGGCTCATGAACATGGTGAATGCTCTAACAATTCAAGCTTTAATTCATGGATTTCAGCCATTGTCAAAATGCTCTTGTGACACGGTGGAACAAGGAATTTTTTTCTTTTGCAAATTAGAATTTCTTTCCTTCAGCTGGTCTGCAAGGTTGCAATAATATTTAGAATTTATTGTTACACACCTAATAAAATACCTTTCGCTTCTCAAAAAACTGATGCTAATACCTTCCTTCGGAGCCGAAGAACCAGCTTTGCACCACTATTTAGCCTCTTGGTTTGATTTAGGATCATGGTGATAGGGGCAAGGGTCTCACCCGTAGTGATTAATCGATGCACAAAATGTTTTTTATCCTTTCGAAAATGCTTTTTAAAGCCCGATCAGTTCTTTGCTATGGATCGGAGTCTTGAACACTAAGTACAAAAGACAAAAACAAACTCTAAGTATTCGATAGAAAAATGTTGAGGCTAATCTTCGGTGCAGCCAAAGAAAACGACAAGTGGTGTATAAAATGGAACTATGAACTGGACCAACTTATAAGAGGGGAAAATGTTGTGCGCTTAATCAAAGCCCTCGAGAAATCAACGAAAAATAATTGACGCTAAAACATTTGCAACGAAAACAAGAGGCAGACCAAGGTCAAAATGGATTGACGAACGAAAGGGGGTTTTAATAAGAGGTGTTATTTTGTTGATCGGATATCTATTTCATTATACATGGGGGTCCAACTAAGGCTCGCGGCAAATAGAGACATTTTGTGCAGCTGGCCAAAGCTCACACAGAGCTGTAGCGCGAAATGATAGTAATGATAAATTTCAATTATTATTTTATAAAACCATGACTGTACACTACAACAAAAACCATATAAAGCAAAGTTTCAAACATTTTTGATAATTTATAAAAATTCGTGCTGCTAAGACTAAAAGAAGCGAGTTAAAAGTGAATGGCAGAATTTTCGAGTATGCAGTTTATATATGTATATATATATAATTGGCGCGTAAACCCTTTTTGGGGATTTGGCCGAGCTCCTCCTCCCATTTGTGGTGTGCGTCTTGATGTTGTTCCACAAATGGAGGGACCTTCATTTTCAAGCTGACTCCGAACGGCAGATATTTTTATAAGGAGCTTTTCCACGGCAGAAATACACTCAGAGGTTTGCCATTGCCTGCCCAAGGGAGAACCGCTATTAGAAAAATGTTTTTTCTTAATTTTGGTGTTTCACCTAGATTCGAACCAACGTTTTCTCTCTGAATTCCGAATGGTGGTCATGCACCAACTCATGGCCACGGCGGCCGCCAGTTTTGTAGTCCATTGAATTTTGCTAAAAAAGCGCAAGTTTTAAGTGACTCAAAATTACGTTGATTTTTGACAATTGCCTCTGCTGACGTAGTCGGGTGCTTTCGCCATATAAAAAAATTTCGAGCATACGTTCGCGTTATATGGTTTTTGTTGTAGAATAAACTTCTTCTCCCTTTTGATTGGCTGGATAGCCGCTTATGCGATTTGGTTGAGTTTAACAAAGCGCGCCAGTCGTTTCTTTTTCGAACTAACCAGCGCCAGTTGGACACACCAAGTGAAGCCAAGTCTTTCTCCTCCTGATCTTTCCAACGCAGAGGAGGCCTTCCTCTTCGTCTGCTACCACCAGCTGGTACTGCATCGAATACTTTCAGAGCCGGAACGTGGCCGCTGGATCTCTATTCGCTGCGCTATGTCTATGTCGTCGTAAAGCTCATACTGCTCATCGTTCCATCTCCTGCGATATTCGCCGTTGCCAACGTGCAAAGGTCCAAAAATCTTCCACAGAATCTTTCTCTCAATCACTCCAAGGGACGCCTCATCGGATGTTGTCATTGTCCGAGATTAGTTTTGTTCGTGAAGAGAGGACTTTTTTACTCAATTGCCTTCTTAGTCCAAAGTAGCACTTCTGGCAAGAGTAATTCTGCGTTGGACTCCAAAGCTGACCTTTTTATCGGTGTTAATGCTGGTTCCTAAGTATGCGAAGTCTCTTACAATCCCGAAATCATAACTGTCAGCAGGGACTTAGCGATTAAGTTCTGCGTCTCGTGCGATCCCTTCCATCATCTGGTTAAAAAAGTCACACCGAATCACCCTGTCTGAAACCACGTTTAGTATGAAATCGCTTGGAGAGGTCCTTCCAAATTCTGACGGCGCTGCTGGTATTGAGAAACGTAATTTTGCATAACCATAGCCATATTAGTTTCAGAAGGCTTGGCGTATTGTGAATATCTCGACGTACATAGTATAAACTATAGTTTTATAAAAATAATTGCAATTAAGAAATAAATAAATAACTTAATAATTAAGTAAAAAACTTGTGAACTTTATTTTGACGCTGACTGTATTAGAATGAATACGTAATAACAGAAGAAGGTATCATACATACACATTTCTTGTAAACGTCAGACGTCCCTCAATACCACAGATTGTTTGTCATTTTCTAGTTAATGTTTGTTTGTTTCATTGTTGTTCTTCTACACCTAAAATTCTATACCTTTACGCTTTGATTGTGTATTCAATATTTTATTAAGTCATCACATGAAAGATTACACGTTTGCCTTCTGAAGGTATCAATGCGGTGACTTAAAAAAGTCATTTATTGTGCAATTTATTTATTTTATCTATTGTAGTTTTTTCTTAGAGCAATGCAAAAGAAATGCGGCTATAGATAATTTCTCTGACATCTATCGATTTCGCCTTAACACGTTGGCTGCCACGTATCACCGGTGATCACAAAAACAAACCTACCCCCAGGTGCCAAGCAAAAAAAGTCATGTTCCCGTTTGAATTTTAACGAGATATTTTTACCAGGAATAAAAGTCACGCTCCTGACGCGTATGAGCACGTTTTTGTGCTGTGTTCACCGGTGACCACTTGCCGTTTTTTTAAAACTATTCTTATTTTTTTTGAAATGTGATCACCGGTGATCACATTTCGAAGAAGTAAATCAAAATAAATCAGTATCAAACTTGAGTTCATAGCGAGCAGTTGGTTGAAAATTACAGTGAAATATAGTGAAGTGAAGTTGTGAAGTTATGAATATAACTTTTAAAATAAACTTTCAATTTTCCCAAAACTCCTTCCGTTAGGGTCCCAGCCCCTAAAACCTAGGGGCCTAAGCGTGTATCACTGGTGATACATTGGCACCTGGAGGTAGTTTCTTGAAATGATCACCGGTGATACATTGGCACCTGGGGCTAGGTTTTTGAAATGATCACCAGTGATACATTGGCAGCCAACGTGTTAAGTATCAGTATTTTCTAAAAGAATTCCATTGCCCAAATAAACTTCTTTATTATAATTTTATTCTTCGTACTGAGAATAATATTAAGTCCTGTCCGAAAGCGTTTTGGCACTTCATAAAAGCCAACAAGACCTGTTCGTCTGGTTGTTAAAGTAGCGCACTTTCCTCTTAGGGGTCCCGGTGGTCTATAGCTCGAACTTTGGGTATTTTCAAAAATTTCTTTGCAATCAAAAAAGTGAAGGAAGGTCAAATACTCATTTTTTATAGATATTTTTTAGGAAATTTTTTTTAAGAAAATAAAATGCGATCATTTTGATTTTATAGTATGTTATTATTGGCATCAAATAGTATTCAAAAACAATTTTTGTTTTGTTTTTCGACAGATCTTTTTGTAGTAGTGTGGCACCAAAGTAAGCGTCTTAAAAAAAAGATAGGTGACTTATCAACAGCATTTTGGCTCTTGAGGACATCTGAAACGAAAAAGTTAAACTGATTATTATTCTGTAGGCTTACCGTGGTGGCAGGTGCTACTTTCGTTTCTTTTCAGCCCTAACTTTTCATACTGCAGTCTGATTTCCATACCTTTTTTTCAAAAGTCCGCCACTTTGTTGTTTTTCAAAAAAATGTTCCCATTGGACCTGGTCAGTTTTGCCCCTTTTAGCTCTTCTATTTATCTATAACACAAAAACCAAAAAAATTATTAATCAATATGACTGTAGCTACGTCCAGTACTAGAATAAAAAATAAAAAAATTTGACAAAATAAAATTTGAATTTCACACTGTAAAAATCGTTTTTTTTCAGTTTTTTTCATCAAAAAAATAAGAAATAATTGAAATAATAACATGATTCTAGTACGAGCGATAGCCAACATATTGAAATTTCAGACGATTCGGTTGAATAGTTTTTGTTTTTTTCTGGCAACACCCGGCTGAAAAAAGTCGTTTCGAGATAAATGAGTTTAAAGTTTTGAGAGTGGCCGCGTTACGAATCTGAGTCTACCTGCTAAATCGGCTGTAGAAAAACCAAAATACTAGGAATATCCTTCCAAAACTTTAACAGTATATTCTTAAAAGCCTATACTTTCGATATATAAAAAAAATCGATTTTTTTTTAATTCTAGACCACCGGGACCCCTTAAGATAGCCAATTAGATAAGATTCGTTTGAACTGGTTGACTCGCAGTTACGCTTAGCGATACCAGTTGGTGTTCATTAATTATAGGTTTTGTGGCTTGAAGAAATTCACCCGCATGCTGTCGGTTTCCATTGCGAATTTAAGGAGACTTTTGCAATCCACTGATGAAATATCTTCCGATTCGTCATATGGTGATGCCTCCAGATATTTTAAGCGTATTTTGAATAACGCACGACAACCGCAGAGGAGATGCTTTACAGATCCCCTTGAGTCTTGCTCCCTTGATTTCCCGCATTCCTCTCTGGCCGAGATTCATATCTTATAATTTATTTGCCCAGATTTTTCAATCAAATTTCATCCATGACAATGATAGTGAGTTTTCATCCTTAAATTTTGGTAATTTGGATCTCTCTACCGGGGACATTTTAGTTGGAATTTTAGCTTTGTATCACTCACTCCAGACTGATGTGCACGGTCTTTTGGTAGTTCTCTTTAAGAAGTGCCCCATCGTTGCAACTCTACTAAAAAGTTTCTTTACTATATCACTTGCAGCCGGAATATCCCATTGGAAAGTGGCAACAGTTGTTGTTGGTGTTGTTCTCGAAGTGGTTGAGTATTTATACTAAAAACAAACTAGTTAGCGGCTACTCTTGTGTTAAGTATTGCCCTTTTTTTTGTGTTTTGATCACATCCATTTTGTGAGGTCCAAGTATAGCAGCAAACTTTTTATCTCTATGTCTGAGATGTCATTAGTTTGGAGTAAGAAAGGGTCACTGTAGGAGCGAAGTCTTGCTCTAGCTAAACCTAGACATTCGCATAAAAAGTGGAGGAGATTTTCTTTTACACCCTCCTCTTGATAGCTTTTTCAGAAGGGACTGAAAGGAAGGTTAAGACTGGCTGCATGATTTTTACGTGCGATGTTCGAGCGACAGTATCCTAGCAGGTAATTCGTTCTCTAGATGTTGTAAGACAGCTATGTTTTTCTTGTTCTAGCGCATGTAGCTAATTGCTTTCACCCTTCATTCGGCTGAAGAGCGTGAAGTTTTCACTTGGTTGGATGGAGTAGTAAATACCACCGCCTCTGTCATGTCTAGTGCTGACCCTTTTCTTGCTAGCTCATCTGCTATCTCATTATTTTCTATATTCGTATTACAGGGAACCCATATCGGAGTAACTTGAAGCCAATGTCAAGTAATTCTGGTTCCTCTCTACACTGTAAGTTTGGATGAAATGGAATTTGAATGTAAGGCCTTGATAGCTGCTTGACTGTCTGAAAAGATGCCTACTCTCGCATCGATTTCTCTGTAGTGTTTGTTGATTTGTACGCTTCTCTGATTGATATATAGTAGTTCTGCCTGGAAAACGCTGGCATTGTCAGGAAGTCGAATAGATTTAGATAATTTGTGCAGCCGCGAATAAAGACCAGCTCCCACACCACAGTTCATCTTAGAATTGGCAATATATTAGTGATGTATGTAATATATAGACCAATTTCAAACTTGTCACTACTTTCATTATTATTCGAAGCTATTATTATGAAAAAATTACACTTTATCCCAAAAAGTATAATTTCTTCCAACCAGCATGATTTTGTAAAAGGTAGCTCCACTGTTTCCAATATGGCCGTTTTCAGTGAATATTTTGTAGAATCATTTTCGTCTGGACTTGAAGTTGATTGCATGTACGGTGATTTCTCCAAGGCCTTTGGATCTGTGTCACATAGAATTCTTTTGTGTAAACTGAACTCTTTAGGCTTTCGCTTGGTTTTCCTTCTATGTTTGAAAACTTATCTAAATGAAAGGAGTTGTCTTATAACAATTGGGGGAGAATCTTCTGCGTTCTTCATTGCCACTTCTGGGGTATCCCAAGGTAGGGTTTTTGCCCCCTACTTTTGTCTTATTTATAAATGAGATCAGCAGATGCATTTCCTTTACCAGGTATGTCTGATATACAGGCAAATTAAAAATTGTTGCCTCAATAAAAAGCACAGAAGATGTGCTTAGGCTCCAGGCTGACCTTAATGAAGTCGCTTCTTCGTGTATATATTCATGAAGATACATAACTCTTCATTTTAAAAAATGTCAATCGTCATATATGTTAAACAGCCAAACCCTGTTTTAGCGAAGCTTCTCCAAAAATCAATATTAACTGGATGCTTAACAGTTCGTTGAAATTGTTGCTTATCAGTAGTACACTAGGACCGCCGTGGGCAACTATCCGTCAAAAGGGAGGACTTATTATTTTGTTCTGCATTTGCCTTAGCGCATGCAATTCTTTTTTCAAGTGCTTCGGCGTTTGACTTTTTGGGGCCTTTAGGGTGTGTTTAACTGGTTAGGGGTAGACAGAGGCCCAAAAAAATGATGATTTCCAATATTTTTTTTTTGGTGGTCAATTGCTTTATTTTACAAAAATAAAAACATGGCATTAATACGTCATATTTTGACTTGACTTTAGCAAACTTTCAAAAACAAATGTTAATAATTTTACAAACATAACAAATATTAATAAGTTTCGCTGTTTGTGTGGAGCCCGTTTCTCCAAATGTCCCTTGCGGGGATCATCACAAGTCCTTGGAGATTCATCTAAAATCCATCGGACAAGAGAAATTAGTTTTGTTAATAGATAATCTTGTGCCTGATCAAAGCTTTTTTTCAAAATTAACAATATGGCAGCCTCAGGAAATATTTTTCTGATTTTTGAGAAAAAATTCGACAATTAATTCGAAATTAAAAAAAAAATTCCTTCGATCAGTCACGAGTTTTTTAAGTTTTTCAAAAGCAGTATACATTTTCAAAAAACATAGTTTTGAGAAAAACGCATTCAAAGTTTTGCTTTCGAGCTCCGGAGTGCCCGATTGCCTTCTGTTAATTGTTGAATAACTCGAAAAGTATTTGACGGATTCACTTCAAATTGTCACACAATATTTTTAAGATATTATTCGTTAAGAAAATGTAAAACAAAAGAAATCCAATTTTTTGAAAATTCTGACTACCCCTAACCCTTTAAAGGAACCCTGCTTCAAATCGTTTTTCGGTCGGAACACTTTTTGTAAAAGCAACATACGCTTTCTAAATTTCTCACAAAACTAACAAATTGCTCAAGGCGTATTGCGAAAAGGATACACCTATTTAACAGCATTAAGGTTTTTTTTTTTTAACCGAACTTTAAATTTGAATTTTGCGGGTCAAGCTTCCAGCTTCACAGCATCCATCAAAACATACTGTATATGAATGACTCCCTCTCTCTATGCCATCCCTATGTCTGATAAGCCTTGCTGTATACAGTTTCCAATCAGCCTCTTTGTCCTCACCCAGCATCATACGAAATTACTTCTTATAAAAGTTGTATCTCACCATTTTTATTATAATCAGCCAACACACTGAATATTGTCAAAGCGTTAAATATTACCCAGAGTGAAACTCAAAGCACGAAAATTTAAAAGTCAAAAAGTAATATTGCAGCTGCTTTAACCTTCGCCACAAGCTGCATATTTCATTCGCACAAAAATCTGACCCCAAAAAAATTACAAGACTTCTAAAAAATAAAGATGAAATTGTGATACTGCCAGAAAAAATTACAACTCGCCACAAATAAATCTTTGTGCACTCAACGCAATGCAAAGGACGCCGAAAGTATGTGAATAAGAAGAAGCATCGAAATGATGCTTTCGACCGCAACGCACGAATACACTTTCACCACAACTAAATACAAGTTTCCATGTACATATTTGAGAGTGTATTTGTGTGCGCATTTAAGTATTACGAAGGTGTGTGCGACGATGACTGCGATGCACAATTACAGATAAAAGTGGAGAAAGACAGATGGGATTTTCACCTAATGACAACGTTAAGGTATGAAAAGTCGACGACGGCAAAGTAAACCAACCTTTACGCAGATAAGATGACTGAAGTGGGTGCATGTCGGCAAAGCGACAATTCCAGCTGAGTGGCCTGACTGCGTTCTCTAAATTTGTTCATCGTTTTACATGTCCACAACGAGGGTGGGGGGCTGTTGAGGAGTTACTACTATGAATGCTAGATAGATGGTGGAGCGAATTTCCTACGCTGACTGTGCTAACTGCGTGCAGTATCGTGCAGCCATAGTTGACTGCCCGTGAGTTGCAGAAACGTGCTGGCAAAAATTTTATTTCCGTTTCCGCTATCATGTCACACTAATCTTGCGGTCTGCCTGTATATTTGTAAGAAAAAAGATATCTTCCTAACATTTTCTTCTACACGCGTATGTTTTTGGCTTTGTGCGCGAACAGATTGAGGCTGAGCCTTATTGTGCGACATTTGTTATGTGGCGTTTTTGGGCATACGTGCACCTACTCACCTTTTATTTATTGCCATTTATACTACATATTTAGCTGACATTTGTGTATTTGCTTTCACTATCTGCACTTACAAATCTCACTCATATTTACCTTGTAATATTTCTTTACAATTTTCCTGCGCCCGCTTGGATGTCATCGCCCCAATGCCGTAATTCAACAACGAAACAACCGAATCAAAAAACAAATAACAAAAATGGCACAAAAAACTGCACGACCAAACATCAAACATTGACATCATACCGCATATGCACACACACACACACCTACAACCCCATTGGGAATTGGGAATTGTGACTGCCGCTCCCGCACGGTTTGCTGCGGTTAAAACATGCGCGCGTTCCTCACCTTACGGCAACCGAATATCATCAACAGAATCATCACGTAATTTTTCAATCAATACACGTGACGCGAATGGCATGCTGGAGAATCATTTATTTCTTGGGCACGACAAGCTCGAATGCCTGGCGAAGGAAATTCGCATCAATGACACCAATGGACGAAATTTATTTTCTGTAAATCAAAATGAAGTCACAATCGGTGCACACGCGTTGCGAATTGACGGCGAAGGTGGCGCCATATTTCGGGAATCCATACAAACGCCACATGTGCGCGCCGAACCGGGGCGCGAACTGAGGTGAGTATGCGAAAGCAAAAGAAACAAAAACAAAAAAATATTAAAACAGTTGAAAAATCGGACAGAAAATGTAGTGGAGAGGAATTTGTGTGTATATGAAAACAGCAAAGATATATTTTTGCTCCAAATCCGAGAGATTCACAAGTTTTTATAAGATTTAAGAGCGATTCCATGGGCGATGGTCCAGACATTTTAAGCATTGTTATCGATTCTATTGAAAATTTAAGTATTTGTAGGCTGGAATATAATAAGAAGTAAACTGGAAAAATTAAAAAAAAAATTTTGGTAAATTAAGATTTTTTCAATGTTAAAAATTATGGTAAGAACTGTTTTAAAGAAAAATATCTTCGGTTATTTTTATGATTTTTATAAATTTTTTTTAAGACAAAATATACACTGAAAAAATTTATTGGAAACAATTTATATTTTTTTGTTCAGAATTTCTCGGAATGTTTTTTATATATTTTTATTTTTTCTATATATTTTTTTCTCGGTAGTTCTTTGTTCAAAATTTTTGGAAAATTTGGTTTTTTCTTTTGTGATTTTGGTAATGACTTTTTAAACTAAAATATCTTCGGTTCCGTTTAGAATTTTTAGAAATTATCTTTTTTATTATAATTTATTGTTACATATTTTCCATATATTAAATAAATAAATAAATCTTTTTTTTTAATAAAATATATGTACTTTAAAAAAATCTTGTCGACTTTTTTAAAGTGAAATATCCTCGGTTTTTTTAGGAATTTTATATTTAAGTGAAATATCTTCGGTTACTTTTAAACTATTTATAAATTATTTTTCTTTTTTTTTAATACATACCTTTAAAACTTTTTTTTGGAAAAAAAATTTTTTTTGGAAAAATCCTTTATTCAGAACTTTTGGGAAATTCGGTTATTTTTTGTGATTTTGGCAACGACTTTTTTATAGCGAAATATCTTCGTTTCTTTTAAAGATTTTAATAAACTTTTTATTTAGGATAAATTATACCCTTAAAAATTTTTTTTTTAGGAAAAAAGTTATATTTCTTTATTCAGAATTTCAGGAAAAAACACAAAATTATGAACAAAGAAATAAAATTTTTACAAAAAAATTGTTTAAAGGTGTTAACTTTGTGATTTTGGTAACGACTTTTTCATGTGAAATATCTTTGGTTCCGTTTAGGATTTGTATAATTCTTTTTTCAGAATAAAATATACTTTTTAAACAATTTTTTCTCGAAAATATTATATTTCTTGGTCAGAGTATTTGGCAAATTTGTTTTTATTTTCGTGATTTAGGTAACGACTGTTCTAATGAAAAATACCTTCGATTCTTTTTAGGACTTCTATAATTTGTTTTTTTTTTCTATGATAAATTAAAGTTATAATATAAAGATTAAATAAATTAAATTAATAAATTAAAGTTATAATAAAAAGAATTTTTTTTTTAACTTATATTTCTTATACAGAATTTTTGGGAAATTTCTTTCTTTTTCTGATTTTGATAATGACATATTTAAAGAAAAATATCTTCGGTTCCGTTTAGAATTATTATAAATTATTATTTTTTTTTATTTATATCTTTAAAATTTTTTTTTTGTTTTTTTAGTTAAATTAAGAGAATTTTTTTTAAATTAGGTTTTTTTTGTTATTTTGGTACTGACTTTTTTAAAGCGAAATATCTTCGTTTCTTTTTAAGATTTTTATAAACTATTTGATTAGTATAAATTATACCTTTAAAGAAACTATTATATGAACAAATTAATATTTCTTTGGTCAGAATTTTTTTATATAATTTACTTTTTTTTATATTTTTGTCCTGTGTATGTCTTTGTTCAGTATTTTTGGAAAATTTGTTTTTTTTTTTTGTGATTTTGGTAACGACTTTTTGAAGTGAAATATCTTCGGTTATTTTATAAATTTTTCTTTAAGATAAGGTATACATTCACAAAAAAATATTTTTGGAAAAAACTAGTATTTCTTTGTTCAGAATTTTCGAGAATTTTTTTATAAACTTTTTTTTATTTTTATTTATTTTTCTCCGTAGTTCTTTGTTTAGAATTTTCGGGCATTTTTTTATATATATTTTTTTTTCTCCGTAGTTCTTTATTGAGAAATTTTGGGAAATTTGGTTTTTGTGTGATTTTGCTTACGACTTTTTAAAGTGAAGTACCTTCGGCTATTTTATGATTTTTATAATTTTTTTTTAAATAAAATATATACAGTCAACGTCAAAATGATAGCACATTTGATTTTTTATTTTTAATTTAACATATGTTACGAGTGATAAATTTAGATTCATACAGTTCCAATATATATGTAATAATATATTTAAAAACAGTGTTTATGGACAACCAAAATTAGTAGCTCTTCATTAAAGTGAAAAAAAATTATTTTCGTACTGCGTCAAAAATATAGCACATTTATGGAATCAGTGAGTTTTAAACACATAACAATAATAAATAAAGAAAAAAACTTATTCTAATAATGAGTGGACCCTCCATTTTTCTTTATGACTTCAGTCATGCGATTTGGAAGTGATTTAAATAGTTTCTTAATATACTTTTGCGGAATCTCGTCCCACTGAGCTAAAATGCTGGTTTTAAGTTCGTCAATACTATCATACTGGCGATTTTCGGAGTAAACCTTTCTCGCAAGAGATCCCCAAAAATTTTCAATTATGTTTAGGTCAGGAGATCGGGAGGGTCACTTCAAAATATTAATGTTTTTTTCGTTGAAAAATTGTTTTACAATTTTTGCTGTATGCACAGCTGCGTTATCCTGCTGGAAAATTAGGGAACCTTTTGTAACATGATGGCCACGGTTCACCACTTCGTTGCCAATCAGATTTATGTAGTCTCTGCTGTTCATTCTTGAAGGTACAAATTTAATTTCACTCCTTCCACGATAACCAATCCCGGCCCATATCATGACACATTCTCCTCCATGTTGGCGACGGCTCAAAACCTTAGGCTCCTTCCGCAAGTCGTGGTAATAGTAAGCCCAACCATTCGGTCCATCTAAATTGAACTTGTTTTCGTCAGTAAACATAACACGCCGCCAACGTTTATTCCACTTAGTGTGCTCTTCTGCAAATTGTAATCTTTCTTGCTGATGCGTCCCTGTTAGTGGTGGCCTCCTTTGAAGTTGTTTGCGTTGGATAGTTTCAGATTATTGCAAAACTCTTTGTACATTACGTACACGTGTTTCAACACCAGCTGCTTCTGCAATTTTCTTGGCAGTGAGGTCAGAATTGGATGCAACACGCAAAATCGCTCGCTCTTGTCTAGTCGTAATTGATTTTGGGCGGCCCCCGAATGAGCTTTTCCATAATTCTCGGGATCTTTTAATAAATTTGAAATTACTTTATGGCTTCTATTTAATTGTTTTGCAAATTCACTTATTTTTGCTTTGTTTTTATGTAAACTTAGAGCCACTTTCACTTCTGCACTGTTAAGCTGCATTCCTCGCCCCATTGTTATCAATAAATGTTATTTTTATCTTTAATGTACAAAATAAACACGTTTTTTGCGAAACAAAATTATTGTCCACATTTACCGACTGTCCATCAATAACTACGAATTATTTTGTGCAAATGTGCTATCATTTTGACGCACCGAATTCACACATTTTTCAGATAACGGTAGTTTAACTAAAAAATATTTACCGCTATGCCGCTCAAAATGAGCAAGTGGACACATTTAACTCTTACATTGCAAAGCAAAAGGAATAACAAAAGGAATTCAAACATATTGAAGCAATTTTTAGTTTATTTGTGATTGTGCTATCATTTTGACGCTGAGTGTATATGTGCATTGAAAAAATTTATTTTAGAAAAAAATTTATATTTCTTTGTTCAGAATTTTTTGAAATATTTTTTTATATATTTTTTTATATATTTTTTTATATATTTTTTTTCTACATATTTTGCCCCGTAGTTCTTTGTTCAGAATTTTTGGGAATTTTTGTTTTTTTCTGTTGCGATTTTAGTAACGACTGTTTTAAACTGAAATATTTCCGCTCATTTTTAGGATCTTTATAAATTTGGTATTTCTTTATAATTTTTATAATTTTTTTTTAACTGAAATATCTTCGATTGCGATTTTTTAAAGTGAAATATTTTAGCTTATTTTTATTTTAAAATATTTGTTTTTTTTCGAAAAAAAAAACTTCTGTAAAATACTATTTCTGTGTTCAGTATTTTTCGAAAAAAATTATTTTTTTTATTTTTGTTTGTTTAAAACATATTTCTTTTTTTTTTGAGAATAGCAGCAGCATTATTTTTCAATTCTCTGTAGCAGTACTTTTCACTGATTTTCTGTACGTAGTTAAATAAAAAACTCCTGATAAAAAAAAAACAGCCACGGTTCGGAGTCGGCTTAAAACTGTAGGCCCCTCCTTTTGTGAAACTCTAAACCTTATGGGGATTCCATTCTGAATCGATAGATTACAGGGACTACGGAGCATAGTCTCAACTATTAACACAATTTTTTTTTGTGTATTCTGCAGAGGTATATTTTTCTAAAACAACAAAAAAAAAGATTTTTTCTGAAAAATTTCTAACAAAAAATATAAATATCCAATATAAATATCCAAAAATATATATCCAAAAAAAAAAAAATTAGTTTGAGAGACATATTTTGTTCTAAAAAAATATAAAAAATTAGCGAAATGTCGAGTTCTTTCTTTAATCTGAAGAGGAAGGTTATTCAAAAGCACCAAACAAAAATTATGTTCCAAAATTTTATTATAGGTATATTTTATCCTTTTATCTTTGAAAAATTTTATACCAAAATTGACATCGGTGAATATATGTATCTTGTTATTATTATTACTCCATATTCCTTTAGGGGCTTAAGGATTCAACAAAAGTTTTCGAAACATTTCTATTTCTAGACATAAATCTCAGTTCATTAAACGATTTTCCAATTTCATAGTCCTTTGCTTATCTCAAAATAATAATATTTTTCTTTCAATTTACTTCTTACTATATTCCAGCCTAAAGTAATTTAATTTTAAGCAGAATTGATGACAATGTCCAAAATACTTGGATCACTTGACAAGAATTCCCCTAAATCAGAGATTCAATAAGAGCATTGCTTCATAAAGGTATTCGATGTTTGTCTAAAAAAGCAGGTGACGTTCGTGTCATACGTCAAATAGATTCAAAAATTTTCAATTCCGGGTAGATAGGATGAACCAGTGCCAAGCCTGAATAAAGTCGAACAGCAGTCAGTTGAATGAAACCGTGCTGCATAAATAAAGACAAATGTAAACCTTTCTAAAAATTCCATAAAAATTGGCTGAGAGTTGCTCGCGCTACGTCATTTTAAAAACAGGCATATTTCCGCATTTGGCTCATCCCGAGTAAAATTACTTATAATAAATGCATCAAGAAATGTGGACCCTTCCTTTGAAGAATAAGCAAAAAACCAATGAAAGCAAACAGGCAGCGAATAGCTTTGCATGGCGCATTTGCATCGCAGGCAAGCTTTAAATATGCAGCTGTTTGCAGTAGTCGATCTTTCTGTGCATGAATAACGACATGCAACATATGCATGCCACACGACAAACACATTGGGGCAGCCAACAATGCATTGGCCGATGTCCAAGCAAAGCCCACCCGCCAAGTGTTGACTATATTAAAAAACGCTTAAAGTTCGGCAGACAAATAGGCTCAACGCACACCCACGCATCATCACACACATATGCGCCAATGCACAGGTGCACATACACTTGCATAAGTGTACGTCGCGTAGATGCATGCAAATGCGCGCGAGTGTGCAAAATAAATTGTCGGCCTGCAATGGCCAGTTGTGAATTGCAGTGACTGGAAATATTGACTTGTTGGCGGCTGAATCTGTGTATGTGTGCGTGAGATTGCTTGCGGGCGAGAACGCGTTTTGGGTGCTCGAGTGCAGCAGCTGCACAATTCAATAACGCGCTGAGTTATTTATTTTTCTTCAAATCAAATGGGTGAAATATGGGAGAAATGGTTGAAGGCTCAACTGCGCAGAAATTCTGATGCTAAGACAAATACAAATAAAATCGTAAATCAATTCAAAGAAACGAATTGCAGATAGCCTTAGCTCAACTGACCAAATTATATGTAACTCCTTCTGATGCAAGTAAATGAAAACATAGAGAAAATATTGAGGTGCAAAATTTTTGGTTTTTTCATGTTAAACCATTCGTGACCCATATTGGATGACAAGGAGCAGCAAATATGTGCCTTTTCAGGTGGCACCTGCTGGAGTAGTAAATGAAATAAAGTAAAGGAGAGGCTGCTGCAGCCAAAGTGCTTGGTACATGTCTACCCTGGCTTGAAAATCTTGAGCAGATAACAAGAATTGATAGAAAAGTTTTTTTCTAATATCAGTCGCCCCTCGGCAGGCAATGGCAAACCTCCGAGTGTATTTCTGCAATGGAGAAGGTCTTAACAAAACATCATATGCCGATTTGTAGGTTACCACATTTTTGTAAAGAAACCGAAACGCAAACCACAAATAGGAGTAGGAGGAACTCAGCCAAATACGTATAAAGGGTGGTGTTAGTTTATGTAGTTATTATTCATATTATATTTGAACAAAATCTCTTCACATATTCCATGTAAAATATTGAAAATTGAGTCAAAGGTAGTGAACTTCTGGAAGCCCCGGAACAAGCCCAACACATTTTTCCCATCTCTCAGGCAGTTTGTGGATGCCGCGCCAAAAAAATTGGCCCTCTTTGGCCGCAACCGAATCACCGAGCCATTTTTTGGCTTCTTCGTGAGAAGCTCGGAAAGTGCGTGGTCCATCGGTGCAAACAAATGATAATCGGAAGGCGCCAAGTCTGGTGAGTAAGCCGCATGCACCAGCGGTTCCCAATCGTACGTATCCACCAATTCCCGGGTCGCTCTTGTTCGATGTGGCGGTGCATTGTCATCAAGTCAGTTCATACGTCACCCATCTTCCGACCTTCAAAATCATGCCCATGTCTTTCAAACGTTTGGAAATGGTTTTTGGGGTCACCCGCAACTGCTCTGCCATCATTTCTTGCGTTTGACCATCATCTTTATCCTACAACGCTCGCAATTCGGCGTCCTCAAACTTTTTCGGTGGCCGACCACGGCGCTCGTTCTCTACGCTAAAATCACCACTTCGGAATTTTTCAAACCTGAAGCACTGCGCTCTACTTAGAGCATGCCCACCATAAGCTTCTATAAACATTTGATGAGCTTGAGAAGCGTTTTTCTTCAGTTGATAACAGAAAATCAACGATGTCCGCAAATCGTAGTTTGACGGCACAAAATTCGGCATTTTTAAGAGCGACAAAAATGCATTGTTGTATGAAACGTAACAAACAATGAACTGAATATTGTTGACAGGTGACAGACGAATAAAACGGGAAGGTTTAGAAATACTCCTAGCGACATCTGTGGACTAATAGCTGAAAGTCTCATTTCATAGGTATATAGCTGGTAATTGTTTTGCGGTGTACATCATAACTGAATTATTTGAAATACAAAAATTAAAATGCCTTTGTACAAGTAGATGTTTCTCGCAATATACTTGACAGGATTGCATTTGGAAGCCTAAAAACGTTTGTCGAATACTTATAACTTCCGATCAGCCTAATACTTTAACATAATATTATTTTATTCTATGTCAACAAATTAGAACTAAATATCTAAAAAAGCGGTGATAGTCAACATGGTAAGGAGAACTCATCCGCATTTTTGTTATCCATCTTTATGCTATCAGCACAGAATCACAGGATCGTCTGTATCCCACTTTACACATTATAGAATTGACTTCAGCTATCTCTATCCGAATCATGTGTTTCAGCTCCGGAATCATTGGTGGTTTCTTCTCATAAACTTTACTTTTCCAAAATGATTTTTCTGAAATAATTCGAAGGTTTTCTCCTCGCCAGATGCGTCAATTTTGTTTGTTGAAAAATGTCAAAAATGACATAAAAATATGTACCGCTTAAGAAGTATTCACTACGTCTCGTTATTTTTGAAATACGCTTTAGAATTTTTCATTACTTTTTTCCGTAAAATACTAAATTTGCTAAATTTTTTTTTTTATTCATTTCTACTTTATTTGTTTGCTGTAGACTGGAATCACCAACACGTCAGCTGGAGCTGACAGCAGCAAAGGACATAAATTTGCAATCACGTGCCGGAGCAATCGAAGTGACTGCGCTAAAGGATGTGCGACTGAGTGCGCTTGATGGAAGTGTAAGTGGTATTTAAGAAAAAATTCCAATTCTTCTATTATAAGCTTCTAAAAATGTTATCAAAGTGTTTGGTAATATCTTCGAAACCGGAAGTAATCTTTGGGTAATTACTAATAATTGAATAATAAAATTATATGGATTATTTATTATTAAAAATGAGGCTGTATGTGTAAGACTTTTTGGACTTGGACTTTGGACTTTACAATGCATCAACTGGTTGAAAGTTACAAAATTCAAAATCAAATATTTTTTATACGAAACAAACTTTCAACTAAAAATAAGTAAAATCCAAATAAACTTAGAGTTGAATATGGAAATAACCAGGAGCATACAAATTGGGGATTAATAGTAGAAATTAGAGAGACAGAGAAATGGTGACAGTTTAAACACAGCCATTATCACCATCATTAAATAGCATTAACGTAATGGCGTATTACAACTTTGTAGTTACTGTTACCGATCACAGAATCAGGAATTGAATTTCATAGCCTCATAGCATTAATGAAGAAAAACCTTGATGTAGATAAGTAGGAATATTTGGGTACAATCAGAGTTTTATGCGTATTAGAACTCTCATTGTTCCCAAACATTTCTATGTACTTGTACATAAAGGTTTTTCTTCAATTTAACCAATCTTAACTTCTCGTGCAGATATTTGGGATTTTTAATTCAACTACATAAAGATACAGTTTCTAGCCACCAGATAATCTAAATGCTGCATTCAAAAATTTTATTTTTCCACAAAAATATACGATCATACCTTTTGAAACCATAACGCGTAACTTCATTTAACGCAACATCAATTTTGTGAGAGAAAATAGAGTCGAGTTTGCTATATACTTATGAGCTCAGAAAGTACCGGGAATGTTTAAATAAAACAAAACAGGGTTAAATTTCAGGCAAATTTATTTTATCTCCTTCAAAATATGACCCGTCTGAAGTAGCACACATGTGCCAACGTTAAACCCAGTGCTCCCCGCACCCCTGGTAGGCCGACGAGAGATGGACTTCAGTTCCTTCGACGCATTCTCTTTGATCTCCTCTATCGACTAAAATTTCCTTCCACGAAGTGGTAACTTCAACTTGGGAAACAAAAAGAAGTCGCTCGTTGCCATATCAGGTGAATACGGTGCTTGCACGGTGGTATTTACTTGGTGTTTGGTCAAATAATCCAGCACAATTTTGGCTCGGTGGGAGGGCGCATTATCATCATGCAAAATTCGAGAATTGTTTGCGCACATTTCCGGCCATTTGCGACGTACAGCATCTCTGTATTTAGTGTCTGGCCCGATAGAAGGTACTCATGGTGCACTATTCCTTGGCAATCGAAGAAAATAGTCAATCAAACATTCCCGGTTAATTTTTTGATCATAGGGTACATAAGCTTGACTGTGAGCTATTATATATTTTTGAGTAGTTATATCCTCCTGGTTAGATAAGCTCGAATGAATTGTTGTTTCTGTTATTATTTGATTTCTGTTATCATTTATCTGCTTATTATGTAGTTCAAAAGCACGACAAAGAGGGCCACGTGCCATTTTCAAGTTTATAAACATAACTGATTTCTTTAAATTAAATTTTTTACTTAGACCATTTCCACAATTAGCATTAAATGAATTCCATATAATGTTCAATTACAACCACCATCCTTCTAATGGTTTCTTTTCGACGGTATCGTAAAAATGACATTTTATATATTTAGTTTATCTGTTGTCTTGATGTGGGTTCCGGAACATGAGGAGCACGAAGGGAAGGAAATTGCGAACACTTTAGCGGAAAAGGGGGAAAACACTCCCTTCATAGATCTTGAACCTTTCTGCGGGGTAAATAATGGCTTCAAAAGGACCTTCCTACTTAAGCAGAAACAACGAGGCCTAATCGATTGCTGGAGAGCCCAATCGCACATGCGGCAATCGAAAAGACTCATAGATCCAGAACGGCAGAGGCAATCCTTAACCTAAGCAGAATAGACATAAAACTTTACACTGAACTACTAACAGGTCACTTAATTATACATGAAAAAGATAGGTGCGATGGAAAACAATTCTTATAGACTCTGCAAAGAGTCACAAGAAATAGCAGAACATATTTTATGCGACTGCCCAGCAGTGGCACGACGCAGACTAAATTACTTGGGAAATGAGGCTATAGATCCAAACCTCCTGGTAGAAATTAAGCATACAGCAGTTTTAGGATTTATTAACAGCCTACAACGGTTTGAGTAGGCTACATGGCTGCACAATAGATCTCTTCAGGTCGCAGTGCACAAACAGCCAATCAAATAATAATAAAATAATGTCGTGTGAAATAACTGATAAACTCACGATTTTTTTACCTAGTTCCCAAAGGTCGTATGTCAGCTGGGTTAACCTAATCTAATCTAGTCCACTTTCATAGTTATTGCCACATATGAATGAATAAAAAAATAAGTAGACATATAATTTCTGGTAGAAGTTCGACTGAATGTACATATGAACCATCTCATATTCCTGTATATTTATCCTCTTCTTCTCTTCCCACACATTTCACAATCTACAGCTGCGCTTGGAATCCTCCAAAATCCTTATGCCGAATCTGCGTACAGCGCAACCGCCTTCATTGGGAGCGCCACAAAGTCGTGACCATTTGCATCGTGTCTTCCAGCTGTGCGCCTGTTCGAATGGCAAACTCTTTCTTGCTGCGCCGCACTCGATATGCGCCGGAGATGATAGTACCGTTTGCAGATGATTGCCCGAACGTAGACAATAAAATGAGGAAGCAGTACACTCCGGAGAGCGGATGTTGAGAGAATAAAGAAAGAAGGAGGAATTAATAACAATTAAATAGTAAATAGATATGTATGTATGTGTAGGCACTAAGACTAAGTATAGGTAAAATCAAGCAGGGGCTAAAGTAGTATTCATATTGATGTAAATGTTGAAACTGATGCATGTGAAATATAGAAAAAGCATATACAGCGGTGGCCAGGTAATTAAGGAACGCTGGAAGGTTGAGTAAACAATTATTGCGCACACAACGAAGAAATAAAAAGTACTCTAAAATACAGTTTTGTGTGGAATTATGAGTAGAAATGTTTGATCTTTCAAAGGTACACTCATGGGCAGAAAAATAGGTGTGCGGGGTTATGGACACATTTGGCTATGTTACTTTTTGTGTATTGTGTGCATTAATTTTTTATAATTTTTTTAATTTTATCAAAAAAAAAAAAACGGTGTGAATCGGTTCTTTAAACTTCGTGCAAAAATTATAAAAATTATGAAAATCATTTTTTCACACTTTGCGCAAAAATTATGACAATTACGAAGTTTTCGCAAACTTTCACCAAAAATTTCAAATTTTTAATCAAAATTTTTGGAATAAATTTTAGTAAGCTATTTTGCACAAGGTGGCGCAAAATTAATCATTCAAGTTTTTTTGTTTGTTTTTTGAATAACTGTTTTACCAAATCCAAAAAATCGATAGCTAAATAAAATTTAAAAAATGTAAATACAACAAAAACCAAATAAATCGATTGATTTTTTTTAAACTTTGCGCAAAAATTATGAAAATTGCGAAGTTTAACTTAACTTAACTTTTGATAAGAAATTTTAGAATAATTTTTGATATGCATTGACAAGGTGGCGCAAAATTAATCATCCATTTTTTTTTTTTAATAACTTTTATATTAAATACAAAGAAGTTATTACTAAATAAAAAAAAAATGTGCGACAAAAACTATATAAATCAATTTTTTTTTCCAATTTTCCCCAAAAATTATGAGAATTACGAAGTTTTTGCAAACTTTCACCAAAATTCAAACTTTTTGATACGAATTTTTAGAATAATTTTTAGTGTGTAATTTTATACAGGTGGCGCAAAATTAATCATCCATTTTATTTTTATTTCTGAATAACTTTTTTACCAAATACAAAAAAATGATAGCTAAATAAAAAAACAACGTAAATACAACAAAAACGATATAAATCAATTTTTTTCAAATTCTTCGCAAAAATTATGCGAATTACGTAGATTTTACAAACTTTCACCAAAACTTTAAATTTTTTTATAAGAATTTTTAGAATAATTTTTGGTATGCAGTGACAAGGTGGTGCAAAATTAATCATCCAAGTTTTTTGTTTTGAATAACTTTTCACTAAATACAAAAAAAATTGTATTAAATATAAAAAATGTACAACAAAACCCATTAAATCGTATTTTTCTTTTTTTATTGCAACTTTGCGCAAAAATTATAAAAGTTATTAAAATTACGAAGATTTTGCACACTTTCACCAATATTTTAAACTTTTTGATAAGAATCTTGAGAATAATTTTTGTACAGGTGGCGCAAAATTAATCATCCATCTTTTTTTAATAAATTTTTACTAAATACAAAAATATGATAGTTAAATAAAAAAAACCATGTAAATCGTTTTTTTTTTCAATAATTTTTAGTTTACAATTTTACACAAGGTGGCGCAAAATTAATCATGCAAGTTTTTTTTAATAACTTTTTTGCTAAATACAAAAAAAATTGCTACTAAATAAAAACACAATGCACAGAAGAGCCATATAAATCTTTTTTTTTCAAACTATGCGGAATAAAAATTACGAAGATTTTCGAAACTTTGGCCAAAATTTCAAACTTATTGATCAGAGTTTTTAGAATAATTTTAAGTATGCAATTTTATACAATGTGGCGCAGAATTAATCATCCTTTTTTTTTGTTTTAATAACTTTTTTTCTAAATATAAAAAAACATTATTAAATATAAAAAATGTACAGCAAACCCCTTTTTTTATTGTAACTATGCGCAAAAATTTATAAAAAGTTATTAAAATTATGCAGATTCTACCGATTTTCACTATAATTTCAAACTTTTTTAGAATTATTTGTGGCATAAAGTTTTATACAAGGTGGCGCAAAATTAATCATCCATTTTTTTTAATAAGTCGTTCGCCAAAAACAAAAAAAACTTAATCATCCACCCTCTTTTAATTACTTTTTTATTGAAAACAAAAAAAAAAAAATTAAATATAAAAAGTGTACAACAAAACCCATTAAATCGTATTTTTCTTTTTTTATTCTAACTTTGAGCAAAAATTATAAAAGTTATTAAAACTATGAAGATGTTACAAACTTTCACTAAAATTTCAAACTTTTTAATCATAATTCTTAGAACAATTTTTGGCAAATTTTATACAAGGTGGCGCAAAATTAATCATCCGATTGTTTTTATAACTTTTACTAAATACAAAACAAAAATTTGGAGTGGTGAAAATATTTTTTTGAACTTTGATTGTGAATAACTTTTTTACTATATACAAAAACTTGTTTCGTGTGATGGAAATCCTTGTATACCTCAGCTGTTAGTTCGCAAGTGTCAAATATTTCTGATATACGACGCCAATTGCAAAAACCATAAATCTTCTGATAGGATGATTAATTTTGTGACACCTTGTACTCCATACAATTTTAGTACAATTAAGTGTAAGTTGCAAGTGGGTAGCAAATATCGCGAATTTTCGAAATGCTAATTTTTTTTGCTTACAAAATAGGTTCGAATATTTTTTATATGGAGGGAAATGACTAGCACCGTCAGCTAAAAAAAATTTGAAAATTTAACTTTGCAGACACTGGCAGTTTGCACTTTCTTAGACTAAAATTGAATAGTCCATGAAACTGCATACCAAAAATTTTTCTAAAATGTTTGAAAATTTGTTGAAAATTCCCATAAATTTGTCACAAAACTTGGAAAAACGATTTATACGGTTTTTATTGTATAATAAGTCAGTCGCCGTAGCCGAATGGGTTGGTGCGTGATACTATTCGGATTTCACAGAGAGGTCGTTGGTTCGAATCTCGGTGAAAGCAAAATTTATAAAAACATTTTTCCAATAGCGGTCGCCCCTCGGCAGGCAATGGCAAACCTCCGAGTGTATTTCTGCCATGAAAAAGCTCCTCATAAAAATATTTGCCGTTCGGAGTCGGCTTGAAACTGTAGGTCCCTCCATTTGTGGAACAACATCAAAACGCACACCACAAATAGGAGGAGGAGCTCGGCCAAACACCTAACAGAAGTGTAAGCGCCAATTATTTTTTTTTTTTTTTAAGTCGCACTTTAACAAAAAATTAATAGATTCTAAATAAGCCAAAGTAAAATTGCCAAAACTGGCCAAAGTGTCGCACACCTACTTTATTGCCCATGAGTGTATGCGAATTAGTTGACCACCGCTGTACATACAGTTATATAAACTCGCACAAACAAATGTATAAATACAGATAATAAATAAATAATCATGAAAGTAAGTCAAATCTGTTAGAAGCTAGCAGCGTTGAATGTATCAGTAAATAGCCTTTAATACATATATAGATACACATAGACACATATATAACATAGAGTAAAAAAAATATAGAAAATTACTTGATTGCTAGAATTTAAGTGAAAAAGTGGGTGGAAACCACCGAATTAATTATGTTAATAGAAAATCAACATTTATTTAGAATTAACGCGTGCATTAAATAGTTATACTGAATTATAGAGATAAGTAAATAAGTGCACAAACGCACAAATGCGTATGTATGTATGTGTGTATGCAGCATGTTTGTCTGGCTGGTAAGTAAAGCGTTGAAAAATAGCATTTTTAAAAATACAAATATGAGAATATTACACGAACACACAGACACACACTAAGTAGCAGATGCGTTACAAATGAACAGTTGACTATTTTTTTTTCGTTTTCGTGCTTACATTCTTTGAAAATTTTTATCATTCATGAGTTTGTTAATTTAGTCTTTGGCCACAGCCGCAATTAAGCATTTAGCGCTAATGCAACAGAGGTCATGAAATATTAATAATAAAAAACAAAACAAAAAACCAAGTACAGATGTGCCATGCAGAAAATTTATAAGTGCCAATTCAGTGCATTTTTACTGAATTTTGAGGTTCACGACCAAACTAAAGAGTACGGCACTCGCAGTGTAACCAATTTAAAAGGCCATACATTTAGTTTATGATATGATATGAGCACATTTTGCCTTGACTATGGCCTTGAGACGGTCCAGCAACGAAACGCAAGCTGCCCGAATGTGACTTGCAGGTATTTTGACCTACTCGTGGGCAATGGCTTTTTCCTTTCTTAGCTCAAACTTTGCTCTCCAAAATGTCCCATCGGACATCAAATAATCCATCGGATTCGCGTCTGGTGAATTTGATAGCCTTTGTGTGGGCGTTATGAAGCTTGCAACGTTGTTTTTTTTAGCCATTCTTGGTCCACTCGAGCTTTGTGAGACGGTGCCGAGTCCTGTTGAAACGTCCATGGTCTACAACTGAAATGTTTGTCTACCCACGGATTCAAAGCAAACCCCAGAATACTTTCCCGATAATATTTCGCGTTTACCTTGACGCCACGAGCGTTGAAAATGATTAGAGAGCGCCCATCTGCGGTTACAATGGCTCAAACTATTACCTGTGGCGGGTGCTGCCTCCTGATGGCCAATCGATGATTCAAATTCCTGTATGAATGGTTGGTCAAATAAACCATTTGGGAGTTTAAGAAATTGCTTTTCGGAAATTGACCACTTTCGGCCAAGCGAAGCAACTCCTTCGCTCTCTCAAGACTGACTTGTTGCTGCTTTGGGGTGAGATCATGCACCTTTGGATCATGTAAGGCTTGACTTTGAGATCATTTTTCAGTAAGTGGTGGATTTTTTTGTCAGATATTTTCTTTAGTTTAGTTCTTTCGGCATTTGATTGGCACTTCGTCAGGGATTTCGCTCAAGTCGTTTCTTCACTTTTGAACCATTTCACGCGACTTTGCAGTCTTTTGATGACCATCTCCATGACGTTTCGCGATGCTACCAGTATCATTGCACGAGTAACGGTGCGACAAACAAAAACTTTATTTACTTTAAGGTGTTCGAGCTCAGAAGCAATCAGTGGTTCCAGCCAAATCGTTTGAAATCCATTACTGATTTTGGTTTTTCGTGTTTACTCTCAGCAAAATGCTTCCACGTGCTTATAAATAAAAATCTGGACTTTCATAAACCCAATTAAAAGACATCTGATGCCCGTGCATGAGCTGCGCGAGCAGTCTGAAGTTGATGCCGGACCTTGTAATTTAAATGGCGGGATGAAAATATACAAAAAATTTATCGTTTTTATTTTTTTACAATATTTATGATGTAATCGTCTGTTTCTATATTATGGTAACTTCTTTTTGTCTTTATCTACATTTCACCCAATTTACAAATTTACACTCTTGGTTTATTTTAATTCCACTCCATAGGTCTATGTGAGCTTCTTATCGAGGAGCGACTGTTTAAGCCAATTCAACTGAAAATGCCGTAAAAATGCATTCTCGAAATGTGTATAAAGATTTTCGTTTGAAAATTTTGTTCTTGAATCCAATTTTTTTAATTTTATTTTTGTTTTATTTGCACAAAGCTTTAAATTAGGATTTAAATAGTATATATTGTAGTTTTTGCAGGGATTCACAGGGCATTGCCTAAGCAAATAGTTAAAATAAATAGAAACGAAATATTTGCAAAACTTGTCAACAAGTCTCCTTGCCATAGTTATTAAACACACTGCAGCTCTGGAAATTCAAAAGACTGATGGTCCACCAAAAACATATTTCCTAGATAAATTTGTGTTGCCCAAAAGTTAATTTGATTGATAAAATATCGCCAAAAAAAAAAAAACCATGACCTGATGAGAAGAAATGACTGGCGCGCTTTGTTAAGCTTGGCCCAAATCGTGTAAGCGGAAGAGAGAAGGAGATGAGACGAAATCTTCGTATTTTATATAACTTTGAATAGGATATACGTAATGTTTTCGGGCCCTCTTTAAACCTATTTTCGCATGCTAATTTTTGCCAAAAATTTTAAAAATATAGAAAGAGTTAACAGGTAGAACATTTCCTCTATCACTTGCAGTATTGCTCGTATCAGGTATTTGTGACCCTAGAGCTTGCAAAACTTATATAAACTATAAAATTTGGATACTTTCAGGATTTCCAGTATTTTCAAATTTCTGTTGTGAATCAGTTTTCATACAATTGCATCAATCTTTCTTTAGAGAAGCAAACGTCGTAAGAGGCTAGCCTTCAGAAGTGGAGTCAGACGCCATTTGATTACTACTTATTCAATAGTGGAAGGCAATTATTCTTAGCGTTCACTTTTAAACTTTGCCACTATCACACTCTGAAATTATATACCGCTACTCCCTATAAGAGGCATACCAGAGTGGCTCGCAAGTGATAAAATCGTACAAGTTTGAATTTGAATTTTATTCCACTACGTTCAAGGTTTCCCTAAAGGGTATTTTTAATTTGTGCATTCACGCTTATGAATTTCACAGCAAATATTGTTTGTGGAAAAGTATGATTGCAACTTATTATAAATAAACATCAACACAGGTATTTAGTTATAATTAGTATAATACAAAAAATAAACAAGTCGATGATATAATGACATTAATCAGAGGTCTATAAGTGGGAGCAGCTTTTTACACTCATCTAATTTGATGCAATAAAAAATTAAACTATCCAACGGACTTTTTATAGTTTCAACTACTCAAAATTAACTTGGGAATTAAGGTGCGGTCAGGGATGACGAGAAAAGTGTAATTTCAACTCATTTATTTGTAAGAAATTTTTTCATTTGCCGTGGACGATTTGAAAACGTTATTTTTAATTTTTCGGGAATTAATTTGGAAAAGCAAAGTTTAGACGGATATCATTTAACGGAAAGCAAATAGATTTTAAAGGATGTATTTAACTTTCCAGCACTGCATGGGCAAATTTCTAATAAGGAGAGTAACACCCGAATTTTGCTACTAATATTAATGGTGAATTGGCGTAATTTGGAAATAATATCAAAAGTGTTGTTAATGATATTTTCAAAAACGAAAAATTTGAAATACAGGAACATGCTTCTGTACAACACAACCAAGCTGAAAAATCGGAGGAGAACGCAAACAAAAAATTACTGCTGTTTATGGTCAAAAATACTTGGGCCAAAAGAGGTGGCTGTGAAACTTGACTAGTATCCGACGAAATAACGAACTCAATTTAAACATTTGTGAACGGCTGTTTTTCGCCGAATTCTCCGTATATTAGATACCGAAAAGGCCCGAAAAATATTGAGCTTCAACAAACGAAAAGGCGCTGGATAGGGCAATATATATATATAATTGGCGCGAACACCCTTTTTGGGTGTTGGGCCGAGCTCCTTCTCCTATTTGTGGTGTGCGTCTTGATGTTGTTCCACGAATGGAGAGACTTACAGTTTCAAGCCGACTCTGAAAGGCAGATAGTTTTTATGAGAAGCTTTTTCATGGCAGAAATACACTCGGAGGTTTAACATTGCCATCCGAGGGGCGACCGCTATTAGAAAAATATTTTTATTAGTTTTGGTGTTTTCACCGAGATTCGAACCTACGTTCTCTCTGTGAATTCCGAATGGTAGTCGCGTACCAACCCATTCGGCTGCGGCAGCCGCTAGATAATAAAGCGCAATATAAAAGTTTCGACTGCAGAATTTAATTGAAAGAGAAAAAGTAAGTTTTTATGTAAGAAATATGACATACTTTGACCTAAGGTGGTTTAATTATTGGTTTGAACAAACATTTTCAAACAAAATAAGTTCAGCTATGTTGCGATACCTAATCAGACGAGTATTAGCAACAGCCCATCAAAAAAGTAATGGGGTCGCAATATAGATGTTATTATTTATTGCGGCGACGAAAAATTGCTTATTCAAAGTTCTGATTAAAATTTTTGATATGTTGATGGATTTTTTTTTTATTTTCACAAAGTTTGAGAATTGGATGTATAAGGTTTTTGTAAGAAACTTTACTATATATTGATACAAAAATGATTAAAATTAATTGAGAAAAAATCAATTTATCAAAACTTTTCATAAATTTCTGGGTCTTTGGAAAGTAAAATTTAGATGTACTTTCTTCATGCCATCTTTGAAATATTTCAAGCGGACAAATGCATAATTTTGCACCATAGAACAATGCGTTAAAATTATTGAAACTTATTTTGAAAACGGTCGAAATTTAAGAACAACATATCGGAAAATTCGTAGTTATTTCTCGGTACATAGCTGTAGTGTTCGATATCTCGTAAAGTAACGATCAGGCAATTTAAAGCTTATGCTTGTCATCAAGCTGACGTTTCCCCCTAAAAGAAATTATTTTGCTGTTTTTTTGTTTTACCCACTTCAGTTGTGAGTTTCAGGGCGCTAACAATGCAAGTCAACAAAGAGAAAATTCGGTACATTTTACAGGTTAGCTTTGATAAAGGCGAAAATTCAAGCCTAGCCGCTCTACTGCAACAGCTAATTGAGTGCAATTTTGGTTTCGTCGCTTCTTTTCAGGCATTTGTGATGTTAAAGTGGCAACTCGCACAAGCAAGTCAGTCGTCGAAAATGCCAATAAAACCACAGAAATAATCGAAGTTGACCGGTATGTTAGCAGTCGTAACATCGCCCAGGAGCTAAAGAATGACTACAAAACAGTTTTAAATGACAAAAAATGAAAACTAATGGATTGCTTTTTCCTAAACTAATGTAAAGGTTTTTCCAATAAGAGGTATTATTTTGATAAAAGATCAATGGTTTCGTTGCTTGTGTGGCACGTAGCGCCGTCTTGTTGAAAATAACGTTGTCCAGATCAATACCATCCAATTCGGCCATCACAAATCGTTAATCATCTCTCGATAGCGCATTCCATTCACCGTAACTGTTGCTCCAGCTTCATTTTCGAAAAAGTAAGGTCCAATAACTCCGCCAGCCCATAAACCGCACCAAACAGTCACACGTTGACTATAGAGAGGCTTTTCAACAATAACTCTTGGATTTTCTGAGCCACAGATCCGACAATTTTGCTTATTGACGAAGCCACCGACATGGAAATGGGCCTCATCACTCAAGATGATTTTTCGATGAAATTCCGGATCATTTTCATGCATTTCAACGACCCAATCAGCAAAGAGACGACGTTGTTGATGATCGGCCGGCTTGAGTTTTTGTGTTGACTGGATTTTGTAAGCCTTAAGACTCAAATCTTTATGCAAAATACCAAAATACGGTGTAATGACGTTTGTGGAATGCCTAATTCTTAATTCCAAAGAAAGACGAGGAATGGACGAGGGACAAACCTGGGTTTTCTTCAACACTTTCGGCTACAACTGCAATATTTTCGGGTGTTCTTGAGCGACGTGCACGGGTTTTACTCTTCACATCACTAACATGTCCCAACAGCTCGAATTCTTTCACCAATTTCTGTACTGCGATCCGACGAGGTGCTTCACGATGACCCAAAAATTTTCGAGTCTTACGAACCGTCTCTTCCAAATTTTCACCATTTTTATAGTGAATTTTAATAATTCCAAAGCGTTGTTTAAGCGTGTATCGTTCAATTTTTATTAATGGCGTAGTTTCTACTTGTCAAATATCAAAAAATTACAGCTTCAAAAGTGACACCTACCGAAATAGCGGGCTATTCAAAATAACACCTGTTATTGGAAAACTCTTTATTATTTGGAAAATTTCGATACGGGTGTTCTCTCACAGATCCTTCATGCGAGCAATAAAAGTCTGCGGAAAACTTGTAACGGAAAACCTATTTGAATAATATGGTATTTGTTTTTTTTTTATTGTAAAAAAAAAATTACTTCAATTTTTCAAACCTTTTAGCTGATTTTATGTACTAACCGGACCCCATTGCTCTGCAAAGGAGTCTCTCACCTCTCAAAAACGGAGGCGCACAGTGTGTTCAAAATTCTACAGCAACAACAAACAACATAATTGCATACATACATACAAATAACTATGTAAATAGCTCATATCCATTATACTGAGTAGGAACGAAACCAAAACCAAAGAAAGAATAAAAAACTTAAGAAAATTTACCTATTTAGTTTCGCAGCAAATTCTTATCAACTTATGGAATAAAAATTATAAAAGTAGAAAAAATATTAAAATATTAATTTAATTGTAATGTTTGTTACAAAATTGCGAGAAAATAAAATAGACTAAGAAAATAAGCAACACAAAATAATAAAACAATGATTAGAGCAACAAGAAATTCTGCTGAATGGAATATAAAATATTATACAGTGTAGCAAAAGTTATATGTTATTGCATAAATATCGAGAAAGGAACGAAATAAATCAATTAGCACAGAGAAACATTTGTAAAATATAAGAATAGAACGCAATGAAATATAAAAAAAAAAATATATATATAAATATATATATACACATACACATATAAAAAAATATATACATTTAAACAAAAGCAAGTGTTTTAATTTATGGCTCAAATTCGTGTGCGCCGGATGTTAGATAAATAATTTATTTGATTAGCAGAGCGCCAGGCGGGGAGGAGCGTATGATTTTGCGCATTTTTTGCGCAACCAAAAGAAGCAAGAAGTCGAACAGAAAGTTTACGCCTTCTACGGTTCTACCCGTATATGTAGGTGTGTACATAACAAATATACCGGCTTTATATAATATTAATAAAAGAGTATTAGTATTAGTATTAGCAGTTATGCGTTTGCTTGTGTGTGTGCGTGCACTCAGAGCATTCGTCCGTCATGGCATGTCTTAGGCAACGCTGTGTGCCGACAAGCGCCCTATGGTGGTGCTGCTGGTGGGTGTTGACGAAAGCATTTTGAGTGGCTGTCTGTCGATGACAGCCTACAACTACACACCGAGTGCTTGCCCGCTTGCTTTAGCAGCGCTGAGGCGCCCACTTCTTGTTAGGGAGTTAGCCCGAATGCTCGTTGTCTAGACCCGACGAATCCACCACAACCCACACGCACTCAGGCAATAACCTCGTCTACTCCTGTGTGGGTGTGTTTGTGTGTGTGGGCAGGTTAGCAAAACTTTCCTTACCAGACAGACACTTGTGTAGCGAGTGAAATTTTGGTCATAAATTGAGTTACTTTTGCTGCCAGCCGGTTGATGTTACTTTGAGTGCTTGTTTGGCCGTCAGTTGGCGCTGCTTGTCTACTCTACTTCGAAGATAATGGGTTGGCTGTGGGCGTTGTGGCTGCCATTGTGGAACCGGTAGACTGAAGTTTGCTGCATGCCGAAAGCTCTTTTATTCTTGCGTGTCTGCAATGCTACCTAAATTCAATTTAATTGAAGTTTAGTTGCTTGGTGTGTGGTTTGCGGCGAGGTTCTACGCTAGTCGGTGAATGCTTCCATAAACTTTTTCTAGCCACTTTTAGTTTTATTGTAAGTTAAAGCAGAGGAAATACGATTTTTGTTAATTGAAATTTTTAAAAAAATTATTTTTTCTGCGTTATTAAATTTTTTATTTAAATATTTTAATATTTTAAGGGTTTAGAGGTAATCAGAATTTTCAAAAAATTTTTTTTTTTTTTTGTTCATTTTCTTAAAGTATAGTATCTTAAAAATATTGTGTGGAAATTTGAAGTGAATCCGACAAATAAGAGCTCCATAGCAAAACTTTAATTGCGTTTTTCTCAAAAATGTTAAATGTTTTTTTGAAATGGTGAACACTGTATCTTTAAAACCGTTTGTTAGATTTTAATAAAATGTATACTGCTTTTGAAAAACTTAAACAACTCGTGCCTAATCGAAGAATTTTTTTTTCAAAATTTCGATTTTTTTTAACAATTAATTGTCGGTTTTTTTCTCGAAAATCTGAAAAATATTTCCCGAGGCCGCCATATTGTTAATTCTGAGAAAAAGCTTCGATCAGGCACAAGATTACCTATTATTAAAACTAATTTCTCTTGTCCGATTTAGATGAAACTCCAGGGAGTTGTGATGATCACCGCAAGGGACTTCTGAAGAAATGCGCTCCCCACAAACAGCGATAACTTTTACAATTATAATTTTTTTTTTTGGAATTTTGTTAAAGTCAAGTGGAAACAAGATGCATTAATGCTGTGTTTTATTTTTGTAAAATAGAGCAATTGACTAGCAAAAAAAAAAATTATTGAATATCATCATTTTTTCGGGCCTCTGACAAGGGTAGTCAGAGTGCGGAGATTTTACTGAAGTACTATTTTCTTCTTCTTGATTGGAGCGATAACCACCTAAGCGACGAGTTTAACAACGCCTGACAGTCATTTCTAACCGGTACCGATTGGGCACACCAAATGAAACCAAGTCCTTCTACAACAGATCTTTCCAAAGCTAAGGAGGCTATCCTTTCTTACTCTACTACCACCAGCAGGTGCCGGATCGAATACTCTCAGAAGTAAATGCATTAAAATAACGAAAATACTATATCTTATAATATTTATATTAAAATGCAAGGTGGCGCAAATTTAATCATCCAATTTTTTTTTAATAATTTTTTTACTTAATAAGAAAGAAATAATTTTGATTGATGGAAATCTTTATTTTGACCTTTGCTGATCTCTGCTGACCTTTTTGACTTCATTGCTTGTCTGTTTGTATTCTGCAGCTGTTTAGTTCACGGACGTCAAATATGGTTGAAGGACGACGTCATTTGCAAAAATTATATTATAAATCCTCGAATAGAGTGATTAATTTTGCACCATCTTGTATAATTGAAGCGCGCAATGCGATATACTAATTACAATTTCCTTTATACTCTACCCATGTCGTGTGCAGTCAGTGCGTAAGGTACGCCATCGCCTCATTGGATTCACGCACTTAGTTGAAAGGGCATGAGGACTTACCATAATTTGTAACAACGCATGATCACTTATCCCTAACCCCCTCTTACGCATGCTGCTACTTCATACCTGCTGCTCGTACCTCACATTGATATCACTCACATATAATATGACCTCATCAAATGTACACCACTCACTTGGCTAATTCATCATGTGGAGGTCATTGACCAGCACCCATTCACTCATTACCTCACTCTGAAAGTGGTTATAATATCCTGCAGAATGTCTGGGTACACTGTGAACCACATCGAGGATGAGGTATTTGCATCTAAGCCTATGAGAACACCATTACTGCTCTCAAGTCTCCAGAGTATCGCACTTCGTCACAAATGCCAAAGACCTGTAAAGAGCCAACAGCCTACAGGAAAGGTACCGTCTAGAAATTATTCATGACGGACATCTAGGCATTACTTTTGAAAGACCCTTTACAAAATAAATCAAATCAATGCAAGTTATCAAAATATTTTTTGCCGCAATATTTATTTTCCCTCTAATAATTTGATTTTCGCTAGCTGATGGATCCTCATCATGTTGGTCTCCTTGACGCGGGAATAAGGCTTAAGTGGTGATTTAACCCCCATATCATGAGGGCCAACACACCACGAACTAAGATGGAAGCTCCATATAGGGATTGGCTAGCCATTCATCCGCCGAACGGCGCAATTAGCAATCCAATCCCCATGAGGAGATCACCGTACCGACGATAGTCCCCCTACTGTTCCTAACCCTGACATCCCATCATATCCTTCCCCTACTCCCCCTAATCCAGGATGTTATGCGTTACCGTTACCACTGGATGGTTTGCAGCCAGGGGTGTCCGGCTGTGTTTTAACGGTGCTCTCCTGAAACCGGGTCACTTCAGGAGGTAGAATGATCTTCCCATGGTAGAGAGGACTGCCATGGTCGACGTTTCCCCTTTCCCCCATAAAAGTTTAGTCCGCATGTCAAGCAGCGCGGACGATTATGAAATGATGATGCATAAAAAAACGTAGCCTCGGATAAAGGCACAAACAAAACAAGACCCAACCCTACGGGAAGGTCAGGTCTTTCGACAGGAAAATCCACACACACGAGTGGTGCCAAGCCTGTGGCTAAGCCATGGGTCGACTCTCACTCCGTCCCTTCGGGGACTGCCTCCACGGCAACCGATGCCTATTACTGGTCACCAGCTCAACCCTGTCTCAAGACAAGTTGGTGATGACATTTCATCAACGTCTGGTGCCAGAAGTAGACCACTCCTCGCAACTAAACCCTTGGGAAGTAAGGATGGCCCTGGCCCAAGACAAGCCGAGCTTGCTGTCTCCGTCACTTCAGGTGACACGAGAACTCCAGAAGGAGTAACACCCCTGACAACGTCGGCACCATCGGACCACATGGCTCAGCCAATGGTTTCTGTAGCTCGCCCGAAAGCAAATTAGTGTTTCAGAAAGGTACTACCGTACCAAGTGTTCAGCCTTCAGGATCCTGGAGAGACTGAAGGATACCAAACTAGAGGTTCTGGCGAAGGAACAGTCAGACTCCAAGGCGTGGGCTGAGGCCTTCATAGCCGGGCATCGAGAGTTTGTTCAAGATTACGATTTTTCACGTGTTTTTAGTAAAGTTTGAGCCACCTCCGACCGTTAAAAATGTTTAAGAAAAATATCCAAATTTATGATTTCTTACCAAGTATTTCACGTAATGCAAAAAAAAAAATTCTATGGAAATTATTTTGTAAATTATTTAAAAAACTAGTATGTATTTTTAGCTATCATAAAACATACTTATAGTAAAGAAATATGACTTTCCCGATAACCAAGAATCAATTAGAGCTTGCACACCACTTTGCTGCCACATCCTCGCTACCAAAAAGTTATACGGTTATTCCTTCAAGAATATATCCAGTCTGTGCAATCGAGAAACCTCATAAAGTTGTTTATGTCTATACTGGCTAGCTCTTCGAGCTTTTCAAAAAGCCGTTTGCCATGGGTTAAAATCCTTGCCTTCCGTAGGGCAGGACATTCGCAAAGGAAGATAGTTTCCATTTTCTGCAGTTACGGATACCCATTTTAGCAGTTCGCTCACCTGTGGACCAGAAACCAGTTACCACTGCCGTACGTCTGCAGGCATCCCTTCGTTTCATATTTGTCACTGTTGACGTTTGTTTTGCGGTTGTAAGTGGGCCATAACGTTTTGCTCATCTTGTATGTTGTCTGATCTTTCCATCTACAAATCGAGATTCAGAGGTGTTGTAAGGAAATTATATTCTTCATTGCATCCACTGGTGTGAATACTTATTCTGCAAGTGCGGTGTTAATGGCTGATCCTGCTCATGCCAGTTTACCCGCTTTTTTGTTTCCTTCAATTTTCCGATGTCACGCCACGCAGATTACGGTTACTTTGAAGTTTTTACTCAAGGTGTCAGGGCTATTACTACTTTGTTCTGCCAGTTTAGAGTCAGTTCCATCCGAATCCAGTGCCTGGACTGCAGCTTGGATATCCGAAGAAAAAGCGTTATTGCCCTTAAAAAACTGGTATATTTTATATGCAGAACTATAAGCTATAACTAAAAGTTGCTACTGAGGTATTTTTGGATGTCCTTTCTTCTACCTGGAACGCTTTATTTTAATTCACCTTGCTTCATATGGTTTTGCTTAATGAACACTCATATAACGAGCAGGATATTCCTTGCAAGAAAAAACCCAAGCCTCACCCCACCAATTTCTTTCCCTAAAGCGTAAATCAAATGATAGGCTCTGTCTTGTAAGTTCTTTTTCCGAAAAGCCTCTAGTCAAGAATGATTACAGCTCTAGCTATGAAACTCCTTCCGCCATAAAAATTATACCCTATTAAATCCACTTTTGCATCCTTTTTGTCGCTTTTGTCACCCTCGATTAATATGCCAGAAATCTACTCACCCAACACAGAGCGCACACAAAGGCACAAATATGTGAATGTTTTTATTCATGCAAATAAATATTATACAGGGTGATCCAAGGGAAAGTGCACGTATTGGCGTGTACACCCTTTTTGGGTGTTTGGCCGAGCTCCTCCTCCTATATGTGGTGTGCGTCTTGATGTCGTTCCACATATGGATGGACCTACAGTTACAAGCAGACTTCGAACGGCAGATATTTTTATGAGGAGCTTTTTCATGGCAGAAATACACTCGTCGCCGTTGACTGCCGAGGGGCGACCGCTATTAGAAAAATCTTTTTCTTCATTTTGGAGTTCCACCGAGACTCGATCTTACGTTCTCTCTGAATTCCGAATGCTAGTCAAGCATCAATTCATTCGGTTACGGCGACCGCACGTATACGTATGGCCTTAAAAATAAACGGAAATCAACTAAAATAAGTACTTTTTGTATAATATGACGTTATCCAAAAAAACCCAAAACAATAGATTTGAATAATAAAAGCTTTGTGGCACTATTTCACGGATAGAACAGACAACGCTGCGGCTTGAGAGTATGATACCATTAAAATAAACGACGAATTCTACCTTTTTGTATTTGCCCTAAATTGGGAAGGGTATATTTAAATGCAGATCGAAGCAAAAATGCAGTTTTATTTTTCAATTTTTTTTATTTTATTTTTTTTAATATTTTTTTAGAACTCTTAGGGAAAAAGTAATAATAATATGTCAGAGATTACACTTAATTTTTTTTTGTTTTTCTGATCCAAATATACATTTGTCAGGCGAATGATTTTGTATAATGGCAGATCTTTTTACATTAAATTTCATTTTTATGAAGGATATTTCATATGGTGCTTAGATGTCAGTAGCGAATACTTCCTACACGGTAACTTCTTTTATCTCATCTCTGATATTTGTCAAATAGAGATATGCACAATTTTACACGGTGGAACAATAAAATTATTAAAATGTAATCCAAATGATCACACGAATGAAGCCTGTACTCTTTATTACTTCGTTTCCGTCTGAACAACGACTGATTGAACGAGCGTAACAATAAGTTCTGAAACAAAATTGAGAATCAGTAGTGATTCACCAGCTTACTGACAATAAGTTTAGTAATTGATGTTGCTGAAAGTAAATGAACGAGCTTGTATTACTTCTGAAGTACTTTTTCATAGCTTTCATTTTGAAGAAAATAAATTAAGTATAATTTTGGAGGACATTGAAAGGACATAAAATAACCCACTTGGCGAAAAAGTACGCCATGGCTCACAGACAACGTTTAAGTGCACATGTCAACGCTGATGCTTTGGTTTTGCTCCAGCCAAGTACTGATCGTCGGTGGCGTCCATAAGCAACAGTGTTTAAACATTCACTTCTTCTATTTGCTCGATGAAAATTGATTGTCCCCTTAGTATAACAATAGCCTTTGTGCTCATAGGCTATTATTTTTTTATTGAATATTTGGATTCTCCATCGTCGATTTTATATGTGGTCAAAATTTTGTCAAATTCTAGTTCCACAAAGTGGGTCAACACGTCAGTCAAAAAATAATAAATATTTACAGACATAACGTGATTTGAGTGAGAGCTTCTTTCGACAAAAAGTTTGAAATTCATTTTCTCAAAACATCAAAAAATTTATAGGCTATTTTAATACTAAGGGGACGATATCTATAAGCTGTATCAGTTGTAATATCGAAACGATATTCTGTTTATGATTGATTATGATGAATGATTTATTTTTTATCGTTGCGCAAAAATAATCATTTATAAACAGCACATCTTTTATAAAATCTTTCCAGAAAACACACAGATTGGATAACACGCGACACTTTTTGGAAATAAGTTTTACAATATATATATATATAATTGGTGCGTACACCCTTTTTGTGTGGTGTTTGGCCGAGCTCCTCCTCCTATTTGCGGTGTGCGTCTTGATGTTGTTCCACAAATGGAGGAACCTAAAGTTTCAAGTCGACTTCGTGCGGCAGATATTTTTATGAGGAGCTTTTTCATGGCAGAAATACACTCGAAGGCTTGCCGTTGACTACCGAGGGGCGACCGCTATTAGAAAAAACTTTTTCTTCGTTTTGGAGTTCCACGGAGATTCGAACTTACGTTCTCTTTGAATTCCGAATGGTAGTCACGCATCAATCCATTCGGCTACAGCGGCTATAATGCCAAAATGGCGCAAAATTAATCATCCAATTTTTGTTTTAAATAACATTTTCACTAAATAAACAAAAATTATTTAGAAGGATGGAAATCTTTATTTTAGGCTTTATGCTCCATGGCAAGTCCTTTTATTTTTTATATGCTGCAGCTGTCTACTTCACAAGTGTTAAATATGACTGACGTACGACGGCATTTGCAAAAATTATAAATCTTTCGCAGGGATGATTTATTTTGTGCCACCTTGTAGTATTTTGAAAATTTGTTCTAAACTTAAGCGACTCATTTCATTTCGCGGAGATATGTATGAGAAAAGATTTTGTATAAAATTCTATAAAAAATTCTCAGTGCAAAAATGACATATCCTTTGAATAGTTACTTCTATTTGAGCCACCTTTTTCAACTGTATATAGGCAACTCTGATCATAGGCACTCTTGTGTGTCTGGGGCCGTATGCAGCCACTGTGTAACTGGAAATCGAAAACACAGGATTGCGTAAATTCCAGTTGTATGACCCGCTCTCTGGCGGACAGCCTTTGCGAGAGGTCGTGCACACACACGCACTAATATATATTCATATACTCCAGTATGTGCCTTTGCAAGCGAGCGAAGGATTTTGTTGTTTCCCTTTTATCCTTCACAGCAATTGCCCGTCCGTTTTTAAGTTGCGAACTCTTTATGTCAACTATGGAGGAAAACATATTCATTGAAGTCCTTTCCGTTGCTTTCCTTTGCCGTGCCTTTACTTTGATTTCACATTGTTGTTGCTTCTATTGTTGTTTTTCCTTTTTTGTACAACCGTAAAATATGCAACATTCTATTAATATTCTAAAAGGACACTTTTGTGCTTCATTTCATATCAATGGCGCTGTGTTGTGGGTACTCGGCAATGTACGAGTACTCGTTGGTGTTGTAGGAATATGGTGTATGTGAGAACGTATGCATGAACTCAAAGCCTACCTAGAAATATGTATGAATGTGCATATGTATATGTATATGTAGGCATTTACACGGGTGAAGGCATTCGTGGACATTCTTACAGTCCGGTTCACTTGATAGAATCGTTTTTTAAGCATTCATTGTCTTTCTTAATTCTAATAAAATGGGAGAGCAGAAAGGTTTTACAGATCGCGAAAAAAGACGAGTCTATAGCTTTGCCTCAAAGGGATTTTCAAATCGCCTATTTACCGAAAAATAGGTCGAAGTCCAAACTTTGTGGATCCTAGCGTGAAACTAGGTGCCTTTTATGGTAAGAACTACAAATGACGAACTGGCATTAAAAAAGTGCGTATAGCGTGCTATACATAACAGAAGTGAAACTTTCAAGGCAGACAAAGAAAGAGGGAGAGACCCGAAAGAGAATAAGAGAGAGAGAGAGAGAGAGAGAGAGAGAGAGAGGAGAAAGAATATATATCTAAATAAATTCACAACATTTGCCGAGAATACAAATAGACAACATTTATAAAAAACTGAGAAGGGTCGAGCGGTGTAGGTAAACGCCGGACACTAACCGTGGTAACAACGCGCACTACTCCGAGCGTTTATCACCCGCACAAACGCAGCAATTCCAGGACCGCAGCAACGGCACAAATTACCGCAAGGCAATACCAATAAATCCGACGCCGGAATGGATAGCACTTTATAGTACCCACAAGCACTAGCCAGGAAATGGAAAAAACCGCCAAAAGGTATGCACCAAACAATTTGGGACCAAAAAACGCCCTAAACAGTAGGCACCAAAAATATATTTTCTACAACTTTGCACGAAGAAACAAGCGCCAAAAAGTAGTCAGTGTTATTTCTCACTAGAAATTAATAACCGCAAGGAAAACCTCAGAAAAATTAGCCTAAAGTGTATCTAAGGTATAGCTTTCTCTCTCCTTTTCCTCTACGCTACATCTTTTTTTCTCTCTCGTGTAACGCAAATGCCCAAAACGTTGCATGGCTTCGAAATTTTACTCTCCATTCTCGCTCGTCCATCGACACCTAAGAAGTTTCACTTCAAAAATATAAAACAAACCTCCTTTGAATAAATTTCGCAAAGAACATAGCCTCGTTTTTGCAAGTGACCACATGGCTTGGAATTCTGCCACAAATAACGATCCCGGTGAATTAAAAAAGTAGTATTTAATGACCAGAAGAAGTTCAGTCTGGATAGGCCGGATGGATATAATGAGGATGAAAGGTACTTGAGTCGACGTCACAGCCGTAAAGCTGGTGTCATGGTATAGGTAGCAGCATCGCACTATGGCGCGTTCGAATTGAAAATTGTAGACTACAAAATGACGGGAAACAGCTAAAAGAATCTGATGGAATCATCTTTTCCCGAGATTCATGAAACATTTGGCCCCTTTCAACAGGTTTTTTCAACAGGATAATGCACCTGTACGTGTGGTCAAAACTTGGATTGCGTCCACAGATTTTAACAATTTGAAGGCAAAAATGCTTTGATTCGAATCATTAAGGCAGTCTGGTCTGAAATTTCATTAAGCTATCTGGAGAATTTGAGCAAGTCCATTCCTGAACGTATTGGCGAGGTGGCAGCACAACTTAATATTTCGAGGATGTTTGTTTACCTCACGATCAATCGTTTACCTCAAGGATCTGAATTGACAGACAGAAAGAGAAATGGTCGTCCTCGCGTGGTTCGAAGCAGTGCAACCATAAAAGTCGTTTGAGAAAGAATTCGCAGAAATCCCCTTAGAACGCAGAAAATCATGTCCAGGGCAATTAATGTGTCGACGAGATCCATGTGAAGACTAGTTGGAGATGATCTCCACATGAAAGCCTTTCGTCGCTCAACTGATGATCATTTGACAACGCGCTTGAAGAAAATTAGACTCGGCAGATGCAATCAGCTTCTTCGGTGGCACGCGGTGAGCGGCCATGAAAATAGTCTTTTCATGGATGAGAAAATGTTCACTGCTCAAGAAATGTTTAATAAACAGAAACATAATCTATGCTAAAACTTCTAAAGACGCAAAAATGTTGTTCCAAGGGTTCAGCGTGGCCACCATCCTTCCTTTGTAATGGTTTTGTGGGGAGTATCTTGTAAAGGCGTTGCATCTCTTCATTTCAGCGACAAAGGGGTTAAGACTGGGGCAAAATTGTACAAGGAGGATGTCATAAAAGACGTGGTGAAGCAGTTGAGCAGAACTCTCATCAATGGAGCGCGTTGGATCTTCCAGCAAGATTCCGCTCCAGCCCATCCAGCAGTAGCTAAAAAACAATTTCCTGGGTTCATAACCGCAGAAGATTGGTCGTCTGGAAATCCAAATCTAAGTCCATTGGACTATAGTTTGTGGTTAGAATTGCAGATCATGGCCTGTTGAAGACATCACAGAGAGTTGGAGAATCTGAGGTAATCTTTGGTTTTAGCAGCGATATCAATATCCGTGGAAACCGTCCGTACTGCATTAGCTGAATGGCCTGATCGTATGAAGGCTTGTGTAAAAGCAAATGGTGATCATTTCGAATTCAAAATTTACATAGTTAAATAAAACTAGCTTCATTAGAAAAGGTATTATAATTGCATATCTATAACGGACTTTACTTGTAACTTGGGACTTATGGCACGGCTAAGTAATTTCGAGCAAAGTACAGTCTTCACTTGAGTTATCAGAAAACCTTGGATTACCAGAACAAATACGGTTGCTTTAGTAACCATTTTCTTACTTAAAAATGATTGCCTCTAACCAAGTGAACCGGACTGTATGAACCGGGTAGTTATGTTAGATGTGTGATTTTGCCTTACCACTTCCGTCGTGCGGTAGCTGGTTGGTTTTTGTTGCTGTTATTACGTATGTTTAACAAGGAAATGTTGAGGCTGTCATAAAATTTTCTAATTACCCAACTTTCGTAAAGCAACTTCAGCGCTGGGATGAGCTTATTAAACGTAAAGTAGTAGTGAGTGAAAGTGTTTCCAGGTGCCTGCAGGGCATCTGACAGCCAACAACAGCGGCGGAATTGACACCAACAAAAACTATTGTTTAGAGCGCATCAACTGAAGAAGGTTTTCACTTTTACTCGAAACTATGTTTTACGAGGCTGTGGATGAGCATAAAAACATACCGATACACAATCATATACTTACACACATTCATACACGCATATATATGTGTTCATTTGTATGCACGTGTATGTAAATTTTTTAGTAATTGGGGCTAATGAAGTGAAATTGAGCCAAAGATAAAGGCAAGGCAAAATCCAAGTAGTTGTTGAAGTAGTGGAATTTCTCTTACTTTCCAGCTCACGTCAATTATTTGCCCCTGCATGTGTTTATGTATGTATGTATGTATGCTAGTGTGTGTTTAGCCATGAATATTTAGTTGTATATTATACACATTTTTATGCATATGTTGTAGTGCACATTTCCATGTGTTGGCATTAAATTAAGTGGCATAATCCTTGGAAATTGAGGTCTGAATAATTAAAACGCATGACAAAGGTGTCGCATACAGACAGCTCCTGCGAGTTTGTTTTTGTGCCAATGGGACAATCAACCGTCATTGAGGCTCTAGAGAAATATCATTAATGGATACAAATTGCGTTTATAATATAAACGGAAATGGAACGTAAAAGAAGCTGCAAGACAAGGCCATTGACAGGCAGCTGCAAGTGGAGTCTGAGCAGATTCGGAAAGTACCTCAAAAAACTTTGCTTCAAAATCAAGGATTATTTTAAATTACTTTTTTTCTTACTTTGAGGCTTTGAGTATTAAAAAAATGGTAGATACAACATATTCACAGTGCAGCTCACGAAAAAGCTATAGTACCACCACATTTTGACCACTTTTGACTAGCTTTCTTTTCGTTTTTTAAGTTTCATTAAGCTTTTATAAAAAAATAGTCCATCCTACCACAATTATCGTATAAATATGGGTTTCAAACTTTGTAAAAATTTATAAATAAAAGTTCTACAAATTTTCATCCAAATTCTATAACATTTAAATCTTAATTTTGAAGCAAAAATTTGATATAAGTTTGAATTGGCTCAAAATTCTCAATCACTTCTCATAAACCCTTCCCTGACGGTGTTGTGGATCATTTCCGTATACAAAAAAAAAATTCTTGCATTTGTTATACGGATAACACCGTCACCACCATCTAAGAAACAAATTGTAGGCTATTTCTCACAGTTAACGCAATATGTTGCCGCGCATTCTTCCTTTTGAAAGCCGAGATATCCGCTTATGCGATTTTGCTTACCTACGCCAGTGGGATACACCAAGTGAAAGCAAGTTCTTCTCCACCCGATCTTTCCAACGCAGAGGAGACCTTCCTCTTCCTCTACTACGACCAGCTGATACCGCATCAAATACTTTCAGAGCCGGTGTGTTTGTATCCATTCGGACGATATGACCCAGCCAACGAAGCCGCTGAATCTTAATTCGCTGCGCTAAGTCTACGTTGCGTAAAGCTCATACAGTTCATTGCTCATTCGCCTACGATAATCGCCGTCACCAGCGTGTAAAAGTCCAAAACGCTTCCGCAAAATCTGTCCCTCAAACGCTATAAGGCACGCTTCATCAGATATTGTCATCATCCAAGCTTCAGCGCCATACGTTAGAACGGGCATGATGAGCGCCTTATGGAACAGCTTTTAAAGATTCAGCAAACTTTCGTTTTGATCTTAGCCTACCAAAGCCTCCTATTCAGTACATTCTTACTAGCCTTTGCTCACAGTCTTTCTTTCTTGTATCAAAATCATCAGTTCTGAACGATCTAAACGAAAATTTGCATGTTGAGTGTTATGAAGCATATTCTCTATATGTCTAACAAACTATGCCATAACTTTGCTGTACTTTTCTTCCGCCGAAAGCAAAAGAGTTAAGCTTCTCACGCATGAAATTTTGAGAGTTCAGTAAAAGCTTTTGCTTACACTTTGAAATAGTAGTACAAAATGACTTCAGCAGCCTATTGGTGACGCTTAATATAGAGGGGTTGACAAATTACGTTACGTAATTTGATTATACCAGGCGGCCGCCGTAGCCGAATGGGTAGGTGCGTGATTACCATTCGGAATTCACAGAGAGGTCGTTGGTTCGAATCTCGGTGAAAGCAAAATTAATAAAAAAAACATTTTTCTAATAGCGGTCGCCCCTCGGCAGGCAATGGCAAACCTCCGAGTGTATTTCTGCCATGAAAAAGCTCCTCATAAAAATATCTGCCGTTCGGAGTCGGCTTGAAACTGTAGGTCCCTCCATTAGTGGAACAACATCAACACGCACACCACAAATAGGAGGAGGAGCTCGGCCAAACACCTAACAGAAGTGTACGCGCCAATTATTTATTTTTTTTTAATTTGATTATACCTCTGTAGGAAAAGCTTTAAAGATGCTTGCACATCGTAATCTAAATTACCAAGTATTGTTTATCAGTGCAAAATACTGCCCTGATGAAGCGCAAGCATACGTTCTCGTATATTAAGCCCGTTTGCAAAACGAGCGAAGACTCTAAAAAATTACGGGAATCCCTATATGTAACTTTCAGGGACTACTGAGCCTAATTTAGCGATTAATGGAAAAAGAAGATAAAAATTTGAGGGGCCGTGTTTTTCAAAAGCGACAAAAAAGAATGTTCTTCCAAAACAAATTGTTTTTGTATTTTTGTATTTTTTGTAAATTTGTTTGTGAATTTTTTTTTTGTTTTGTTAAAATATTTTGCGAAAACATCTTTTTTGTCGTTTTCGAGAAATACTCTCACAAAAATTTTTATAATAAAATTTTTAATAAAAATTGATTTTAGGTTAAAATTTTAAATAGTTTTCAAAATTGTTTTTATATTATATTTTATTAAAAAATTAATTTTAAATTAAAAACAAAATTTTAATTTGTTTTGAAAATTGGCTTTTGGATTTTTTTTTTGTTTTGTTAAAATTTTTTCGGAAAACATTCTTTTCTGTCGTTTTTGAAAAACACACCCTATCAAAGTAAAAAAAAAAGAAATTTTTAACTTTTTTTGGAAAATTTGTGTTTGAAGTTAATTTTTATTTTGTTGAAAATGTTATTAAAAAATTAATATCACAAAAAAATTTTTTTTTTAAATTTATGTTTTAATTTTTTTTTTGGTTTTGTTCTTTAAGTTTATTGAAATTTTTTTGTTAGAATTTTAGGGGAAAACATTCTAGTTTGTCGTGTTTGAAAAACACACCCTCTCAAATTAAAACAAAAACTCAATTTTCCTTTTCCTTCTTTTTTTTGAAAATTTGTTTTTGAAATTATTTTTTATTTTGTGGAAATTGTTATTAAAAAATTAATTTTACATAAAATTTTTTTTTTAACCTTTTTTTGAAAATTTGCATTTAATTTTTTTTTTGTTCTTTAAATTTTTGGGAAAACATTATTTTTTCTACTCAAATTGTGCTCAATTTTGTAATAAAAAATAGGTTTAAATTAAAGAAATTGTTTATCTTTTTTTTGAAAATATATTTTTGAAACTATTTTTTATTTTCTTGAAAACGTTATTAAAAAATTAATTTTACATCAAAAAAAATTTGTTTTGACTTTTTTTGAAAATGTGTATTTTAATTTTTTTTTTTGTTCTTTAAGTTTTTTTAAATTTTTGTGTTAAATTTTTTTGGGAAAACATTCTTTCTCGTCGTGTTTGGAAAACACACCCTCTGAAACTTAAAAGAAAAAAACAATTTTAACTTTTTTTGAACATTTGTTTTTGAAATTATTCTTTATTTTGCTGAAAATGTTATTAAAATATTAATTTTACATAAAAAAAAATTGTTCGTCGTTTCGGTGAGCAATTAATCTATCGTCTTGGATCAGTGGATTGGCCACAAAAATCGTGTACAATCACACCGTTGGACTTTTATTTGTATGGGTATGTAAAGTCTAAATGCTTTGTAGATAAACCAGCTGCGATTGAGGCATTGGAAGCCAACATGTTATGCACGAGATACCGACCGAAGTCTTCGAGAGAGTCATTTAAAATTGGTTTTTACGGATGGCCGAACTACGGCGCAGTTGCGGTCAATATTTGAAAGTGACTGTCTTTAAAAAACATATGTCATGAATGTCACAAAAGTAATACAGGTTGCCCAGTCAATTAAAATTTTTGTTATTTTATTTCAATTTAAAATCCGTTACCTATAAATTGATCACAATTTGTATGAAGTCTATCCCATATTGCAGACTTCTTCCTATCAATTTTTGTAGTTAGCAAGAAAAATGCACTACTTGCCCAACGAGTGTCAACCTTGCATTGGAAAGCTACAGAAATCATCCATATAGTATAACGTCCTGCATTCATGTTGTTCATTCACCTATGTTAAACTGCTTCTTTAAACTGCTGATTTTGAATTTTTTGCGTCTTTTCCACGTCGTAAAGCTTTTTCGCCAATTTCTGCACTTTGCTACTAAAGTACATAAATTGTTTTTGTTGAGTTGATACTTACAGCTGTTGGAATTTGCACTTGCGGCGCTATTGCAAAACAAAGAAAAAAATCGCAACCCCCATTCACACACACATACGCAGCGCTCACTCGTTCGTGCTCAATGGCGCAGTGACTGACTGAATTGCACCGTCCGAGTGCGCACAAAGCGAGTACTTATGCGAGTGAGTGTGTGTGTGTGTGCACTACCTACAAAGTGTACGAGACAAATGCAATGAAAGGAATGGATATGCTGCGTACTTGTATGTGTGTGTGTGTGTGTGTGTACACGCACATATGTTTGTATTAGCAACACTGTTGCTGCTGTTCTTGTGCTGAATGATACTGCATGCTTAATTGCCCACTTAAAAGTCAAGTTGGCTTAAATAACTCACTTTTAAATTATGCGCGCGCGTCGCACAAACACCTGCACAAACCCCAGCCCACACCAACACACTCGCAAATGGGCTGTCATACACGCAATGGTAGATGGGCGCTTGCTGGCAGCCAACTCCTCGGCCTTTGCACTGCAATGATAATTTACGTATGTGTGTGTGTGTGTGTGTGTGTGTGGATATGTTACAAGTCCTTGAATACTTACACGGTTCTAAGTGTGGCAGTGGCACTTGCCACAAAACGGTTGTCGGTGTGAAATTGTGAAATGTGAGCACTCACTACTAAACATTTTCACTTTGGCAATGCTGGGTTTTTGTCACATTGCCATCGCCAACTGCCTGTCGAGAAGGTGAAGGTGAAGTGCGCGCCAAACGTCGTTTATCGTCAACCAACATTCATTTGCATGCATATTTTACAGCAACTACTAAAAGCGTGTAAACCGTTAAATTAGATTTTCATGTGTGTATGGAAAACAATTTAAGCGCGTTTAATTTTATCTAAACCGCGTGAAGGAGAGCTATGAAAGGGCGGGCAAGCGACGCCATTTCTTGGTAGTTCTACAGTTTATGTCTTGAAAGGTTTTTCATACTACTGAGCAAGAGAAAAGGTTAAGTGATACAATGATGTTGCTGAATTTTCGTTTATGCTATTTCAAGGCATGCATTTACAGGTTGATTGCAAAGTAAAAGCGCAAAAATAGAGGATTTGAATTTTTAGTTGAAATTAGTTTTTGCTTGGTTGTTTACGAATGCGTTACTACCTTCTCGCATACCTTTTTCATGTGTAACTCTTCATGCAAAATATGGAGTACTCGCTCATTTGTGATGTCTTTCGTATCAAGCAGGAGATCAATTCTCGTTCTGTGTAAACAAAAGTTTTCATTTTCATTTTGACAGACACTTTTCACTCACTTATTTTGCGATTCTCGCTTATGCCATGAAAAAAGTGTGCCGTTTCCACGGCAGCCATGAAATTTTTAGCAAATTTCAAAACAAAAGTCAAGCCAAAGCAAAATTAAGGGGTTACATACGTCCAACAGAAGGGGTAACAATAGAAATAAAAATAAAAATACATACATAGTTTATTAGTATTTAAACTTCATAAAAAAAAATATTATTTAAATTTTTCTTAACAAAAATTAGTATAGGAAAAATCACGCGACGTAAAGTACGATAAAAAAAAGTTGCTCCTATTTATGCATTATTTCTCTTTGAAATGATTATGTATGTAACCCCTTAAAGAAAGTATGCCGCGAATAATTATTTTGCTAACTTTGGAGCAAAGAGTTCGAGAGGAGGAAAGTTAAGATAATGATTTTTAATACGTATAATCCAATGTGGTTTGAAATTAATTTAATATTTGGAGGAATTTCTTAATAGTGCTGAGACGTTCACTTCGCGATGGACAAAATCCCTTTCAAATGTCCACCAACTCTGAGGTTTATTTAGAGGACTTTGAAGAGCCTGAAGAACATTTTCGTTCTCCAACAAATATTTCTAGTCCTAAGACAACTTTTGCAATTGGAATGAAAGATTTCATTCTAAAATGAAAATCATATAAGTCCTAGTTTAAAACTTTGTTACAAAAATATGTTAACTTTTCATGAAATTTTAAATGAGTTAAAATTAAGTTCACATAAATATAAGGGTGTGGCAATAAAACATATGGCTTAGTATTTTTAAACAACAACATTTAAGTAGGAAGTGGAAGGATGCGAGCTAACCTAACATGAGAATACTGAGTTGAACCCCAACCATTTCAGCTTATGCAATAATACCATATTTTGAGAGAAACAGTCTTAAAGCCTTCAAGAAAAAAGGCTAGTGTAAAAAATAAGGCAATGAGATTCTTGGTTGTTGAACGACCGCAGGCAAAGCAATGCTGACGTGGGTGTATAATTTTTTAATAGCAAGAATAGCTGCTGCTCTAACCGTCCCCTCTTTTATTATCGAAACTTTAAACGCGATTTTCTCAAAACCATGTTTTCGAAATTTCGGGGAATCACTGACTCAAAACTATTCAACCGATTATTCAAGACACACATATCTAGATCCTGGACCTTTAAAACATTTAATTGTTTAATAATAAACTATTTAATTTAAACAATTTATGAAGAAAAAAATTAGATTTTGAGAACTTTTTTCACAAGTCCGCCATTTTTTTATTTTTTATTTGTATGTATTTTTAGGTTCGGGACCTAAAATAAAGTCTACAGAATAATATTCTTTTTGAACTTTTTATTTCAGATGACTTTGGAAGGCTGGGTGTTTCCCGAAACCAACTCATCTTTTTTTTAAGGACTCCACTTTGACGTCAAAAATTTTAAACGAATTAATATAAAATTAACTAAAAAAAAATTTTTTACATATACTTCAAAACACCAATAAAAACATGTAAAAACTTTAAAACGATCGTATTTTATTTTCTTTTTTAAAAAAGATTCATGAAAAAACGTAGAAATTTCGGTCGTTACACCGGACTGCAACCTTAAGCAATTAGGAAAAATAATGAAATATTAAATGATTGAAAATAATAATAAAAATAATAATCAAATAATTAAAAATAATCAAATAACTATTAGATTTTTTAAATTAATTAATTTAACTTTTTATTATTTTTGATAATTTTTTGATTGACCAATAATCAGAATTTTTAATTTTTTATTTTAATTAAAATTAGTTTTTAATTGCTGTTTTATGTAACAAAATTAAAATAATCATTAAAGTTAAACGAGGGAAGCAAATATATGATTAATAGTCGTATTCCATGCTCTGGTATCAGCGATCTCACGCTATCACACATTTACTCAATGATTTTTGGGTGTTGTTTCATTATTTGGGCGTCTCCCACGTGATTCAACTTCAGCGCTTGCACTTTAAGACCCATCGTGCGGATTGCATATCGTATGTCATACGTCTCGGCTTTTTATTTAACTTCTTTTACATACAAAAAAGACAAAAAAAAAAATTTTTTTAATGAAAAACAAAAAAAAAAAAATTTTAATGTAAAGCAAACATGAAAAACACTTTTTTTAAATGAAAAACAATAATGAAAAAAAGAAATTTTTAATGAAAACCTCAATTTAAAAAAAAAAAATTTTAATGAAAACCAAACATGAAAAAATTTTTTTTTTTTAATATTAATAATTTTAAAAATGCCCTTGAAGTTGACACTCCCGAAAAGTTGGACCTGGACGGTGTAGTTCATTTTGGCTCTTCTATTTATCTGAAATACAAAAAACAAAAAAATATATAATAATATAATATATAAAAAAAAATATACTGTAGCTATGTTCCGTACTACGAATGCAGAACTATCATAGGTATGCTAACAGGTCACAATCTATTGGCTGCACATGCGTACAAGATAGGGATTGCTAACACGGACAAATGCAGAAAATGCAGAGAGGATGTTGAGGAGACTTTAGAACACCTTCTGTGCGTTTGTCCGGCATTATCAAAAACGCGACTAAGATGCCTGGGAGCCCCACTGTTTGAGGGTCTGGAAGACGTCTCAAAAGCGAAGCTCCCAGACCTACTTAGATTCGCCAAAAGCGCTGACATCCTACATGATGTCTACTTTAGGGATTCATAGAGGTCGGTCTCCATCTGGTATCGCTAGGGACCAAAAGGTCTATGCGTGGCTTATTGCCAACCAGGCTAACCTAACCTAACCTATGTTCCGTACTAGAATAAAAAAAATAAAAAATTGACAAAATGGCGCGGTTTTGAATTTGACACTCTAAAAATCGGTTTTTTTTTTAATTTTTTAATCAAGAAAATACGAAATAATTGAAATAATAATATGACTCTACATACAAACAACATATTCATTTCATTTCATTTATTGCCCAAAATCATTTTAACATAGGAGTTTACAAAGTTATGATAAAATTAGATTGTTTAGCATTATCCTAACATACATTTGTATTTATCTAGGAGTTTGAAACTTATTTTTCTTTTGATATATACAATAGGTTATGATTATTATTTTGTATGTCTTTGGCATAATTTTAAAACTTATATATGTTCTCCCAAAAAGGGCTTAAAAAGGGGATAACGTATATTATATTAAACTTCTATAATTTATTTGGCTATAAATTGATCAATGTTATAAACTAAATTTTCATCGTTGAAGTTGTAAGTATTGTATCGCCTATGATAATATATTGCTTTACTATTTTTATGTAACATATTATTATTTTTTAGTACTTTTAAATATATTGGTGATAAATGTTTTTCTGTTAGAAGTAATGATATTTCCCTTGCCTTTGACAAATATTTGTTTATCAGTTCATTTTCTATGAATGTCAGTTTGCCAACAAATCTTACTGACGATTTCATTAAGAAAAAGTCTATGCGTGATATTTTATATTTTTCATATAAACTTTTATTTGAAACACTTTTCCGAAAAGTACCACTTCTGTAAGGTTGGCGGTTAAATCGTTCAAATCGTCTTAGTCTCTCCATTTGGTTCGACGAAATATTAAACCATATCGGATGAGCACAAGATATGATTGGTCTAATTATTTGTTTGTAAATATTTATTTTAATGCAGTTTGATAGTTCACCCTGCCTTCTTACTAAATTACAATAGCTAAAGAACATTTTTTTTGCTTTTGTCAAAATGAAATCTACATCTAAAAATTTGCTATTCAAAATTACGTCCAAGTATTTAATTTGTTCTTTCTTTTTAATATTGAGTCCATTCATTTTAATTTGGGGCTCCCATTTACGAGCATTTGGATATAAGTTTTTGCGTATTCCTTTAACAATAGTTGTTTCGCTTTTATTAAAGTTTATTTTTAGCTTCCCTTTGTGAAAGTATGTATTTAATTCATTTAAGTATGAGTTAATGGCTTCGTTGGCTTTGGTTATGTGTTGGTGAGATCGCAATATAATTATATCATCTGCGTATATAAGCACTTTAATATCGGAATTATTAATTTCGGAACTTAATGGTGGGTCAGGGAAATCGGCTAAGAAGATGTTATAGAGAATTGACCCGAACAAAGAACCTTGTGGCACACCTGAGCTAACGTCTCTTGTCATAGAATTAAATATATCTTCACTAACATAAAATGATCGCTCTTTTAAATAAATATACAACATTATGCAAAGATTTTTTCCGAAGTTGAACTTGCTGTACATTTTAAATAAGATTCCTTCCACCCAAGCAGTATCGAATGCTTTTTCCAAATCTAGACTGACTAATATCGTCGCCTGTCGTCGATTTAAATTACTACAAATAAAATGAGAGAGTAAAGTGTTAAATGATATGGCCGGAACCCAAGTTGATAGTCTTTTAAGACATGTCGCTCTTCAATATGTTGTAATAATCTGCCAATAATTTACAAATATTTGAAAGAAGAGATATTGGGCGGTAATTAACAAGAGAACTAAGGTCAGTGTTAGGTTTTGGAATGCATTTTATTTTTGCTGACAAACAACATATTAAAATTTCAGACTATTCGGGTTGAATAGTGTTTTTTTTTTTTTTTTTTTTTGACAACACCAGGCCGAACAAAGTCATTCCTAGATAATTAAGATAATAAGCAGCTACACATGACATTATTCTGTTTGCATGGGTGTAATAACGAAACTGGCTGCAAAAAATTGCAATCGCTCCAAAGCAAATAACACCGAGCAACTGCCAACAAGCCACCAAATCTCTTATCCCTATTGCGTAAAGTCATTTGGCGGTTGTCGTTTACAGGATGATATCCATCTTTCAATAGAATTGTCACTAGTACGCATACACACATACACATATATATTGCGAAAAGAGTGGGTCACAAGCAAAATACAAATTTTATTAGCTGATTACGAGCTGCAGCGCATGGGGTCAGTAATGAGATTGAAAGATAGCAATCACCCACAAAACACATTATATTACAGATGAGTAAGTAAGTATGTACACGCATATCTATTTAACGTATTATTGAACAAAGAAAAAAGCTCGCAACCCTAATACCAACCAACGTCTGGTCACGGTAAATTGGCAAATTGTTTATGTGAACTAATAAATGTGGCCATTTTCGGTCAGCAAAAAAAGAGAAGTTACCCTTGGAAGGAGCGAGTGACGTTTTATTTTACTATGCTGAGCTCGAATGTGTGCAGATATGTAATACGAGCATATATTCTGTTCAAAAAGTGCCCGAAATATATTAGCAAGCCAAAAGTCTTTCAATTGTTCATTCATATTCATTTTATTCCATACACTATTTAAGTTCGCGCGTTAGTCCATTTCCCGAAATCATTTCATGTAACTAAAAACTATTGCATATTCTTAGGCTCTTGGGTTCATTTCCCCAATTCATCAAATGATGCCGAATTCAAAGGCAACTATGCAGCGGGCAGCGTATAATGGGTTAACTGGTTGCCGCTGGAATAGTTGGAATACATCTAATAGCATGAAACTGCGCAGAATTGCGTCGGGAACGGATTTCTTGCGATTTGTTATTTTTGCGACCCGAAAATATTGAGATTCACTTCTATTTTCTCCGACGAGATGAAGGCTCTGGGTTGCTTTTCTGATCAGTTGATTACAATTTACTTCTAGCAACCGCAAACAAAAAACAAGCAAATAATATTCGATTTGCACAAGAAAACTATCAGTAATTCAGAAGAAGTTGTTTTTTTTTATAACAATAAGCTTCAACGAGCTGTCTGCAAAAATACAGCAAACGAAAAGATTTCGCAACAAAATTTATTTTATCGTAACCAGGAAATGTCAACTGAAAAGCGTCCCATGGTAGTAGGGGTTTCCGTCTCCGTCGCAACTGTGTTCAATCCATGGAATTTTCCGACGAAAATGGATCAGTTTTTTACCACTTGTCAACTCGCTGTCCACTCTATTTCGGGCCTAAGTTGAAAGAATATGCGGTACGCTTTACATCACATTCTTGCCTTTAAACCCAGAACAAATAAGACTCAATATTAGTTTGCCAAGGGTGTTGCAGATCTTTGACAGCAATTAGTTGAGACATCATAAAGCACTAATTGAAGTGATGTGCTATATCTATGACGACCCTATGTTCACTCAAAAGCATAGAAATTAAAGTTGTTGCTACAAAATTTAGCAGGCAATACAGTTTTTTTTATGCCACAAAACGTGGGCAAAAGAAAAGGTTAAGTGCGTTCATGTCCCAAAAGACAAAATGAAAGGAAAATATTGGGTAAAATGGCGCGGCACTCGATTGAAGCCAGGTAAAATGATTTGCGGGTATGATTTTTCGGCAACGGATTTCGAAAACAGGCCAATCGGAAAAAGGAGAATGTTGTGATGTTATTCCGATACCTATCGAAATTTCGCGTTGCTGGAATGAGCCCAAGACTGTCCAATCTTTGGTTGATGCTTCTACGCGAACAGAGTAAATCCTTTTTTATTTAAGAAGTGTAGTTTTATTTTAACGAACTTTGTCTTAGATCATATATCGATAGTCATGTGTTTCACCTAGAATAACAATTAGCCTATCTAAGGAAACGACTTCTGAAACTTGCTAAACTCAAATTCAACGTCACTCAAATACTTTCTGAGGGGCAGATTAAAAAGTTGGAAGACCCAAATAAAACAATTCATTTCAATTTTTCAAAAAATGTGTTGACAAATTTTCCGATATTTTAATTAACAATAGAAATAAATATACAAAAATTGTATGCATTGTTTATTAGTACTTAACCTTTATAAAAAAATTTATTTTAATTTTTCTTTATAAAAATTAGTATATAAAAATCACGCGACCCAAAGTACAATGAAAAAATGTTGCTCCACGGTCTGCATCATTTCTCCTTAAAATGTTGATGGATTTGTAAGCAGCAAAAAATTCTTGTTAAATAAAGTTTTAGTTGTAGTCTGCCGAGCGGGATTTTTGAATTTTGCAATTTACGGCACTTCAAAAAAGTGTGCGTTGTACGTCATAAATGTCACACTTTAATCATTTTTATAAAATTTTTGAATAAAAATATCATATTGACGGACTTTATAGAAAATACTTTCGAATATTTAAAAAGAAACCGCATCAAAAAATATTAAAAACTGTATTAGTTATCATGCAGGCCGTGCCCAAAGCAGGACAGCTCCATTTGTTTGGAGATAATTGGCAGTAAAGTTATCGGGTGGCATGATTTGGGATTATTTGATTTTTATTATTATTTTTCGCTGATTTTAGAATCATTATTATTTCAGCAACTTGCCACTGAAGTGAGGTAAATCCCTTCAACACGATTGCATTGAAGAATTGGACTAAAGATATTGTAGCTTCTTATGGCAATTCTTCGTTCAGAGCATTTTTTGGATTTTAACTGGAGTGTAGCAGCTTTTATTTGTTTTTTATGCACTTCCTTATTGGCAAATCTATTTTTGAGTTTCATCAAAAAGTGTATAAACTTGGAGTTGGATACATGGGGTATCATGTCTGGGTTGGGAAGAAAAATTTGGAATTAGAATTGTTTTGAATCTCCTAGTTGCCTGGCATTCTAAATTTTTTCTTCCTAAAGCATCAAAACCTCCAGAGCAATTGGATGCCTTTCAAGTTTTATCGGAATTGTCAATTAATTGAATTTACTTACAAATTTTCAACTTTTCATGTAACTATCGGAGTTGATATTTTTATGGTCAAATAATTGGAAGAGAAATTAATTTCGAACGAAACTTATGATAAGGCTTAATGGCCATTTTCTTACTCCATTTCTTTTTATCTAAAAAAAAAAATGTCTACCAACTTAAAAAAAAAATATGGTTGATAACAGCCTCAATCCATTTGGATGGCGAATTCCGGTTACTTTTTGAACAGAAATCTGTATTTACGTAGCTATGCAAGCATTAAAACATTCACTTTGTGGCAGCAATTTAACGCATTAGCGTGGTATGTGGCATGACACAACACTAACTTTTGCGCGCTATCGAACAAAAATATTGCAACATAACTGAAACTGAAACTGGTGATGGCAAAAGGACGCCAACAGACGTCAGGTGGTGGGTGAACATCCGGCCACACAAAGGACGAACGTCCCAGCTGAACATTGCAGCAAAATTGTTTATTTTGCATTTAAGCTGATTAAATGTTGATGCCACACAAGCTGCGCGTGTGTGTGTATGTATGTGTGTGTATACGCTAGCACTTAGTTCCTCACTTACTTACTACTTAATGTTGCCAATAATTAACTGATACGCACTACACTGGCAGTATCAACCACAGGCTGTAGCGGACGCAATGAGCTGCGAGCGCGTAAATTTTAATTAATGCCACCGAAAGCATATCAAATTACGAGCAGGCAACTAGAGAACGCCAATGAAGCGGAAAAGGTTGCGAGCTCCAAGTCAGCACGCCTTCGGAAACCACCAAAAACATAAGAAACAAAAACAACTAAGCAAAAACTAACTGGCACACAATTTACATAGTTCGGTCGAAATTAGCTCATGGCCAACGTTACAACAGATATTTTTCGCTCATTACCGTCAACAAAAAGTAGTTTGAGCAGCCAACGACTATAAACAAGTATTAGTTGCTTTTGTAATTGTATTTTCTGGTCTATTATTTGTTCAACTTTTTAATTCTGTTTCTTTTTTGTGAGACCAAAAAATTAGTTTCACGAATATGTCGTTAATTAGATGCAATCACCGCTGGCAGCGCAACCACAAAATTCTGCAAATGGCAGCGCATAAAAAGGAGTTTACATAAACTAGGTATTTGTTTTAGAATTTGTTGTTTTTATTCTGTCACTCTGTACTTTTCCTTTGCATTATCTCTAAGATATGGGCATACAATTTCGCTGCATGGAACTTAAAAACTATTATTTTTATTTAGAGCGCAAAAACAATGGAAATGCACGAGGTTGTGGGACACGGCGTATGCGTAACATTGAATTATGTGCTAAATGGTTCCTTAATGTGGGTATCGAAGAATTAGGAGGAAGAATAAAGTCTATCAAGGCCAGAAGAGGTTGTCTGCAAGGGAGGGTGAAATTGAAATTGAAATTTAAATAGGTCGCGCCAAGGAGCACCAAGAGATTTGGTGGCACCTAAAACACTCAGGCTAAAAAGCCCATTGTATTTAGAGCTCTGGAAAGAGGGTAGATAGTCAAGGAGGAAAGAGAAAAGAGATAAGAAAGAAAGAGACTTAGACAAAGGTAGCAAGTCCTGTGAGAATTTTTCAGATTCTTTGGAAATTCTGTAAATATCCTCCAGTTTTAGAGACGAATATAACTCATTCTCAAGACATCGGAACCGATAATTCGTAGCCTGGCTCCAGCAAAGGCAGGACACCCACAGTGAACAAGCTCAGTGCTATTCTCCTCCTCCAAGCATGACAGGCACATCGGGTCCTTAATGATTCCAGTAGTGGTCATATGCTAACCCCATGGGTTGTGTACTGTAATAATACCGACCATCAACCTCTTTACTTCCTCCAACGTCTTTACTCCCAAGTTTTAGTACACAGTTTGAGAGTTTTCTGTTCGGACTTGTCACAAAACACTTTGCAGTTATGCAGTGTTCTTTATGTAGATTGCCTACATAATCGCTTATCCAATTCATAATTCCTGCGGAACTGATTCCGATTATTGGCTCTGGTCCTTGAGAGGCAACCGCTGATCCACGGTTGGCCAATTCGTCGGCAATCCCATTTCCTTGAACACCGGAGAGTCCTGCAATCCATAGAAGTGCTAGCTTGTTCTGTCTTGCGACACAATTAACCTTCTTCCCACATTCTTGCACAATCTTTGAGAGACTTCAGTGCAGCCTGATTATCACTGAAAACTCCAATATGTTCCCCGCTTCATCTCCTCTGGATTATACACTCCACTACTTTCAGCTTGGCAAAACTTTTCGTTTGGAAAACAGTTGCCATCTACCCCATTTCTCTTCTTCTCTGGACTCCACTAAAAGTTTAAGGAGAAGACTAAAAAGTCTAAGATTTCGCATGCAAGGTTATGCTGTTGACCTAGTAGTTTAGCCAGCCCACTGTTGCCTAAGGAGAATATTTCTAACCGCATACAACAAGCCCTCAGTATAAAAAACAAAACTTTTTTTCACTTTATTGGTGCTTTCAATCAGATGTGGACGGACTGCCACTACGTTCGTCATTCTTGATGGTCTCACGATCTTTTTTGAAGCGTTCATGCCACCCGTAAACGGATGTCAGCTGTTTTCTTTAGAATAGGATTACAGAAGTAGTTTCCCAAGTTTTCTTAAGTTTTCACACCATTGAATCCATTTAGAACGTAGAATTTAAAACAAAGTGGTTTTTGCAAATTCAAACCTATTTTTATAACTATATAAAATCGAAAACCCATATAGAGGCAAATTTACTTAAGAAGGCGTAACTTTTACAAATGTCAAGCAATAGCAATAAAATTTTGGTAGTCATGTTAATCATAGACATGGAAAACAAACAAAGAAACAGAACTCAAATCAGTTGACCTCGCGTGTCACCCGAAGGTGATAGTTCTGGGAACTTTTTGATCAGGGTGGTATATGGAATAGCGCCCAAAGCCCGTTTCTTATATCAGTTGACCTGCAAGCAGCGTTTTTTTAATCATACAGTGTCATTGATCTCTTTTTTCCCCCTTTTTTTGTTTTTTTGTTCTTTGTAAGCAATGGAGTGGCGGTAATTTTGATCGTAGAGTATTTTCGAAGGAATTAGGACTTCAACTATCCGCTGAACTACCAGACTACTGCAGCGTCTCTTAGGCAGAGGTTCTGGCTATAGAAGAAGTGGATACGTATAAAAATACGCATGCTTGTTCTAGAACTACAATAGAACTACATTCTCGAATAGCCAGACTGCCATTAAGGCAATGAATGTGGCTACACTAAGATCAAAAGTTGTAGTCCTAAATGATATCAGTGTCTTATACAAAGTCATCCTTATTTAAGTTCCGGGGCACAGAGATATTGAAGGAAATTGTTAAGCCGATGAGCTAGCCAGGAAAGGTATTACTCTTCAACTGCTTAGTGATAGAATTACCATTGGGATACCTATGGCAACGAGCAAACTAATAATTAAGAATAACATTAACCGGCGGGTCAATAGGAGGGGATCATGGAGAGATGAAGGCGTAAAAGCTATGCTACTGTGGTCGCAAATAAATAAGACACGGACAAAGGAACTGCTTAAAAAATTATCAAAAACTAAACTCTGCAATAAGAAATTAAGTCTATATAAAAGAAGTTAGTCTTTTCCAATTATTGCCATTAAGTATATCTACATATTACTTCTGCTTCATTTAGCTTTGCTGCGTTTAGGTATCTTGCTCTGATATCCTCCAGTACCGGACATCTTCCTAAGAAACGCTGCATATATTCTTTCTCGTTTAAGTTGCAGAGGGTGTAAATTTTCTGGGTATTTCCATACGTGGTTGCATTTTGCTTTAGTAAACTACATCTTGTTCTGAAAATTGTTGTAATGCCAAGAAGAAGAAGATAAGAAGATATGCGACTAATCTTCTTTAATATATGATTCCCCTTTTTAGTAGTCTAAATGTTTATAAATTCGCGTCGCGCTTGACTGTGCTTTTTGCCTTGCAATGTTGAGATTTTTGATTTTTTTTTTTTTGGTAAGAAATTGCACACAGCGATCTTGCCAGTCTGTAGCGGAGATGTTTTCATCAAACTTTAGACCGAACTCCATACCCATGTCGTTCAGATGCTTAAGCCAAAACACATTTTTACTTAAGATGCCTTGTGTTTGTTTTTGCGGGAGTCTGTTGCAATTGTATTTACGGTGTATACCTATGAAATGAGACTTTTTTCAATTTCAAATGCTTACTAACAAAAAATTGTTACAAATATATTCTTCAATATAATGGCGCTGCTCGGAAAGTGCGTGCCCCATCGAAGCAAACAAATGATAATCGGAAGGTGTCAAGTCTGGTGAGTAAGCCGCATGCACCAGCGCTTCCCAATCGTACGTCTCCATCAATTTCCGGGTCGGTCTTGTTCGATATGGCGCTGCATTGTCATCAAGAAAAATTACTTTGTGACACCAGTTGGCATATTATGGGCGTTTTCGGTGTATAGCGCTGTTCAAATTGGTTAATTGTCGTTGGTAGCGTGCACCGTCAACTGTTTCACCTGGTTTTAATAGCTCGCTGCAAATCATAGCACGCTGATCCCAGAAAACACACAGCATTGCTTTGCGGCCGAAGCGATTTGGTTTGGCCGTTGTTTTTGACTTGTGGCCGGGCGGACCATACGATCGTTTACGCTTTGGATTGAAGAAATACACCCATATTTCATCACCAGCAACGATTCAATGCAAAAAAGTCTTCCTTTTGAACCGGGATAGCAGCATTTCACAAGTGGTTTCACAATGTTCGCAAATCGTAGTTTGAACGCACGCAATTTTTAAGAGCGATAAAAATGCATTGTTGTATGAAACGTAACAAACAATGAACTGAATATTGTTGACAGATGGCAGACGAAAAAAAGAAACATTTGGGAAGGTTTAAAAATACTCCTAGCAACATCTATGGACTAATAGCTGAAAGTCTCATTTCATAGGTATAAAATGGTATACTTCATGTGTAGTTCAAAAGAATAAATGTGGCCATCTTCTGAATTAGTTTCTAGTGTTATTGCATAATTCGGAGTGAACTCGGGTAATTTGAGGATTCTTTTAATGAAGTAGCATTAAAGCTTATCAACTTCATCAAATAAGGCACAACCCCAAACTAGCGCTGCGTAAGTTTGTATCACTCTGCATGCCACTTAGAATAGCTTCCGTTTTGATTTTAATGAAATGAATGGCTTCGCTAATAAATCGCTCCATGTGCTATTAATACTAGCTTTTGCTGAAGTATTTCTGGCTTTTAAGTGCTTGCCGAATGCCATTTTGGATGTGAAAATGACACCAAAGAAATTTTTATTCCATCAGCAATTTAATTTCTTAACCTTGGTAAAACCATTTTTCTACCTGGGAAAGTCGTCCACCTCTTCTAAATGCCATCATCTCCGATTTTTTCGGATCATTGGCTATTTGGCAGGCAATCCTCGAGACTTAGAGTTTTCTCCCATGAATAGTGTAGCAGTTCTAGAGATGAAGAAGAGGCAGAAATAATTGAGCACTTACATTGCAATTGTCCGTCATCAGCTAAAATCAAAGCAGGTTTTCCAGTTAGATAATTTTTCAATTATCTTACGGAGCTGTGCGGTGCGGGGATGGGACCAATCCTGCGCTTCATAAGAGCCACAAAATGGTTGCATGAAGAAAAATATATGAGCTTCCCATGTCGCACAGTGGATCTGTGATCTAATGGGTTGGTCTTACAGACAGACCACCTCCATAACCTAAACTGACTTAAGGGGGTAGTATGGTATTTTTTTTTTTTCATTTTTTTTTTTTAAATTATTCTATAATATCTGAAGATTATTGTGTGAAAGTTTGAAGTGCATTAGAGTAAAATTGACAAAGACACAAAGGATTAAGTATCTACCTCTCCAACCGGATTTCACGCTGCCGAAAACCTTTAACGCGTTTTTCTCACACTTGCCTTTTTTACGGTCGGTGTCCACTGTAGATTCATATCTACTGCACCGATTCTTTTCAAATTTGGTTTTTTTGTTTCTTTACTTTATTCACGAGGTAATGACGTCGAGTTTTTTTTTTCTTAAATTTTGTCATATTTTAAAACAACAAAGTTTTCAAGTTTTTTTTATGAAAAATCGGTGTTTTGACTTCAAAGCGCTTTAAAAAATTTAAAAAAAAAAAAAAAAAAAAAATTCGACGTTGTTACCTGCGAAACTTTATTAGCTGATGAAATCAATTTGGTTTTTTGATTTTAGTTGATCCAGTAATGAGTTCTGAGGGACACCGCAATAAAACTTTTTTATGAGACGTCCGCGCAGATTCGCTGCCACCAACTCATTTCTTCATAAAAATCAATGAAAATTTCACACAATATTCTTTAAATATGACTTTATAATGAAGTAATTTTAAAATTTTGAATAAATCAACTGTGTCGACAAAAAAAATTTCGAAAAATATGCTTGTTTTACACCGAATTAACCATACTACCCCCTTAGTGCGGAGTCACACTGTGCGTTTTCACCGGAGCGGTTGAAACGCATGCGTTTTCACCGCACCGGATCGACATGTCACACTGTGCGGTCACTCAGCGTCAATCTGCGTCAGTCTGCTGCATTCTGTAAGCACAACAAGATGTCCCGGAAAATTTTGAGAAAAAAAATAATTGCAATTTCGCTATTGGAAGCGGAAGGATTATTGAGAGAGCCAGTGAATCGCCAACACTGGGCCCATCCATTCTTTTCTCATCGTGAATCAACTGAGAAATTTCGACGGTTTTTCGAAAATATTCGCCAACTTCTATCCACGCTTTTTCTCTTGCATTCTTATCACTATATTCTTTTGCACTTTTATCCCAAAGGGCCGGCTTTTCTTGAATGCAAGTTATAAATTTATCCGTATCGAACATGATTGCAAAACGCTGCGTTTGAACTGCACAGTGTGACGGTATTCGTAAGAATACTTGTGTCGTCGATGTATTCCGGTCTTGCGGTCGAGCCGCATCGCCGCAGCAAGTTGCGGCAACCGTCCGGTAGGTGCGGCGACAACGCATAGTGTGACAACTATCATACAAACGCGTTCGTCATTGCCATCCTTTCGCGCCGGAGCGTTTTCAACGCTCCGGTGAAAACGCACAGTGTGACACCGCACTTAAGCGGTTAGGGGTAGTCAGAGGCACGAGAAACTGATTAATTTTTTCTTTGCTAGTCAATTGATTTATTTTACAAAAATAAAAACACAGCATTAATACATCATGTTTCTACTTGACTTTAGCAGAATTTAAAAAAAAAAAGATTACTAATTGTAAAAGTTATCGCTGTTTATGTGAAGCCCGCATCTTCACAAGTCCCTTGCGGTGATCATCACAAGTCCTTGGAGATTCATCTGAAATCAATGGGACAAGAGAAATTAGTTGTATTAATAGATAATCTTGTGCCTGATCGAAGCTTTTTTTCCAAAATGAACAATTTGACGGCCTCAGGGAATATTTTTCAGATTTTCCAAAAAAATACGCCACTTAATTGTTTAAAAAATCGAAATTTTGAAAAAAAATCCTTCGATCAGGCACGAGTTTTTTATGTTTTTCAAAAGCAGTATAAATTTTATTAAAATCTTCCAAGGGGTTTTTAAGTTACAGTGATCATCAGTCCAAAAAACATAGTTTTAACATAGAAAAACGCATTTAAAGTTTTGCTATCTGCTCCGGAGCCCCAAGTGCCCTTTGTTAATTGTTGAATAACTCGAAAAGTATTTTTAGGATTCACTTAAAATTTTCACACAATATTTTTAAGATATTATACTTTAAGAGAATGCAAAAAAATCAAATTTTTTGAAAATTCTGCCTACCTCTAACCCATTAAACACCGGAACTAACTAAACAAAGAGACTTTTTGACTTTGATTCTTTCTTTCCGAAATTTCAAGAGACCAATGGGCTTTACCCGCTTCCAACCCCTCTATCTACGAGCATAATTTAATGCACTTTTAAACACTGTGTCCAGGCTACTGCTTTTTTGCTCAACCTCAACCTACTCCCCTCTCTATTTTGACAGCAGCAGTTGCTGCTGCGGTTTGTCGCCGAGCAGAGTATTGTTTGAACTTCTGCCTTTTACGCTGCATTTACGAAAACAAACAAGCAACCAGCTACGCACCCAGTACTGCCGAGTAAGTGTCAGTATGTGGCTGGCAGCAAAAGTTGCTCCTTTGCAGAGCCAGTAGCAAAACAACAAAGCGAAAACATGGTTACTGATAAAAACGAAAAAAAAATCGCAAACTATTGCAAACAAAAGGCGCAACTTTCGCATAACCCCTTGATGGTGTGCGCGTATGTATGCACACACATACATATGCAAGGATATATGAAAAGTATTTGTGCAATGGACATTTGACGGTAGTTGCCGCACTAGTCATTGTTGCTATTACTGCCACCAGCATAGCGCCGGCTACAAGCAAATCGGCCTGCCCGTAACGACGAACAGCTTTGATTCGATTTCTATTATTTTATTTAAATGTATGAGTGTGTGTGTGTGTGATATACGAGTGTATGTGTGTAGAGCTGTGTGAAAGGTCTAAATATTTGCATGTGTTGGTATGTGTACAGTATGTCACAAAAGTATTAAGTTGATGTCATTTGCGGCGCCCCGCGTACTTATTGTTCGTGCTGCCACTATTGTGCCATAAAAGCACTCGAATGCCATGTATGCCATGTGCATATCTATGTATGTGTGCGTGTGTGTGTGCACTTTGTGAGTATTTTTTGTTATGCAAAATGACTTCATTTGCGTTTGGTAATGATGCTGCGACTCCTTTGCGATGCGACTCACAGTTCCTTAGTCATTGTGGACCATTTTTGCCATTTCACATTTCACATTTGCCATATTTGTTTTCCCCCTTGCCGCTTGTCCCACCGATTGCTGCTGCTATGTTGGCTTACAAATTTATATTTTTGTTGTTGTGTTGTTTTTGTCACAAATGTGCATAGCTTTTTTGCTTTAACCAAATATTCAATTGTTTTGCAACTTTTTGCGGTTTATTGAAAGTAAACAAAAGCTTGTGGCGAGCGTTGGGTATGAAGCAACCGCACAGGATTCCATTTGTGTTAATCTGCAATTTGGTATTTCCTATTAATTTCGTCTCTAGCTTTTGTTGTGACAAAAGTTGCAAATTAGAAGATGAGGAAAATTAAATAAAAGAGTGTTGGAAAACATCATTAGGGCCTTAATGCTGATTAAAAACGAGGGTCTCGTTATGTGATAATCGTATTTTTAAAGTCACTCATTCACTCATTCATAGTCAAATTAAGATGGTGGGACTAATAAAAGCCAGTGGTCCTGCAAGTGGTGTATCAAAATGGCATCTTTTGCACTAATTGAGTCTGGGCTGTGTCACTCAGAGAACACCTCCACCAGCCAATCAACCAAAGTCACTCACACAGTTTAGTACTGGCAATAAATTGGAGGCAAGTTTTCCTAATTATAAGCAGGGCATCACGTATTGAAGTGTTAAACAAATGTGAATAGCTATTAAAAGTAGCAGAAGTAAAAATGATCCTCAAACCAGACAAAAACGTCGAGCACGTCGAATCATATCGACCCTTCATAAGTAATGGCATCCCTTTTCCTCAAAAGAATATAATCCCAAATCACCAATTCCCGCATTTCACGGGTTTACCAGCCATTACTTTCCCGCAAACTTTTCTCATCTACAGGTATAGTTACAATTTCTCCAAATAAATAACGCCTTTTTATTTTGGCATTGAAGTCTACTAAAATTTCACGAAGAGGTGCAAATTTATGCTCCGCCCGCCGTGTATGCATGCCATCAAAACATAAACATTTCAATACAAAATGAAATCTTTGACGCGACACGCGACACCAGACGCTATACACCAGTCACAGCCGCTGCCACCTGTAGCCCACTAGTCTTTAGTGTTCAGATGTGAATTTCGCATTCTGTCACAAAAGTATAGCAATCCAAATAGAGCGCGCAGTTCAATTATATCCGCGTCTCTACAGTCTCGATTCCTTGAATAATTATGCCTCAATTGTTCCTATAATAGACTATTTTCTGTAGATATTTATCCGGAAAAATCAAGTTCCAAGCTTGCAAAATGTTAGTAGGTACATTCTCGCGCCGCTCCTACTGGTCCGCGCAAATAGGGAATAATATTATTAGACCTTGTACGCACATTTTGCGGTGGTTGTTACAGAAGTCATTGAGTATTTTTATTTCGACCAATGAATTTTCGTCGCCTGATATATTTCAGTGGTACATCCTCCAAATAGTCTGCACTCAATTGTATCGGTGTAATTTGGTCTTCATCATCGTTTCGCACTTTAAAGTCAGTAACATCGTCCAAGTTCCCTTCTTGTTCCGTATCGCTGTTACGGTCGCTGTACCCTTCAAGATCCTCTATTTCAAAAACAATTTCTTCCTCACTATCTCCGCTACAGATTATTTTTCTCCCACACTCACTTCACACGTCCGCTGTGTTCGAGTGCGCGGTGCGAATAGGCAGCCGCACAGGGAGCGCGTCTTTTGTTTCTATGCAGAAAGGGACTTGAAGCGGCAGGTCACGATATTTTGTTAAAAAAAAGTCTGAAGTGGGTTATTACCTCTTGTGTATTTTTTACCCAGTAGCGACGAGCGCCGGTTCTATCTTAAAATCCGATATTTCTTTGTCAAACAATGCGGAGAACAGTCTGAACTATGTGAAAGTTCTGGTGGTGTACCCCAGGGCAATATTGTGGGTCCCATACTATACTTGCGAAACATCCACGAACTACCAGCTTCTGAAGAATTAATAGTCGGAACGTTCGCGGTTGAGACTTCCGAAGTCACAACTGACTGCCACTCTCAAGTGGTCTCCCAAAAATTTACAGAAAGCACTAGGTCAAATAACTCATTGGAGTGGTGAAAGAGTGGGCATTAAGTCAAACTAGATAAAATTGATAATGAAGAACTATGGTAACACAACGATTTTTTTTTTAATTTTCATAAAAACTGGCTCCTCATAAAAACTACATATCTGCCATTCGGAGGCAGTGCACCATTATAAACGAAGTTTGAAATTTTGTATAAAATTTATAAAAACTCGACAAGTTTTCAACAAAATTTCAAACATTTTAACCAGAATATAAGAAAAGCATTTTCTGTACGCAGTTTTATGAAATTTTATTACAATAGTTCAAGTTTGAAATAGATCAAAATTCTCGCTTATTTTAAATAACAGATAACAAATTCATATTTTCTTTTATGTGTTCAAAAGATACATTCAAAAATCAACTTGAATTTTGAGCCACTGCAAATTTCCAGTTGTTATTTTAAAATTTAATTGGTTGAAAACTACGAATCCCTTTATTTTGTTTTTGGGCAATTCTGGCAAAAATTTTAGAAATTTTGATGAAAATATTTATATAAAATTTATACTTGTAGTTTGGTGGAGAATGATCTTTGTTTTTTTATGAAAAAATTGTGAAAATTTAAAAAACAAAAAAATTTAAGTCAAAACGTTATCAAAGTAGTAGTTCGCGGGCTGGGCGATCTATAGAAGCGTCTTATCCAAATGGGTTGGTGCGCGACTACCATTCGGCAAAATGTAGCAAAAGCTGTTTCTAATAGCGGTGGCCCCTCGGCAAACCTCCGAGTGTATTTCTATCATGAAAAGGTTTGCCGTTCGGGGTCGGCTTAAAAATGTAGGGCCCTCTATTTCTTCGCAGAATTCTCAACAAAATTTAACGAAAAAATTCTAATATATATAAGATGCGTTTCATAATCATAAGACCCCCTAATTATTCAAAGTATTTTAATTTTTAGTTTTCAGAGGAAAATAAAAATTTTACAAATCGATTAAAGTAACAAAAGTTATATGTTTTATTACAGAATTTAGAACTTTTTTAATACATAAAGAATATTTTTAGCAAAAACTTATTTCCGGGCGTTTCAAAATGATAAGACACTGTTTGATTACAGTAATCTTTTAGCAAAAGTACACTTTTTTCGAATTTATTTTTCTGTCGTCTTGAATATTTTAGTTGTCTATGGAAACACCATTTGCTTTAGCGACACAAAATAACCTTTTTGTTATCGATTCTGATAACTTTTTAAGTAAAATTACATCTGGAGAAACGCATTCTGCCTAAATTTGGCGTTGTCAAACTGGCGATTGTTGGCGTAAACTCTTCTGGCGAATATACCCCAAATGTTTTCTATTGGGTTTAGATCTGGAGAACACGCCGGCTAGCTCAAAGTTTCTATGGAACAATCAAATACTGCCTTGTTTCTCTGCTTACGTGGGTTCGGACGTTGTCTTGCTGAAAAACGAAGGGCACTTCCCGATTATCCTGAACAAAAGGAAGGAGACTATTTTTCAAAATATTTTTGTGGGGGGCTATTCATTCGCGATGATGTAAGCTGTATATTAAGAGTTGCTTTCGATGTAAATGCACCCCAAACCATAACACAACCTCCACCGAAGTTGCGCTTGGAAAATAAGTGAGGGCTCCTGCGCAAATCTCTCCAATAATTCAAAAAACCGTGAAGGTCCAACAAGGTTACATTCGAAAATATAACATTTTTAAAAAATAATATGAAATCGGGCAACATTAAAAATATTCCAAATATTTCACGGTGTCCCAGTTTGTGTCTAGCTCCTTTTCCTGCAAACGGAATACGCGCCGGCTTGTGACGTGGCAAAAGATGGGGTCCTTTTCTCATTTTTGATAATTTTAAATAATTGCACCTCTCTAGTGTGCGCCAAACTTTTGTTTTTGAATCCTAATTTTGAACAACAGCGGTCAAGTTGGCGCAAGAGTTAATCGAGTTAGCAGCTTTTCTTATGATTTCTCGCCGTTCTCGACTTGATAGTGATAACTTTCTTCCAACTGGCTTTAAAATGTTGTAATTCTCAGGACTCCGTAAAAATTCCGGATAACACAACAACTTTTGCAAGTTTTTTTTGCAATTAGTTTGATTGACAAGCCTGAAACCTTAGGGGCCATAATTTTTCCACGCTCCTCTTGTGATAATATTGAACCCCCCTCGCCATTTGAGGTTAGGTTAGTTTAGCCTGGTTGGCAACAAGTCACGAATAGACCTTTTGGTCCCTAGCGATACCAGATTGAGGCCCACCTCTATGAATACCTACAGTATACATCATGTAGGATATCAACGCTTTTGGCGAATCTGATTAGAGCTGGGAGTTCCGCTTTTGAGACATCCTCCCGACCCTTAAGCAGTGGGGCTCCCAGGCATTTTAAACGCGTTTTTAATAATGCCGGACAAACGCACAGAAGGTGTTCTAAAGTTTTCTCAACATCCTCTCTGCATTTCCTGCATTTGTCCGTGTTAGCAATCCCTATCTTGTACGCATGGGCAGCCAATAGATTATGACCTGTCAGCATACCTATGGTAGTTCTGCAGTCCTTTCGCGAGAGCGTAAGTACTATTGAGGTTAAATTGAATAAAATTATAATTAAAGTCATCCAAAACAACAATCAGCACCTTTCATCTCTAAAGAAGCTTATTTTCGACTAGTGTCATATCATTATAAAACGCCGAAAAGACTAGCAAAAGTTCAGCTTCTTGGAAAAAGATAACGGTTCTACAAAATAGAGCGAGCTTTTGCACCAGAAACAGTGGGTGGGGAAGTCTTAAGCTTATAACTGTTAAAATGGCGCCAAATAAAAGTTGTTCCCGAAAGTAAAAGCGAGCTTATGGTAGTTCAAAAATTGTATACCAAAGGTGTCTTATGATTATGAAACACACCAAATTTTTTTTTCTAGTTTAGTCTTTGTTAAGAAACCCTTTTTAATGAAAAATAAGCGCCGTTAATCACAAAAACATATTCAGACAAAATTGTCAAATAAAGAATCGCTTAAATGTCTTAATCGGTTAGTGCAACGAAACGTCATCGTATTTCATTCAATTACTCGAGTTATCAGCTATTCATCGTTAGCCATTAGCCAAAATCTATCGTACCCAATTCACAGTGATATCATTTCATTCAATTCATTAAATTCGCCTGAGGTCAACAGAATGTGGCCATTTTATGTGTTTTCCCTCGCTGCGCCCACCTACTCGCTTTGCCAATCGCTTTACGCTTATCTCCTTAAACCGATCTACCCCAAAACAATGACGAAGGCAGTAAGGCAGTAACGGAAGCGCATAAATCTTCATTCGGCAGCAATTAAAAATTATCGCTAATTACCACATGCGCATTCACTTAGCCAACAAACTTTGCTTGCTGAGGAGTATTTTTGGCTATATGGAGGGGTACTTTCAGAGGTACAGGGAAAGGGCAGAAGTAAACACTTTTTTATGGAATGTGGCAAATGCTGAAATAATTTGGCACGCACACTTAGCGCGGCAAAGTAGTGCGAGAAGGCAAAGGTGGGAGGGTGTTAAGCGTACGGAAGTAATAGCAATAAAGTACACCTGCAGTTGCTGCAACAACTACGAGAAAAAAGGTTGCGACGTTCAATGATAACTAAAATTTGGTGGAAATGGAATAAAACCAACGAAAGTCAACGCGTTGAAAACTTTACAGCACTGAATTCCTCGCACACACACAAACATGCACACACCTCACACTCCATTTGCAAACGCTCGCATTTACACAAATTACGGAAGATAGGAGTGAAAGAATGTAATTCGTATTTAATTGCTTGTTAACACGCACGCAACCAGTGCAACGCCAAACTGAAGTTGGCTGCAATGAGCAAAAAAAAAAAACAGAAAGCAACAAAAATCTAGAAGTCTAAACAATGCTCGAAAAGGTGCCATAGCGGAAGCTCAAAAAGGAAGTGAGCAGCAATTGCAACATTTAAAAGTGAGCAAAGTTGGAGTGCTATAAGTTTATGTATACCCACTAGGGATGTCGATCCCGGCATATCGAGTGTATTTTTGTCATCAAAAAGCTCCTCATAAAAACCTTCTGCCGTTCAGAGTCGGCTTAGGTTAGGTTAGGTTAAATGGCTGCCCTTGCTTGTGGCCCACTTGGATCAGTATTCAAAATTCGTCCGTTGTGAATACCGCACAGGGGAAAGGAGAAAGGAGAAGGGAAGGAAGAAGGAGCCTTGGGATTAGGGGATGAGGACCATGCACTTACGACGACGCAGATGGTGGCTGCTTTACGCTCGTAATTAGCCACAACAAGCGGTGAACTTGGTGAACTTCACCAGATGTATGATATTTAAACCCGCCATATCCGCAGGCGAAGCGAAAAAATGAGAGCCCAGATGTCGAAATCTTTGCCAGAAGAGAGCAGGGCAGCTGAGAAGAAGGTGTTGAGATGATTCCAACTCGTCCTCAAGACAGGTTCTGCAGAATGGAGTTGAGGCAATCCCATGTCTCACTTAAAACTGTTTTTTATTTTTATTTTATTTTTTTCACGAGTCTTTTGAAATCAGGGCAAGCCTCTTGATTTGTCGAACTCTTAGCCCCGCGAGACTGCCACCAAGCCTTACATCGTAGGGAAAGAAAGCGAATTAGCCGCAGCTCCTACGGAGTAGTCTTTCGAGGCTCTTTAGTTTCTTCATCGTCACTGCTTTAACATCACATTCTGTCATCCATTTTTCCGCGCTTTATAGCCTTGATTGCACGAATGATTCAGGATCGTCATTTCCGACAAAAATGCTGCGAAGCTTCGATCTAGAGCCACTGAATCACCCACATTCGAAGAATACGTGGTGGGCATCTTCTACCACGTTTTCGAATTGGGATCTGTTTCGTGTTTGAACCGACGGAGATACGCTTTGAAGCCCTAAAACTCGGTTAAAAACTATATATATATATACGCGCGTACACCCTTTTTGGGTGTTTTGGCTGAGCTCCTCCTCTTATTTGTGGTGTGCGTCTTGATGTTGTTCCACAAATGAAGGAACCTACAGTTTCAAGCCGACTCCAAACGGCAGATATTTTTTATGAGGAGCTTTGTCATACACTCGGAGGTTTGCCATTGCCTGTCGAGAGGAAACCGCTATTCGAAAAAACTTTTGATCTTTCACCGAGATTCGAACCTACGTTCTCTCTGTGAATTCGGAATGGTAGTCACGCACCAACCCATTCAGCTACAGCAGCCGGTTAAAAACTGAGTCAGGAAAAATCCACTTCTCCGAGTTTTCATTCTAGCCAGCTTCGCAAATCTGGAATACAGCGATATGTCCCGCGACCCTTCGTTGGAGTCCATTTACCGTGCAAAGTTTAGGTACTACTTTCCTATGCCACGAAGCGACGCGTTTCGCTTTCAGCTAACATTGCCATTCGGTTTGCCAGTATGTCCACTGGATGTGTTCCAGCGTTAACTAGCACTGCTTCTTCTGACACAGTTCTAACGGCGGATCATACTCGAAGCGCCCATAAACGATGCACTGCCTTTATACCGCGGAGATAGGACGAATACTGTGTAGCCAGATGCCAGACAAGAGCAACGTATTCTATTTGATTATTCACAACGCCTGCTAGAAGTTGGCATCGCCATTACTTTGGCCTACGCGCGCTTAGCATTATCCCCGCTAATGCTGCTACAGTCGCTGATGCTTTTTCGGATCCATACTCCAGGTGTTTTTTGAATGATAGCCTCCTGTCTATCATTGTTTCCAGGAATTTTGTGCTGTGATGCTATGATTCCCAACTTAATAGTTGTCACCTCCACTTTTCTCCACTATTTTCTAGATATGCGAACGAACTCCGATTTTTGATCGGCGAGTTGAAGACCGTTTTGCACCAGCTATGAGTTAACGGTCGCTATGGTCTGTTTCGCTTTTACGCAGATGTCGCTTAGTCTCTCAGCAATAAAAACTGAAGGTCCCTCCATTTGTGAAAAAACGTCAAGATGAATACCACAAATAGGCAGATCAGTTCGGCCAAGTACCCAATAAAGTGGGCTAAAATTATAAATAAACTACTGCCTTTCGTTTTGTTACTAATGAAATACTTTTGACCTTAAATGAAAGAGTCTATTTAAAACATATTTATTTCTTATTTATTATATGGTATAGATAGGATTTTTCCCAGTTCATTTGCTGCAAAATAATGAATATCTATATTCCGGTATTAATCCCGAAATATCGGTGTTCTAATAACGTCAACCCGAAAATCCCAGGATTGCACAAATTCAAAAAATTTGCATCCCTAATATATGCATACATATAAACCGATGCATGCATCAACATTTTCGGGGTGACTTAAGTGAATCAGTTAAGGAAGGAAGGAACAAAACTCTGTTGTTGTACTCTTTCACCTTTGCTTGGGTAGCAATTTTTTATTTTTTTTTTGTAGTTTGACGCTTGTTTTGCTGAGAGTGGTAAAAATGCATAACTCCAACTTTGCGCCCTGTCTTCAGCAATCTGGGAAAATGATAAACGCGCTATTTACCTGTTAACTTGCACTAACTTAACTTTGCCAGGAGTTTCCTTTTTTTTTTGGTTTTGATTTTGATTTGCTTATCGAAAGCAAGACTAAGCAAAATTTATTTTGCACGAGAGGTTAAGGGGTTAAATGCAATTTTCATGAAGCAATATAATGAATTCAGATACCGTTGGTTTCCAAGGTGTGGTATGGGAGAGCCAACGATATTTTTCCTTCTTAAATGGTACTGCGCCAAACTGATTTCTAACCACTTTGAAAATGCACCCAAGTCCTTATTTTCCACTCACGCAAGCAGTTGCAACTCAGCCAGCGGCTAGTCAAGTTAAGATTGATGTTGCGTTGAACCAAACCATTCGCCGACTTGTAAAATCAATGTTTATATTTAAACTCACTATAAATTTATTGTCCGTGCGCTTTGTATAAAATCATTTTCCGTAAAAGCTAAGCTCTAAACCTAACGACTCCCACAGTAACTTCTACAACTCCAACTCTGCTGGCGGTTCTGGTTAATATTGTCGCACCGGATGACCGAAATGGAATACGATCGACTCTCTGGTAGCGTGAAAGAGTATTGAAACCGTGGAATAGCCTGCGATAACTTACTACACTATACTTTAACTATTATTACTAAACTTTTGCGGTCCAGTAAGAGAAGGCGTTGTTACTAGCCTACATTTTTTTGCAATGTTGCTATGCTGATATACCTCTTCATATGGACGTATGTGAAGTTTGATTTCAATCTGTCAATTCATTCTTCGTCTACAACCCAATTAGTAGCGACGTGTCACAGTACTTTCTACAATGGAAAAAGCCAAGCAATGATTGAATTTTTATTTTCGGAAGGTTTAAAAGCAAAGGAATTTCACGTAAATATGTTGCAAGTGTGTTAGGATAAAAAGACAAGATAAAAGGATGTTTTTCAAAGCACACTTCGAATATGCCAACCAAAAAACATCAACCACTACGACAGCTCTGTCGAGGCTGACGTTAAACGTACGAGGACCAAAACAAAACCACCGTCAGCTTTTTCAATTTGGGCGAATAAATCGCATCATGTATCATACTCTCAAGATCTACCATCTACCTATCGGTTGAACGCACCACGCGTATGTAGCGCATTAAAAACCATTTCCGATGATACAGCCTTAGTAATATCTGACGTAAACGGCTATGATTCCGGCCTATTATCACCCATGCATCAGAGGTCAGGAGGAACTTATCGAGACATCAACGCACTGTGGCCATCTGTTGCGTCGGAGCTTTTTCCAACTACTTCAGGCCCGGTAGTAGACGCTCTTATTAGTCTACCACCACTTGATGTTTTCATCCAAGCAGAGACTTTGAAGGCCAACTGAAGGCTGAAGCGCAATGGGAATTGGACAACAGAGTAGGCATAGACTTCGATCGAACGATCCTCGCCTTTGACTCAATGCCATACAGAGTAGTGCTTGACAAGAAATACAGTGTGGTGCTGCCAGAGGCTCAATTGTGGTCAAACTCAGAAAATGAGCCCGGCAAACACTGTTTTTGCATTTTCACGGATGGATCCAGGACCGAGCACGACTCCGGCTCTGGGGTATACGTGGAAACCAGAGGGACAAAACTTCACTTTGCTCATGGAATGCACGCACCTTTTTTTTCAGGCAGAGGTGTATGCTGTTCAAGAAGCGATGAACTTTGTTGTGGACAACAGACGAAGAGACATCTCTCTATTTGTCCGCAGCGATAGCCAAGCTGCGCTCATGGCCTTAGACAGCCACCCAACCACATCAGGGGCAGTCGAGTACTGTAAATCTAGGCTGAACTATGTCGGTACACATAATAGCCAGATACTTACATGGGTCCCGGGAAACGTGAATATCACGGGTTCTCTGACTCTTTAGCCAAAATGGGCTCTGAGGCCAACTTCCCTGGCCCGGAGCCCATTCTGACACTCCCTTTTGCAGCCATCAAAGCCATGGTTAGCAAACGGGTTACTTTAACTCACAAGCGAGCTTGGCATGCTGAGAGAGCCTGGGAGAACTCGATGTTACCTATCATGTCCGACCGACTGTCGTAGTTACTCCTGTACCTAAGCAGAGGGGACTTCAGACAGCTGGTTCGACTGATGACGAGCCACTTTCTATTGGCAAAGCACTAGAAAAGGTGGGCATCTCAGACAGTGTACTCTTCCCAGCTTGTGGAGAGGAGGATGAAACAGCAGACCACTTTCTGTGCTTCTGCCCCGCCTTCGCTCGAGTCGGGCTTGAGGTCTTTGGCGCTGATGTGTTAAGAAGCGACCATCTTGGTTCGTTGGCACCACAAGATCTACTCAGATTTCTTTTGAGGTAAATTAAAAAGGGAATCCGAGTGCAGTACAATGGACTTAATTGTGTCTGAGTGCTGTACTGGCTAGTCTGTCCCGACAAAAAACAGCATATCTGACATGTACACGCACGGCATACTAGCAATGGAAGCTGCGTAAGTGGTCGAGATTATGAAAGAGATGAGGCGTCTGGAAAGACCACGATACAGCAGCGGTGACCAATTGCCTTCCCTATCCGCGAAGTACTATTTGACGGTAGTGACAAGGAACTTTCTTTGTGGAACAATAAATTCAAAGTATTATTGTAATCTTTTAGATCAGCTGAAGTAAAAAATTCGTGAAAAATTATTTTTTTTCATCAGAAGAATTTACCGTGTCTCTAGAGCAATTTGAAAACTGGCGTAGATCCAAGTTCGAATTGTTGGAACATCCTCCATATTCACCAGACTTGGCCTCTAGCGACTTTGATCTGTTTCTAGACCTAACAAATGCATGCACGCTTTACACTGTTTTTCATCAAATGATGAGGTCATAACAAAATTGTTCTTTTTTACAAATACTTGAAGATGTAGAAAGTGCTAAGTTTTCAATTTCTCCAAATGCGTCCAATAAAGGTACTTGCTAAATTTTAAAATCATATTTTTTCTGTTAAGAGACCAGTCAATGAACTTTAAAGAATTCAGGCGTCAGCTACTTTATTCTTTTTCGTTAAGATTTAAAGTATTCCAAATACTTTTACACATACAAGCACGCATACTTGCACACCTTTCGTAAGAAAAAAAGGGCAATTGTGAAAATTTCACCTCCTGCATCAGGCTGACCATAACTTCCTGTTGCTGGTGTTAGATTTATTAACTTATTAAACATTAAACGCGCACATAATTACGAAAAACAGCCCCACGAGCGCACGAGTCTAAAGGAAAGACCCATTAACACACATAGAAACATATGCAGGCATATGGACAAGCCAAGCATATTTACACCACCAACAATTTATTTGCATACTAACGCAAAGCTGTCCAATTGTCGGTTGTTATCGGTGGCAAGGATCGCATTTCAGCGCACCACCGTGAATAGCGGGCAAAAAAGTTATGGATAATACTTCGTCAAGCTGGAAATAGACAATAACAGGGAATCGGAAGTGGCGCATTTGAGCCGCTAAAGCCAGGCACAGACGCACACATATGCGCACACAAAAAGCAACAAATACGCAAATATTCAAAGCACAAAAAAAAACGGGAGAAGAGGAATTCGTGAAAAACTAAGGTACTTTCGCTGCTAGTCAAAATGGAAGCTTGCCTAGCCGCTATGGTGTGTGGCAAGCTGCATAGTGCACTCGCTCGCAATCAACGGCGTGGTAATAAAATACGCCGGACATGCATGTTGAGCAAATTTATTGCCTAGCAGCAAGTGAAAAAGCGTCACTATCAGACGTCAGTTCGTTAGTTCGTCAGCAGCGTGGCAGTTTAGAGGGTTTCATATATACATACTGTACACATATGCGTACATAGAGCACGCGACAGAAATATAGCACCTCAAAATTTTGACAAATTTTGACTATTTACTTATTCATTTTTTAATACATTTTTTTTTTATTTTTATAAAAATAAAGTTCATTCCATAGTAAAGTCTAAGCGGGCTTGGAATAAAAGATGGATTTCAGAATCAATTCAGTTGATGGCCGGTATTTTTATAGGACACAATCTATGGAGTCAGCACATGACAACCATTAGCATCCATGAAGACCCGATTTGCCTGTCTTGCTTAGAGGCGACGAATAGAACTGAGCATTTTCTCTGTGAGCATCCTGCATTTGCCTGAGCCAGGCCGCGAATTTTGAGTTCCGAAGACATTAGAAAGACTAAAGTTCTTTCTCTCAAACTAGAGGATATTTTCAGATTAACCAATTGGAAAATTCTCACAGGTCCAGCTATCTGCATTTCTCTATTCTCGCCTATCTTTTTTCTTCTGTTATTTCTCTCCTTTCCTCCTGGAATATTTACCCCTTCACCTTCAATAGCGGTAAATATCAGGTCACTCCATAAGTTCGTGCGTATTTTACCCATAATTTCACTTTTGTACGATTTTTGCATATAAAAAATTATTCGCGGAATATAACGGAACTATTTATATATTCTTTGATATATTTTGCATTCTTCGAACGCGTATAAGAGACATATTTTGTATTTTTTTAGTAAAAGTGGTAAAAATGCAACAACTGCTGCTGCAGAAATAAACACTGTTCACGGAGAGGATACCGTGAGCGTAAGGACTGCGAAAAGGTGGTTTTCAAAATTCCGAAGTGGTAACTGCGACGTGGAGGATGCCCAGCGCGCTGGTCGTCCCGAAGTCTTTAACTCCGACGCCTTACTCGAACTCGTGGAAGCTGAGCCAAATTTGACAGTCGATATGATAGCTCAGCTGCTGCAACGGCTTGAAAATGAAAGTTTTTTGAACCGTATCGTTACTGGTGATGAAAAATGGGTCCTTAACAATAATCCTGTTTGCAAACGCCAATGGTTAGAAAAAGATGAAACACCAGAACCGACCCCAAGAGATGGCCTTCACCCCAGGAAGATTCTCCTGTCTTTTATGTGGTGGAATATGGCCGGTATTGTTTATTATGAACTTCTGGAACCAAACCAGACGATAACTGCTGATTATTATTCCCATGAATGAGGCACTTAACAAAAAACGACTGTCTTTAGTGAAGTTTTGTTTCACCACGACAACGCAAGACTTCATACCGCAAGCCAAACATTAGGCAAGCTGAACGAGCTCGGTTGGGAGCTAATGCCGCATCCACCATACTCTCCGGACATTGCACCTTGTGAATATCACCTTTTTCGTGGACTTCAATCCCATATGAGTAACAAGAACTATTCCTCACAAGAAGCTATAAAAACGGATATCGAAGCGTATTTTGGCTCCAAGGACAAACAATTTTTTGAGCAGCGAATTAAATATTTGCCTAAACGTTGGGAAGACATTGTAAATTATGAAGGAAAATATATCATTGATTAATAAATACTTTAAACATCTTGTTTATTCATTTTAAACCCACCTTTAAAAAACGCACGAACTTATGGACTGACCTGATATAATGGGTTTTTTAACCTGAGTGTTTTAGGAGTTCCCAAATCTCTCTGTGCTTCTTGGCTCGACTTTTCAAATTTCAAAAATTCGACAAATTTCCATCAACATCTCTAAGTTTAAGTTAAGTTTAAGTTCAGTTAACCACAATTTCGAAAAAATGTTCAGATATGCAGTTGTATAGCCCATTTATTTTAGTATAATAAAATGTAAATTTAAAGTGGATCGAAATTCCCTTTGATTTTTAATAATGTTTTCCCCCAACGGTGTTTCATGGACTCGGTATTTGAAGAAAATACGCAAAATTGTGAAGGAAAAAAATTATAAAAAATCAGCGAGACTTTCTGGCAACTTTACATTTGCACCTCATGAGACTAAAACTAAATGAGCTATAAAACTAAGTACCCAAATAATTTTTTTAAATTCTGATTAAAATTTTTTTTAAATTTCAATGAAAATTTGTAAAAATTTGTATACATGCTGTGCAAAGTGCGAAATTTATATTAATATGTGAAATGAATTACATTTCTATAAAAAATAAATTTAAATAAAAAAAATGAATATTGCCAAAATGTATGTTGAGGTTCTATTTTTTTCGCGCGCTGTACATATTGGTATTGTTATTTTCTCTATATTTTTGCTTCTTTTTTTTTGCTATGTTGATTCACCTTTCTTTGGCAGTTAGAAGTTTCCCTGCAAGCGCTTTAGCTGTCTTTTTTTGGCATTCAACATTACCTCTGCCAGCAACTGCCGCAACATATCGTCTATCGTCTCGTCGATCTATGCGATTTGTGCGTGTCAGCACTTTTTCCAAAGTACATTTCGACGATGATGTTGGCCCACTTTTTTCTTCTTTGTTAAATTTGTTATTCGAACAACTTTTAACGGTGTTGTTATTATTGCTTAAGTTACTAGGTTTTGCTCCCATGGGTCAACTTGTTGTCGGTCGATTTGTAATGCATTTGCAGATGTGTATGTGTGTATATGTAGCTGTGTGATGCTTGCTGCAAGTTTTGCATATTAGAGCGTGTTAAGTACAGGCGAAGAAGTGTGAAGCAGAAGCACAACGAGAAGGAAAAGAGGTGTGAAGCGTAAACACCGACTGCGGCTATGTTTGGGAATTGTAAAACTTTTTCCAAAAGATTACCGAAAAGTCAGTAAACAGTTTGAGCTAAAAGTTGCATGACTTACAATAAATTTGCTATGCAAGTCCTGGATTGTTCGTGCGACGAGCTGATCAAGCTCTATGAGGGAAGAATTATGTATGTGTATTAGGCTACATCGCGTTTATTAAAGCACATACAAAACATCGCTAAATTTTTCCATCGGAATTATGAAATGAATTATATTTCAAGGTTTTCGCCAAAATATTAAGTTAAAATATTAAATTTTCATGAGTAAATTTAAGGTTCTTCCAAACATCTCATTACTTCAATTCCGTTGATAGAACTTTTAGCTGAGGAAAGAACTGAAAATATCTGACCCTAGCATCCGCCACTTATTGAAAAATTATCTCAACGAACGTCAATCTTTCAAAGATCCAAAAGGCGCATGATCTCACACCAAAGCAACAGCAAATCGAACTTGGGCAGAACAAAAGAGTTGCTTCGCTTGGCCGAAAGCGGTCAATGTCCGAACATTGTGTTTCCTGACGAGAAAATATTACAAATTGAGCAATTCGTAAACTCCCAAAATGATAGGGTTTATTTGACCGATCGTTCACACGAGAGTTTGAGTCATCGATTATCCCCAAGGAAGCAGCACCCGCACCAGGTAATGATTTGGGCCACTGTACTTGCAGATGAGCGCTCTCCAATCGTTAAGGTAAATGCGAAATATCATCGGGAAATTATTCTGGAGGTTGCTTTGAATCCGTGGGTAGCCAAACATTTCGGTGGCAGACCATGGACGTTTCTATACGACTCGGCACCGACTCACAAAGCACAAAAACTCACAAATGCCACTCTGTGCATTGAAGGTCATTGAAGATAGTGCGATCATCTTGATGATTAGATTTTCCTGGCGCAACTGTCCACCCAGAAGTGCTTCAAGCATTAGCCGCTCTTCTCTGAAACGAACGCAGTAGAAGAATATGCGTTCCGCACTTTCAATCGCGTTGTTGAGGTGTCCTCCAGATTAAGCCGATGGAGGTGCTCTAAAAAACAACGGTGGCCCCTTAATATTTGATATATGATATTATGAGATAGGAATCTTAGAAAGCAAGTGAAACCCAAGAGCGACTCCTTTGCGAATTTACAGCGTTATTCAAAACACGCTTTAAATATCCGGGGACATCAGAGTTTGGTGGATTGAAGGATATCTCAGTAGTGGGCTTGAAATGTAACCTTAAATTCATAATAAAAAGAGGCACCATGCGGGTGGACTACTTCAAAGCACATAACGAATGAACTCCAACTGGTATCGCTATAGACTGAACCGATCTATTTGTGACTAGAAGTCAATCAGTTAAACCTGACCTCTTCTAGTTTACTGAGGCGATAGCCTTGGTTAGAAAAAGGCCGAGTCATTCCGATATGAAGGATCGGATGTCATAGAAGTTGGCCGAGTTCCTTCTAATATTTGTGGTGTGCGTCTTGATGTTGTTCCACCAATGAAGGGACCTGCAGTTTCAAGCCGACTCCGAATGGCAGATATGTTGTTTTTTATGAGGAGCTTTTTCTTGGCAGAAATACACTCGGAGGTTTGCCATTACCTGCCGAGGGGCGACCGCTATTAGAAAAATGTTGTTCTTAATTTTAGTGTTTCACCGAGATTCGAACCTACAATCTCTCTGACATCCGACTGGTAGTCACGCACTAACCCATTCGGCTACGGCGGGCGCCATATAAAGTATAATTTCTCAAAAAATCCAAAAAGTTCATTTAGGTAAGGTTAGGTTAGGATGTAGCGGCTGTCCACTACAGGACACGCTTAAGCTGATAAATAAAAAAAATAAATAATTGGCGCGTACACTTCTGTTAGGTGTTTGGCCGAGCTCCTCCTCCTATTTGTGGTGTGCGTCTTGATGTTGTTCCACAAATGGAGGGACCTACAGTTTCAAGCCGACTCCGAACGGCAGACATTTTTATGAGGAGCTTTTTCATGGCAGAAATACACTCGGAGGTTTGCCATTGCCTGCCGAGGGGCGACCGCTATTAGAAAAATGTTTTTATTAATTTTGCTTTCACCGAGATTCGAACCAACGACCTCTCTGTGAATTCCGAATGGTAATCACGCACCAACCCATTCGGCTACGGCTTAAGCTGATACCCCTTGGTAATGCCATGTGGAGAACTTGTACTTACATCTCCTAAAACCAGTGTAAACTTTTAAACAAATTTTAGAAGATCCCTCTTCTCCACAGTACTGAGATCTTCCAACTCATTAAAAAACTGTATACCTCAAGTGATGAATCTAAGTCTGGACAGAGCAAGACAGTGAACTCTCTAATCTTCTCTATATTTTCCTCATTTAGGCAGCTACTGCAGAAGTCATGCATCTACATGCCCCTCCACTAGGCATGTTTGTCTATTAGCCAGTGCCCCGTTGTAACGGAAATCAGTTTGCTTAGACTGTGTTTATTTTGTCTCAGCAGAGATTTTGTGTGTTTAACATTGAGAGTCGGCCACAATTGTAGGTAGATTCGACAGGTTTAGATTCGTTACGACATTTTTCATATGCTGTTTTTACAATTTTCACCAAAAAATAGGTTAGGTTAAGTTTAACTAGTTGACTTGTAGTCATGCATAAACCGGTTCCATCTGGTATCAATATGGACCTCACCCGTCTATGCGTGACTACATCAACCAGTTCAACCTAACAAACCCCAGTTTACTGGGGTGGTAGCGATTGATTAGGAAAAAAACGAGTAATTTCGATATGTAGATTCGGATGTCATGGGGGGGAATATATTTCTGTAAATCCGTTTGTATTTTTTTATTTATTTATTTATTTACAGACGTGGAATAATAATACAATTATTCTTACACGTAAAAAAGAAGCACTGGCTGCCATTACCTTCGGCTCGCTGATCTAGAAGTAACAGATAGTTAGCTTAAAGGTCTTACATGTAAAAGAAGACTAGAAAACTTAATTAATTAAGACTATGGTAAAAATATAGTAACTATGTTAGAGGAGCAAACATCAAATCAATTTTTTCAATCCTGATTTAATTAGAAATTCTGACATTTTTGATATATTTTCTGACGAAGTAGTTCTTAACAGTGTAGAAGGTCTTTGATTTCGGAAGATACTTTTCCTGATTTGTTCAAAATGTGGGCAGTCGTCGAGTAGGTGGCAGACCGTTAAAGATGGTGTGTGAGACAGTGTTGGCAGCATGGAGGGCTGGAACCATTGAAAACGTATGAATGTGTGGCGATTGTGTGCCCTAGACGAAGGCGGACAAATGATTTGATATCGTTGCAAGGGCAATTTAGTGGGTAGTTTGGTTTTATCCTGTTTGGATTATTTACGATATAATGAAGGGAAGAGGATCCCCAATTGACCATTTGTATATTATAGTGCCTCTGGTGTATACATTTGTATACGTCTCTTTTCGAAATATAGTCGAAAGTTATTAATGGTTTTTTCCCAGCGAGTTTAGCTCGTTCGTCCGCTAGGTTGTTCCCTCATATGCCTGCATAGCCTGGAATCCACATAAGTTTTATGCGGTCGCTATTTTTTAATAATTTGCTCCGGATACAGGAGATGATATGCGTCTTGTTCATTGTGTTCATTATCGAGTAAATGACTGATTTCTATTCGTGCAAATTACTGCTTTCAATAAAGAGTTTTCAGCGAAGGTAATACCATGAAGGATCGCTGCAGCTTCGGCTGTATAAACAGAGGCATAGCTAGGGAGGATGCCGGCCGTGATTGTTTCTCCTTTCGGGTTGACAACTGCAAACGAGGTGTTAGTGTCAGTTTTTGACCCAGCAGTGAAAATTAAGCTCCATTCGGGAAGTAGAGGAGTTGTGACTTCTGTAAAAAGACGTTGGTAAACAGTAGCATTGGTGTGATTTTTACCATATTTCGCTAGGTTTAATATAAAATTAGGCTCTTTCATCAACCGTGGGGGAAACTGTACATTTTGGCGAAGTGAAGCGGAAGTTATACCAATCTCTCTGGCGTAATCGATGCACAGTGCAATTGTCGATTTGCGACGTGGAGTCTTACTCTTAAAGCTATTAATAAATGTAATGAAATTAAAAATTAATAAAATTAAAATTAATAAATAAATTATTTCAAGCTCTCTTATTGCACTTGTCCAACATTATTATTTGAGTTTTTTTAATTTAATAGAAGCTTTAAAAATTAGATTTTTTGTGGTTATTTTAGATGGAGCTAAGTAAATCTTCTAAAGAACGGTTTGACCCACTGACTCTCAAAATTTAAGTATCTCAGTACTTTCTTCTCATTTTTTGTTTCGAAATATTGAGAGAAATTTCAAATTTTGTACACAATGTAAGTGCGCTTAATTTTGAGCTAGGAAAGGTAATTAATTTGACGAAAATGTTGAGACACACCTCAAGCGCTTTGTCAGCTGATATTTTACGTCGCCTCCCACATCATTCCGACGCAACTTGATTGAGTTAAGCGACAACGACAATCAAAATGTGCGACTAGCAAAAGCATAACTCACCAAATAGAATTTAATTAAAAAAGCTTAAACAAACAAAGTAAAGCCAAATGGCAGCTAAATTACTTGTCGCAGTAAACGCCCCGCGCGCGCACTTCAAAAGCTACCAATACTACTTTAATAGCAGTAGATGTAGGTGCTTGTAGAAGTAGTGGCATTGCTAAATATCAGCAGGAAAGTAATTAAAACCACGACAACGACTACAACAACAAACACGATGATGACTATATGGCTATAGTGAAGCTGATGCTAAGACAACCAAATGCTGGGGCAATTGAAAAAGAAGCGGGAGCGGCCAAAGATAAGCAAGCGTTTTACTGCTACGAAGAACTAAAACGTGGAGCGGATACGCTGCTGAAGTGATGATGGTGGTGGCAATTATATGCCACCTGCTACCAGCAAAACGCCATCAAAGCCACAAACAACGACACGCGCGGCGAAAATGCCGCCCACTTAACTCAAATTAAACGGCGCTTAGTCTGCTTGTAGGCGTTGGCAGTGGTGTGAGGCGGTGTGCCTCAAGCGCGCGGGAGTAAGAAAAAGTTGCTGGAGAAGCAGCTAAAACAGCTAAAGCAGCTGTCATTGCAGCAATTTCAGCGTGTCATGTCAATTCTAATAACGCGAAATTATACGATTCATTAGCGTAAAGCAGCACAAGCAACGAATGGGTGGAGTGCAGCAGGATAACGCTGGGAAAAGGAGGAAAATTGCAAAAATGCCACGAAAAAAAGAGGTTTAACACTACTATTAATGCTAAGCAAATCAAGTGGGGCGTGAGTGGTGCAGAGCAGTACTTACAAGGAAATTTATCTACTACCCAGAAATTCCAATGGAAATATGCAACTTAAGCGCGCGGCATCGCTGCCGCTCCCAGCAAACCCGCATAGCTGAACTTACATCTTTAGCGCATTAATTGCTTTGCTAAACCTTTATGTATGAGGACCTGTAGCGGAATTCCTTTTCTTTTAATTTCCCTGCTAGTTCGCTCAATTGCTTCTTTTCTTTTTCTTAATGAGCCCTTTAAAAATATTTTTCGCTCGGTATCCTTAAAAAGTATTTAAAAAGAAAGTGAGTGTGAGTATTTTGCAGTGGCTATGCATATCTCTGTGTATGTGTGTGTGTGTGTGCGTGATAAGAAGTGGCGCATATCACGCTTTTAATTAATCGTCCCGTGTCATTTAATCGACGCGTAATTAAAGTGCCATCAAAATAAAAAGTAAAAGAAAAAAATCCAACGAAGTGGCAGCAGCGAAAGTAAGTCAAGTCAAACAAAGTCAGTTCAAATCATCTAAGTTGCAGATATCTCAGGCAAAAGTTGCGTTGACTCTTTTGTTATTTCTTCTTTCATGTACCGATTTGCTCTGCCTCTACAGCTTCAACCATCTCAACCAATGACAGGCGTTTCGGGTTGAGACAGTTGCTTTGTAGAAGAAGATAGACAGCTTGGCAGCCGTGAATATTTTTGAATTTAAATTGAAATGAAGATTGAAATATGAAAATTGAGCAAGTTTTCGATCGAATGCAAATGGATACGGATTTACATATCTACATTTAGATGTGGATTAGGTTAGAATGTAGTGGTTGCCCACTATAGGACACATTCATTCACATAGCCAGCGTTGGGCATTTTGCACTTCCACTAAATTGCACTACAACTAATTTTTTAGTGGTTGGTTGGTTGAAGTGGTGATTCATTCAGAATCCAACTAGCGCTTCCGCACCATTGTGTTGTCACATTTTCGCTACCAACTTGACTAAGAATCTTATTAGGTTGTTGACATCTAAGTCAGACAGAGGTTCGAGCCTCTCGAACAGTTTTTACTAGTGGTTGGAATAAGAGTTTCATTATCACTAAGTCTTCAGTTGTTCAGTTCTGCACTTGTTGTATTAATTTTTAGTGCACTATGCCCAAGTCGCCCATAGTCCATCGTGATGCCACGTGGGGAGCTTGTATCATATCATTCTCTCCTAAAACCAGTATGAAGTTTTCAAAAATTTCGGAGGATCCCTCATTTGCACAGTTCTGAGAGCTTCCCACTAATTAAAAAGTTGTCTGCCTAAAGCCATGACCTGATATCCATAGTTTCATTTGGAAGGAAATTTGATACCAGATTTCCATTGCGTGAGTAATGGAGCAATCCAAAATGCATTCAGGGAGGTTTGACGGATATTTTCTTTACCGACGGGTTCAAGAATGATATAGGGTCTGGAGCCGGATGGTACTTAAACAATAGTAATACGTATCACTACGCTATGGGTGGAATGGTAACTGTTTTCCAAACGGAAATTTTTGCCCACCTGAAAGTAGCCGAATGGATAATCGAGAGGAGATGGAGTGGGAAACAGATTGGAGTTTTCAGTGACAGTCAGGCTGCTTTGAAGGCCCTAGAGAACGCGAAGCAAACCTCAAAAATTGTTCAATAATGTAAGAAGAAACTTAATTCTGTAGCAAGACAAAACAGGCTTGTACTTATATGCGTTCCCGAACACTCCGGTGTTAAAGGAAACGAAAGTGCCGATGAATTGGCCAAACGTGAATCAGCGGGTCCCCCACAAGGGCCGGAACCAATAATCGGAATCAGTTCCGCAGGAATCATGAATTGGATCAGCGATTATGCATGCAATCTACATAAAGAGCGATAGTTCGGTCAAGAACGCTGCAGCACTGCAAAGTGTTCTGCTACAAGCCCGGACAGAAAACTGTCGAACTTTCTTCTAAAACTTGTAAGGAAAGACGTTTGGTTGATGGTCGGTATTATTACAGGACACAACCCATGGGGTCAGCATGTCACTAAGCTTAGAATCATTGAGGACCCGGCGCGCCTGTCTTGCCTGGAGGAGACGGATAGAACTGAGCATTTTCTCTGTGAGTAAGAGTGGAAGGTACTTTCAGATTTGCCAAAGAATATGGAAAATTGCTACAGGACGAACTGCCTTTATCTCTGTCTCTATTCTTTCCTATCTCTTTCTCTGATAATTTTCTCCTTTCCTCTTAGACTATCTATCGTCTTTCCAGAGCTCTAAATACAATGGGCTTTTTAGCTTGAGTGTTTTAGGAGCCACCAAATCTCTTGGCTCGACCTATTCAAATTTCAATTGGATAGAGCAGGACAATGTCCCAGAATATGCGAGATGCTCTCTTCCTTTTCCTCAGTTATACAGCTTCCGTAGATGTCATATATCAGCACGTCCATCCTCTGGATGTGTCTGCATATTATTTAGGCAGAGTAACGTTATAACGGAAATCAATGCTCTACATTTAAATTGGCACGACTGTATACTGTTTTTTCAAAACAGCATCACTCAAAAACTACTTTCCGTATTTGATAATTGCTTAGCCCGTTAGAAAGTTTAGCTCGTTCATGAGTAACTTTCACTTTAGCAGCGTGTTACCTGTTAAAAAATAGATATATGTAAGTATTGCAAGACAAATATTTTTTAAAGAAGTATACACCAAAAATATTATTGTGATAGCGTTGCCACCTAAATTTGATTTGCACAAATATCAGCTCATCACAAATTTCACTTGAATTACAAAATATCAAATGTAAGGTGTTTTAGTAAAAAATGTGTATCCAGTGTTGCCACATAATTTTATTGCAAAAGTATTAGCTTATGAAACATTTCATTTTACTAAAAATATGTGAGATTCAGAGGGAAGGTGTTAAAAAAAGTATTCGCTGGTGTTGCCACCTATTTATATTAAGAAAAGTAATTTATTAAAAAATGTATTGTATTGTGTTCCAGGACATCAAGACAACTATTTAAAAACAAAAGTATGCTCAAAAAAATTTAATTTGCATAGCGTTGCCACCTGAATTTTACTCATCATAAATTACATCTGAATTATAAAATATATAAAAATGTAAAGTATAAATAAATACATAAATGTAAGGTGTTTTAATATAAAAAAGTGTATCCAGTATTGCCACATAATTTTTATTACATATTTTTATTATATTTCATTTCAATACTAAAATATGAGTAACAGATGAATGGTGTATAAAAACACTTAAAAATATTTTAAGCTAGTGTTGCCACCTGGGAAATCGATTACAAAAATATGATATTTAAAAAAATGTATATAAAATACAAACAATTAAAAAAATGTATATGAAAAAACTTTATTAGTGAAAAAATATATGTTAAAAAAATATGTAAAGTGAGACATTTAACCTGTTATATAAAATTGAACGGTTGGGCAAAACACAAAAATTAAGAAATAGTTGTAAGTATCTCAGGTCATTAAAGCAAATATTTTTTCTTTTCAATCATAAAAAAACATTTTTTGTCATCGCGTTGCTACCTGAATTTTATTGCAAAAAATATTATCACATATCAACAACAAATTTCACTTCAATTCTTCTTCTTCTTAATTGGCGCGATAACCGCTTACGCGATTTTGGCCGAGATTAACAAAGCGCGCCAGTGGTTTCTTTCTCGTGCTAACCGGCGCCAATTGGACACACCAAGTGAAGCCAAGTCCTTCTCCACCTGATCTTTCCAACGCAGAGGAGGCCGCCCTCTTCCTCTGCTACCACCAGCTGGTACCACATCGAATACTTTCAAAGCCGGAGCGTTTGTATCCATTCGGACGACATGACCCAGCCAACGAAGCCGCTGGATCTTTATTCGCTGCGCTATGTCTATGTCGTCGTAAAGCTCATACAGCTAATCGTTCCATCGTCTACGATATTCGCCGTTGCCAACGTGCAAAGGTCCAAAAATCTTACGCAGAATCTTTCTCTCGAACACTCCAAGAGTCGCTTCATCGGATGTTGTCATCGTCCAAGCTTCTGCGCCATACGTTAGGACGGGCATGATGAGAGTCTTGTAGAGTGTTAGTTTTGTTCGTCGAGAGAGGACTTTACTGCTCAATTGCCTACTTAGTCCAAAGTAGCACTTGTTGGCAAGAGAGATTCTACTTT